>LR738715.1:871365209-871395994 GCA_902687465.1 Secale cereale | reverse complement strand
GGGGGAAGCGGCGTCGGGGGCGCGGGGGTGCGGGGTCGGCGGCGTCGGGGCAGCGGCGTCGGGGCGGCGGCGTCGGGGCAGCGGCGTCGGGAGAGGAGAGAGGAAGGGGATCGTGGGACAGGGCGAGGGAGAGAGAGGGAATAGGTTTAGTGGGCCGGGGAGGAAATATGGATGGGGGCGGCACAATACTAATGGCGCACCACGCCCCAGTGCGCCATAAGTATATCCATACTAATGGCGCACCTCCCCCTGGTGCGCCATTAGTATTTTTTTTTTCTGTTCGAGCCAACAGGTTATCTTCCACCAAACCTCATCCACATCAAGTCCCCTCTACCAGCTCGACTGGTCAGCACCCAGTTCTCACACCAAGAGGTCCTAGGTTCGATTCCCAGGCTCCACAAATTTTTTTATGCATTTAAAATGCTGTTTGATACTTATTTGTGTTTAAATATGTTCAAACTTGTTTAAATCATAACAGTAATATTTTTTTATAAAACAGTAATAATTTTTTTAAAATATCATCAAATTTGCTATTTGAATATATTTATGAATATGAAAAATATCATCAAATTTATTATTTGAAATATATCATGAGTTCATGGGTCGGCGGCGGCGGCCGGTGGAGCGGGGGAGGGTGCGGGGGGTCGGCGGCGGCGGTTGAGTAGGGGAGGGGTGCAGGGGGGGGTCGGCGATGGCGGTTGAGTAGGGGAGGGTGCGGGGGGTCGGCGGCGCCGGCCGGTGGACCGGGGGGTGCTCGGCGGCGAGGGGGACCGGATCTGGCGAGGTGGGATAGCGATCGATATGGAGGGGGATCGAGATCAAGTGTCCATGAAATTTAAAAATATTCATGATAGTTCAAAAAGTGCCCATGAAATACAATCGAGAAATGAAGGCGACGATTTAAATACAATCAATCTTAGCTAGCTATCTGTTCACAATCTTCTTGCCCTTCTTTTTCGCAAATGGAGTTCTTCTGTGGAACGGACGTCCTCTAGGTAGGGTGGTCCTGCTTCTTCTTGTGGTGTATGCTGCTACTTCATCATCGTCGTCATGTTCGATCCTCGGGTCGCCGTACTTGTCGAAGTCCTGCTCATTGGCTACCCCATCCATTCCGATGATATTCCTTTTGCCTCTCCTCACGACAACACGACTGGGCTTTGACGGGTCGGTAATGAAGAAGCATTGGTCAACTTGGGAAGCCAGTACCCATGGCTCATTTCTCGCGGTGATGTTTGCGCCCGTGGTCTTGGATTTGGCTTCGGGTATAACCATGGTGGTGAAATACCGGTCTTCTTTTAGGACACTTTTGGCCCATCTGACAAGGAACATCGAGACCTTCTCTCCAGCGTAGCTCAGCTCCCAGATCTTCTCGATCCTTCCGTAGTATCTGTCCTTGTCATTACCGGTGTAGGATTCCATCGTTACCCCGAAGTTCTGATAACCATCGCTCTTCATGTCCTTGGCCTCGGTGTAGAATGTGTAGCCGTTGATATCGTACGCCTCATAGGTCATCGGGTTGTGCTCGGCGCCCTGTGACAAGGCGAATATGAGTTGTTCTTCCGCGGAAGAATCCTCATGTAAAGGGTACGACAGAAGCTTCTGCTTGATCCAACGCGTGAAACATGAGTTGTGCTCTTTGATTGTATCTCCGTCCGTCCTGTGTTGGCCTCGGTCATTGTACGTCTTCTTAATAAAGATTTTGTGCTCTACCACAAAAGGATCGACCACGTCTATTTGTTGTAGCGCGACTAGGTTTGCTCTTTCAAAGTCGGCGAGTCGACCCTCGAAGTCGACATGCATTTCACGGCGACCCTCATGGTGACCCCATCCAGCGAGCCTGCCGAGGTGCTTGTTGACGGGCCGACCAACGGGGTTCTCGATGCCTAGATAATTCGTGCAGTAGGAGATGCACTCTTCGGTCAGAAAGCCCCTGGCTATGCTTCCCTCTGGACGTGACATGTTGCGAGTATCCTTTGATGACACCATTCATCCTTTCGAACGACATCATGCTGTGCAGGAACGTCGGCCCGAGTTGGATGATATCGTCCACGATATGGACCAGCCGATGCACCATAACGTCGAAGAATGCGGGCGGGAAGTACATCTCAAGCTCGCATAGTATCACCATGATCTCTTCCTGTAGTGATGGGCCTCGAACCCCTCGTTGGTTACCCCAAGTGGAAGGTGTAAGATGCATTAAGTAGAAGTGTTTTCCCCTAGCAAAGATGCCAAGGATCGAATCCCCAGAGACTCCTAGGTTAAACAAGTAGGTGTCAATTGCTACGGCGCCAGATTAGTAGCAATCAATGTGGACCTGCACACAGATACAAATAACTTTGCTCCCAACGAGTACAGAGAGGTTGTCAATCCCTCCGGCCTTGTAGTTCACAAAGGATTAAAAGCAATGATAGTAGTGATAGATAGTGTTTTGCAATAGTAAATAATAACGAAAAGTAAACAGCGGGTGTGATCAATGATGGTAATATGGACCGGAGTCTCATGATGTTCACTAGTGGTGTCTCTCTCCCAAAAGACGATAAAACAGCTATGTGAGGTAAACAAATTACAGCTGGGCAATTGACAGGACCACGAACGCAAACCAATGCTGACTACATTGCAAGAAAGGTTGAGGTTCAAAACACGGGCGGTACGCCAAAGTAAGTAGACCGAAATCCATCAATGCCTACTACTAATATCCACCTTGAGATATCTATCCAGAATATCTCGCTGGTATTAAGTTGTGAGTCCCACCCATAGTGTAAACTCAATGCAACAGACAACTGCATTAAAAGAACTTTGCGTAAAGTAAACAATCCCTGCACCCGCGGGCACAAGCACCGTTGTTTTCCCCCTTGTGGCAACAGCACATCCCCTAGACTCATGTTTCTGTCACTCAAGCTAGTCATCGAGGGGCATGAACCCACAATTGAGCATAACGTTCCCTCTTGGAGTCACTACCTATTACTCGGCCAAAGCAATAAATAACAACGGAGAACATGCAAGAATTACTTATGAACTAAAATATAAAAGAGGTGAATCAAATATATTACTCAAGATCAATCTGAACATAATCTCATAATCCATCAGATCCCAGCAAACTCAACATAGCAACAGCATAAGGATTACATAGGTGCCTCGATCATGTAGGGCAGCTCACGAGGACTAATTAGTGAAGCACAAGAACGGGAGGAGAACATCACATAGCTACTGGTCATGGACTCATGGTCCAAGGGAGACAACTCACGAGTCATCCGGGAGGCGTCCATGGTGGTGGAGAAGCTCCCGGTGGCGATCCTCCCCTCCGGCAGGGTGCCGGGAAGAGTTCTCCTGGTGCTCCCGATCTTGGAAGCGGCGGCGGCGGCGGAACAGAGATGGTATCGCGAAAAGAAGTCCTGTTTCGAGGGTTACGGGGAACCCTTTAAATATCTGCCAAAGTAGGGCACCGGGGGGCTCTCGGGGGGCCGAGGCGCCCCCCCGGCGCGGCCCAGGGGGGGCGCGCCCACAGGGCGCCTGGAGCCCCTGTGCCCCCCCCAGGCTGCCCTTCGAACGCAGTGTTGTTTCCGGTTCGCTGATTTTTTATATAATTTTTCTGGATTTTTCTGGGCAGTTCTCGAAACGTGAAAACCTGAAATACAAAAACAGCCGAAAACAGAAACTGGCACTGGGGTGCACTGGATTAGTAAGTTAGTCCTAATATGATCAAAAGTGTATGGAAGTGTATGAATATCATAGCAATATCACCCAAAAGTGGCATGGAGCAAGCAGAAATTATAGATACGTTTTGGACGTATCATGTAGCCTTCTGAGTTGCCTCACTCCAACAGACTTCCGAGAGATGACGTCGAAAAAGTTGCATAGGCCAAATAGGGTTTCACGGACGTGCGCGTCCATGATCCCACGGATTGCAACTGGAAGTATCTGCGTCATCAGCACGTGACAGTCGTGAGACTTCATCCCGCTGAACTTCAGCTCCGCTGGGTCTAGGTATCTGCTTATCTTCCCCGCGTAACCGTAAGGAAGTTTTACTCCTACGAGGCAGGTGAAAAACTGCTTGATCTCCTCCTGACTTAGAGTGAAGCACGCGGGAGGGTAGTCATTTCCGGTCTTCTTGGCCTTTTTGACTTTGCGACGGCTTTCCGTGTCCTGCTTCGCCTCATCATCATCATCATCATCATGATCATCATATATAGCGTGAAGCTCCTGCCTGATGCCCATTGATTTCAAGTCTACCCTTGCTTTCGGCCCATCTTTGGTCCTCTCTGGCATGTTGAGCAGGGTACCAAGCAGACTCTCGCACACGTTCTTCGTGATATGCATTACATCAAGGTTGTGAGGCACACGGTGGATCTTCCAGTACGGCAAGTCCCAGAAAACAGACCTCGTTTTCCATACCTTCAGCAGCGGCTCTGGCGCCTTTCGCTTCTTTCCCGGCTCTGGCGCCTTGTGCTTCTTTCCCGGCAGTGGGTAATCTTTCCAATTTTTCAACAGCTCGTCTATTTCCTCGCCGCTCCTTGTAAGCGGGCGTCCTCGGGGTTCGGTTTCACCATCGAACAGATCCTTGCGTTTTCTCCACAGGTCATCGTCGCGAAGCCACCTTCGATGTCCCATGAACACGGTTTTTGAAGACCCGGGATCTCGATCTAGCTGGCGATACGTTGTTTCATCCATGCACCTGACGCATCCAGAAAATCCGTGGACCACCTGCCCCGCGACATATCCGTAACCGAGATAGTCGTGCACCGTCGTGAGCAGCACGGCTCTCACAGGGAAATATTCTTTCTCTGCGGCATCCCACGTATTGGCTGGCGTTTTCCACAGCGTGTCAAGCTCCTCTTTCAGCAGCCCCAGATACAGATTGATGTCGTTCCCTGGTTGTTTCGGTCCTTCAATTAGCATACTCATGTGAATGTACTTCCTCTTCATGCACAACCAGGGGGATGGTTGTACATCCACACAAACACAGGCCAGGTGCTATGTGTGCTTCTCTGGCTGCCAAACGGATTGACTCCATCGGTGCTCGCGCCCAGCACGATGTTCCTTGGATCTTTCTCAAATTCTAGGTCTTCGAAGTTCAACGCTTGCCACTGGCTCGCATTCTTAGGGTGACTCAGCATCTTGTCTTTTTTATCTATCTCCGGATCATTTGCGTCATCTTCTCGCTTCTTCTCCTCCCTATCCGTGTGCCAACGCAGGAGCTTTGTTACCTTAGGGTCCGCGAAATACCGTTGCAGACGAGGAGTGATCGGAAAGTACCACACCACTTTTCGAGGAGCTTTCTTCCTCTTCTTATATCGAGTGACGCCGCACACCGAACATATGGTAGACTCAGCGTGCTCGTCCCGATAAATGATGCAATTGTTCATGCACACATGGTATTTCACGTGCGGTAAATCCAGATGACACACGATTTTCTTCGCCTCCTCAAAACTGGTCGGGCGCTTGTTCCCCTTGGGAAGACGTTCGTGCCAGAATGACATGTTCTCGTCGAAGCATGCGTCGGTCATTTTGTGTTTTACCTTCATCTCCAGAGCCATGAGCGTCACTTTCAGGTGGGTATCCTCGGGCCTGCATCCTTCATACAATGGAGTAACCGCGTCTAACTCAAGTTGATCCATCTTGGCTTTCTCTCGGGCGGCAGCTCTTGCGTTATCCGTCTGCTTGAGAAGCAGCTCTTGAATATGAGGGTCCTGCACCCAGCCCATCGATGGTCCAGCGTCGTCTGCTCCACCGGCATGATCATCTTCATGATCATGCCCGTCATCTGCTCCGGCATCTTCCTCATCATCATGTCCTACATCTTCTACATGATGACTGTGTACAGCATCACCGTCGTGATCATCTCCTGGGGATTCTTCGTCTTCTCGCCCGCCCGAGCCGCGGTGGTTGTCTTGCTGGCCTTCCTCATTTCTCGCCCAGCCCCCATGGACGACTTCGTAGTCATCTTCATCACCTTGCCACCGATAGCCATCCATGAAACCACGCAAGAGCAGGTGGTCCCGCACCTGCCCAGACTCCGGGTCCTCAATAAGGCTCTTCAGCTTGCATCTTCGACACGGACATCTTATCTTCGTCTCGTTCTTTTGAAGCATCTCGGCCTTCGCAGACCTCCAAAACCTATTCGTGATGCCTTCGGTCATCTTGCGGACCATGGTCGCCTGTGGGGTAGAGCAAAACAATATTTTAGAACCAAGAAAAAATTTGGCATGACTTTCCCTAAAAATAGGACCTAAAGAATGCTTAATGCCAAAATTCTCGCCGAAACGGAAATGAATCAACATTCCGGTAAAATATTGGCAACTATCGCATTTCAAATACCGGTACACCTCCAAACACAAACACATATGCAACACCACAAAAATATGCAACACCACGAACATACATAGATCTAGCTAGGCCATAAAAAGTGCATGTGCACATTGTTGTAGGGAGAACAACATAAATATAGCTTCCCCCCTTACATACCTATCAAAACAAGGTAATTTAACCACTTAATTTGAATGAATCTATGGTGGAAATGAGGTGAAAAAGAGGAGGCACCCGAGACAAGGAGGAGGTGGAGAGAATGAAGTGGGGCGAAAGTGAGTGTGGGTAGGAGAGGCTGTCCAAAATATCTTGTTGCTGCCCACTTACTAATGGCGCACCAACTCTAAATGCGCCATTAGTAATCCAGGTTACTAATGGCGCACCACCAGTAGTTTTGCAAAAAAAAACATACTAATGGCGCAAAAAAAAACATACTAATGGCGCACTATTCCACAGTGCGCCCTTACTAGTTTAAACTAGTAATGGCGCACTGTGGAACAGTGCGTCATTAGTAGTTTTGCAAAAAAAAGAATAAAAAATATAATAAAAAAACAACATTAGTGGCGCACTTTCCGACAGGTGCGCCATTAGTAGTTACAACTAGTAATGGCGCACTGTGTCTGGATGCGCCATTAGTATGTTTGGACATGCGCACTAGTTCAAATTTTTTTTATACTAATGGCGCACCCTGGGCCAGGTGCGCCATAAGTAGTTTCAACTCTAATGGCGTAACAGAAGGTGGTGCACCATTAGTATATACTAATGGCGCACCGCTTGTCTGGTGCGCCATTAGTGTCAATCCCATCTATAGGCCTTTTTCTAGTAGTGGTGCGTAGATCTCCCCGGCAACGGCGCAAGAAATTCTTCTTGCTACCTCTCGAGCATGCGTTGTTTTTCCCTTGAAGAGGAAAGGGTGGTGCAACAAAGTAGCGTAAGTATTTCCTTCAGTTTTTGAGAACCAAGGTATCAATTGATGGTCCCCAAGTGCAGGGAATCATCGTAGCAATTCCCAATGGTGGAAGTGCTATGTATGGAGTGTCAAACCCACAAGGAGCTAAAGGTAAGATCAATATTCTCTCAAGTCCTATCTGCCACTTATACCACTCTACGTACACCGAACGTTTGCTTCCAACTAGAAACGAGAAATAAAACTATGTTGTGGGTATGAAGAGGATAACTTTGCATGATATCGGAGAGCTAAAATATAAAGGTAGGTGATGTTATCATAAAGTTAGAATATATTACTAAATATTATAAATAGCGAGTGTGGAATAATGATGGATCGGTGTGCAGAAATGTGCTAGGCAATTGTTAACAAGACCGGTAGTCGTCATTGCAATTTCATATGAGGGAGAGGTATAATCTAACATACTTTCTCTTCTTGGATCATATGCACTTATGACTGGAACTCTAGCAAGCATCCGCAACTACTAAAGATCAATAAGGTAAAACCCAACCATAGCATTAAAGCATCAAGTCCCCTTTATCCCATACGCAACAATCCCCTTACTCGGGTTTATGCTTCTGTCACTGAAGCAACCCACTATAAGAGAATCATGAACGTATTGCAACACCCTACAGCGGGAGTCCCTCACGCTTGCGCGACATAGAGGGCACCATAGGACAGCACGAAAATAAAACGTACAACTCGTACCAGTCTAGATCATCAATCAACCCAAAGACAAAGGATTTCTACTCAAAATATCATAGGATGGCAACACATCATTGGATCATAATATGTGGCATAAAGCATCATGTTCAAGTAGGGATTACATCGGGGTGCGGGAGAGTGGACCGCGTAAAAGAGATGAGGATGGTGATGATGATGGTGATGTTCATGAAGTTCATCACCGCGGCAATGATTCCCCTCCTGATGGCACTCCGGCGCCACTGAGAGAGAGCAGGAGAGGTTTCCCCCTTGTGCTTCCTTCTCCATGGCTTCCCCCTAGATGGAGAGAGGTTCTCCCTCTGGTCCTTGGCCTTCATGGCAATGATGGCCCCACCGGGATCCTCCTCCGTGACCTCCGGTGATGATGGCCCCCTTCGGCAGGCTGCCAGAGAGGGCCTAGATTGATTTCTTGTGGCTACAGAGGCTTGCGGCGGCGAACTTTTGATCTAGGTTATTTTCAGAAGGTTTCTGTATTTATAGGAATTTTTGGCATCGGTCTCATGTCTAGGGGGTCTCCGGGCTGTCCACGAGATATGGGGGCCAGCCCGGGGGCGGGGGTGGGGGGGGGGGCGCTCCCCCCCGCCCTCGTGGGTAGCCCGGCACTCTTCTGGCCCAACTCTTTCACTCTAGCGGGCTTGTGACGCCCGGGTAATCAAGCTACAGTAACTCTCAGGTAATGATGCCACGTCACCTCGATTACTGTTGTTAAATTCACGTTAGTTCAAATCTCGTTTGAATTCAAATTCAAAATCAAGTCAAATGATAAAGGTTTGCAGATATTAAAACTAAAAGGTTATGGTTGTGAAAAATAAATCATAAGTAATAATGATGGAGAAACCACACTTTTATGAAATACTTAAATGCACTAAAGTAATTTAAACAATAGCATAAACAGTTAAATAAATGTCTTTATAATTTTTTTTAAAAATGTCAAACTATTTTATTTTGGGGTTAAACCTTTTGTGGCAGTGAGTTTAGTGGTAATACTAATTTAGGGATCGTTTTTATATTTTGGAAAACTAGGATAAAATGAAACTAAAATAAATAAATAAACAGTAAAAGAAAATGGACAAAAGAAAAAAAATGGGGAAGGGCCGACGCTTCCCCTCCCACTGGGCCAACGGGCCCAGCTGCCCAGCCCGGCCCACCCCGCGCATATATGGCCTGCCCACGACCAACCCTAGCCGCATCGACCCGCTCTCCTCCCATCGTGTTTCCCCCGAGCCCCCACCTCGCACCGCCGGGGGAAAGTCGTGCACTCGTCCCCTCTCTAGCATCGACGCCCCGCCGCTTGCCGTCACCGGCGAGCACCAGCAGGCCGCCGGCCATCGAGGCCCCAGCGTGGACTGGACCATCGCCGCCGCCCTGGTTCTATAGGGCGCCGTGCTCGGGCCCCATGCCGCCCGGCGACCCTTTGTCGTGCGCGAGCCCCACCTCGTCCAGGCGTTTCATCCTCCTCCTCGCCCCATGACGAAGCCAACGTGCCGCACCGTCTTCTGCATCCACCGGTCGTCGCCACTCGGTCGGCCGCCTTCGCTGCAACCCCGGCCTCCCCAAGCCTTCATGAGCCCCGATGTGAGCTCTCGGTCCTATGTGGCCTCTCCCCTTTCTCCCCCTCGCCCCGCAGCTCGCATGCAGCCGAGGCTCGTGTCCATCTCCGGCCGTCACCGCACGAACGCCTTATACCACTACCTACGGAGGGCCCCGCTGGTTCTGTTGGTGGTCGCCGAGAACAATTTGGTCACTAGAGTCAAGATCCGGCGTCCTGCCGCCGCCATGCAAATTACCACTAGCGCCAGCTCAGTTTAGCCCGACCCTGTGTAAATGACAAGTGGGCCCATCCATTTATTGTTAGCAGCTAATTAAAACAGAATAGTAGACACTGACGCGTGGGTCCCCCAGTTCATAATTTACCTAATATGCCCCTAATAGTAACTATGTTTATGACACGTGGGGCCACCTCGTAATTAATTAGTTTGATTAAATAAAACTTTGTTAAAATAAATTGACTCACTAACAGTCTGGCCCCACCTTTAAGTTAAACTAATTAAATGTCAAAACTATGTTAAATTAGACTCCGTCACTAACAACAGGGCCCCAGTGGTCAGTTGACCAGTCAAACCTGCTGACTTGGCAGTCCCAGTTAGTGACAGGTGGGACTTCGGTGCCCCTTGACCAGTCAATATTGACCCAGTCAACTGCTGACTAGGTAGTTGACTGGGCCCACATGTCAGCCTCTGTTGACTGGGCTGCTGACCCAGTCAACAGGCCCCACCTATCAGCCTCTAGTGCCAATGCTGTTGACACTCTTTGTGTTCACTTAGCAATTATTATTTAATTTATTTTTGAATTAAATCATTTCTATAAAAATACATAAACTGTTTAAATCTTTGAAAATTCATATAAAATAAACCATACCTCGGATGAAAATACTTTGTACATCAAAGTTGCTTAGAACGACGAGACGAATTCGAATACGCAGTCCGTTCGTCCACCGCACGTCCCTGGCATAGCGAACCTACAACCGCCCCCCTCCGTTTCACCTGTCCGAAATTACCTAACACCGAGAATACTTTCCTGAATGTTTTCCATCCTCGCCAGTATCACCTATCCCCGCGTTAGGTCACACGTAGCACCGCATATTGCCTTGTTATATTTTGTGATGCTTTGTTTGCTCTGTATTTATTGTTTCTTCCCCCTCTTCTCTCCGGTAGACTACGAGACGGACGTCGCTGCTGCCTCGATCGACTACGATGTTGACGACCCCTCCTTCTTGCCAGAGCAACCAGGCAAGCCAACCCCCCTTGATCACTAGATATCGCCCTTTCTATTCTCTCTTACTCTTGCATTAGAATTGCTACTGTTGATGATTCGATAACTCCTATCATGTTGCATAGCATGTCTTTGTTCCTACTACTGTTGATACCTTTACCTGCTATCCTATATGCTTAGTATAGGATGCTAGTATTCAATCAGTGGCCCCACATCCTTGTCCGTCTGCCATGCTGTACTATTGGGTCGTGATCACCTCGGGTGGTGATCACGGATATATACTATATACATACTTTACATGATACATGATGTGACTAAAGTCGGGTCGGCTCATTGAGTACCCGCAAGGGATTCCGATATGGGGGCTGAAAGCACAGGTGGCTCCATCTAGGTAGTGGTGGGCTTGAGTTCCCGACGGCCCCCGGGTGGATCTTTGTGGCGGAGCGACAGGGCAGGTTGAGACAACAAGTCGAGAGGTGGCCTGGCCCTGGTCGTTGTCCGCTATGATTTCATAATAACACACTTAACGAGTTTGGATATTTGATCTGAGTCTGGCCACTGGCCTATGCGCACTAACCAGCTACATGGGAATAGTTATGGGCCCTCGACGTCGTGGTATCAGCCGAAGCCTTTTTGACGACAGCGACTGAGCGGCGCGCGCCGGGTTGGACCGCATAACGTAACTTCCTTTGTAATGGAGGTTGCTAGGTCTGCTCACCGGCCGCGTACGCAACGTGTAGGTGTGCGTTGGGCGATGGGCTCGGACCCCTACGCGCTTTGGACTTAGACCGGCGTGCTGACCTCTCTGTTGTGCTTAGGTAGGGCTGCGACGTGTTGATCTTCTGAGGCCGGGCATGACCCAGGAAGGTGTGTCCGTCCAAATGGGATCAAGCGTGCTGGTTTATGTGGTGCACCCCTGCAGGGAAGTTAATCTATTCGAATAGCCGTGTCCCTCGGTAAAAGGATGACCTAGAGTTGTACTCCGACCTCATGACAACTAGAACTGGATACTTAATAAAACACACCCAGATGATTTCCAGATATAACTCGGTGGTTGCTCTCTCACATGGTGATGTGCGGGAGGATCGCCAGGTAGGTTTATGCTATACGATGTTACTTGGTGAACTTACCATCTATTCGATTCTACTGCTGCAAGACGGAGGCTGCAAGGAGCTTTGACACTTGTTACTTACCATCTCTTCTCTTCTACTGCTACAAGATGGAGGTGGCCAGAAGCGTAGTCCTCGATTGGATTAGCTATCCCCCTCTTATTATGGCATTTTGCAGTTTAACCCACATATATTACCCCTTTACATAGATACCATTGCATATGTAGTGTAGATCCTTGCTTGCGAGTACTTGGGATGAGTACTCACGGTTGCTTTCTCCCCCATTTTCCCCTTTGTCCCTTCTTCTCGGATGATGCAACCAGATGGTGGAGTCCAGGAGCTAGAGCATCCCGAGGATGTTTCTGCGTTGAGTTCGGCTTCGAGGAGTAGTTAGGAGGTCCCAGGCAGGAGGCCTTGCCTTTTCGATCGTTTCTATATTTGTGCTAGCCATCTTATGGCACCTTGTTTAACTTATGTCTGTACTCAGATATTATTGCTTCCGCTGACATTTGTGTTTTCGAGCTTATGTATTCGAGCCCTCGAGGCCCCTCGCTTGTAATATCACTACTAGGAAAAGGGCTATAGATGGAATTGATACTAATGGCGCACCAGACAAGCAGTGCGCCATTAGTATATAGTAATGGCGCACCAGCAACAGATACGCCAATAGAGTTCGAACTACTAATGGCGCACCAGGCCCAGAGTGCGCCATTAGTATCAAGAAGTTTTTTTTTTTGAACTAGCGCGCCTGTCCAAACATACTAATGGCGCATCTGTACGAACTGCGCCATTACTAGTTGTAACTAGTAATGGCGCACCAGCAGTAAAGTGCGCCATTAATGTTCTTTTTTTTAGGATATTTTTTATTCTTTTTTTTTCAAAACTACTAATGGCGCACTATGTGACAGTGCGCCATTAGTATGTTATTTTTTTGGCAAAACTAGTAATGGCGCACCTACTATAAATGCGCCATTAGTAACCTTGATTACTAATGGCGCATTTATAGTTGGTGCGCCATTAGTAAGCGGGCAGCAACAAGATATTTTGGACAGCCTCTCCTACCCACACTCACTTTCTCCCCCACTTCATTCTCTCCACCTCCTCTCCTCTCGGGTCCCTCCTCTTTTTCACCTCATTTCCACCATATATTCATTCAAATTAAGTGGTTAAATTACCTTGTTTTGATAGGTAAGTAAGGGGGGAAGCTATATTTATGTTGTTCTCCATACATCAATGTGCACATGCACTTTTTATGGCCTAGCTAGATCTATGTATGTTCGTGGTGTTGCATATGTTTGTTGTGTTGCATATGTGTTTGTGTTTGGAGGTGTACCAGTATTTGAAATGCGATAGTTGCCAATATTTTCCCGGAATGTTGATTCATTTCTGTTTCGGTGAGAATTTTGGCATTAAGCATTCATTTTTGTCCTATTTTTAGGGAAAGTCATGGCAAATTTTTTCTTGGCTCTAAAATATCGTTTTGCTCTACCCCGCAGGCGACCATGGTGCGCACGATGACCGAAGGCATCGTGAATAGGTTTTTGAGGTTTGCGAAGGCCGAGATGTTTCAAAAGAACGAGACGGAGATAAGATGTCCGTGTCGAAGATGCAAGCTGAAGAGCCTTATTACGGACCCGGATTCTGGGCAGGTGCGGGACCACCTGCTCTTGCGTGGTTTCATGGATGGCTATCGGTGGCAAGGTGATGAAGATGACTACGAAGTCGTCCATGGGGGCCGGGCAAGAAATGAGGAAGGGCAGCAAGACAACCACCGCGGCTCGGGCGGGCGAGAAGACGAAGAATCCCCAGGAGATGATCACAACGGTGATGCTGTACACAGTCATCATGTAGAAGATGCAGGACATGATGATGAGGAAGATGCCGGAGCAGACGACGGGCATGATCATGAAGATGATGATGCCGGCGGAGCAGACGGCGCTGGACCATCGATGGGCTGGGTGCAGGACCCTCATATTCAAGAGTTGCTTCTCAAGCAGACCGATAACGCAAGAGCTGCCGCCCGAGAGAAAGCCAAGATGGATCAACTTGAGTTAGACGCGGTTACTCCATTGTATGAAGGATGCAGGCCCGAGGATACCCGCCTGAAAGTAACGCTCATGGCTCTGGAGATGAAGGTAAAACACAAAATGACCGACGCATGCTTCGACGAGAACATGTCATTCTGGCACAAACGTCTTTCCAAGGGGAACAAGTGCCCCACCAGTTTGGAGGTGGCGAAGAAAATCGTGTGTCCTCTGGATTTACTGCACGTGAAATACCATGTGTGCATGAACAATTGCATCATTTATCGGGACGAGCACGCGGAGTCTACCATATGTCCGGTGTGCGGCGTCACTCGATACAAGAAGAGGAAGAAAGCTCCTCGAAAAGTGGTGTGGTACTTTCCGATCACTCCTCGTCTGCAGCGGTATTTCGCGGACCCTAAGGTAGCAAAGCTCCTGCGTTGGCACGCGGATAGCGAGGAGAAGAAGCGAGAAGATGACGCAAATGATCCGGAGATAGATAAAAAGACAAGATGCTGAGCCACCCTAAGGATGTGAGCCAGTGGCAAGCGTTGAACTTCGAAGACCTAGAATTTGGGAACGATCCAAGGAACATCGTGCTGGGCGTGAGCACCGATGGAGTCAATCCGTTTGGCAGCCAGAGAAGCACACATAGCACCTGGCCTGTGTTTGTGTGGATGTACAACCTTCCTCCCTGGTTGTGCATGAAGAGGAAGTACATTCACATGAGTATGCTAATTGAAGGACCAAAACAACCAGGGAACGACATCAATTTGTATCTGGGGCTGCTGAAAGAGGAGTTAGACACGCTGTGGAAAACGCCAGCCAATACGTGGGACGCCGCAAAGAAAGAATATTTCCCTATGAGAGCCGCGCTGCTCACGACGGTGCACGACTATCTCGGTTACGGATATGTCGCGGGGCAGGTGGTCCACGGATTTTCTGGATGCGTCAGGTGCATGGATGACACAACGTATCGCCAGCTAGATAGAGATCCCGGGTCTTCGAAAACCGTGTTCATGGGACATCGAAGGTGGCTTCGCGACGATGACCTGTGGAGAAAACGCAAGGATCTGTTCGATGGTGAAACCGAACCCCCGAGGACGCCCGCGTACGAGGAGCGGCGAGGAAATAGACGAGCTGTTGAAAAATTGGAAAGATTGCCCACTGCCGGGAAAGAAGCAAAAGGCGCCAGAGCCGGGAAAGAAGCGAAAGTCGCCAGAGCCGGTGCTGAAGGTATGGAAAACGAGGTCTGTTTTCTGGGACTTGCCGTACTGGAAGATCCACCGTGTGCCTCACAACCTTGATGTAATGCATATCACGAAGAACGTGTGCGAGAGTCTGCTTGGTACCCTGCTCAACATGCCAGAGAGGACCAAAGATGGGCCGAAAGCAAGGGCAGACTTGAAATCAATGGGCATCAGGTAGGAGCTTCACGCTATATATGATGATCATGATGATGATGATGATGATGATGAGGCAAAGCAGGACACGGAAAGTCGTCGCAAAGGCAAAAAGGGCAAGAAGACCGGAAATGACTACCATCCCGCGTGCTTCACTCTAAGTCAGGAGGAGATCGAGCAGTTTTTCACCTGCCTCGTAGGAGTACAACTTCCTTACGGTTACGCGGGGAAGATAAGCAGATACCTAGACCGGGCGAAGCTGAACTTCAGCGGGATGAAGTCTCACGACTGTCACGTGCTGATGATGCAGATACTTCCAGTTGCAATCCGTGGTATCATGGACGTGCACATCCGTGAAACCCTATTTGGCCTATGCAACTTTTTTGACGTCATCTCTCGGAAGTCTGTTGGCGTGAGGCAACTCAGAAGGCTACAGGAAGAGATCGTGGTGATACTATGCGAGCTTGAGATGTACTTCCCGCCCTCATTCTTCGATGTTATGGTGCATCTGCTGGTCCATATCGTGGACGATATCATCCAACTCGGGCCGACGTTCCTGCACAGCATGATGCCGTTCGAAAGGATGAATGGTGTCATCAAAGGATACGTTCGCAACATGTCACGTCCAGAGGGAAGCATAGCCAGGGGCTTTCTGACCGAAGAGTGCATCTCCTACTGCACGAATTATCTAGGCATCGAGAACCCCATTGGTCTGCCCGTCAACAGGCACCTCGGCAGGCTCGCTGGATGGGGTCACCGTGAGGGTCGCCGCGAAACGCATGTCGACTTCGAGGGTCGACTGGCCGACTTTGAAAGAGCAAACCTAGTCGCGCTACAACACATAGACGTGGTCGATCCTTGGGTTGTAGAGCACAAAACCTTTATTGAGAAGACGTACAATGACCGAGGCCAACAGAGGATGGACGGAGATATAATCAAAGAGCACAACTCATGTTTCACGCGTTGGTTCAAGAAGAAGCTTCTGTCATACCCTTTACATGATGATTCTTCCACGGAAGAACAACTCATATTTGCCTTGTCACAGGGCGCCGAGCACAACCTGATGACCTATGAGGCGTACGATATCAATGGCTACACATTCTACACCGAGGCCAAGGACATGAAGAGCGATGGTTATCAGAACTCCGGGGTAACGATTGAATCCTACACCGGTAATGACAAGGACAGATACTACGGAAGGATCGAGGAGATCTGGGAGCTGAGCTATGCTGGAGAGAAGGTCCCGATGTTCCGTGTAAGATGGGCCAAGAGCATCCTAAAAGAAGACCGGTATTTCACCACCATGGTTATACCCGAAGCCAAATCCAAGACCGCGGGCGCAAACGTCACTGCGAAAAATGAGCCATGGGTACTGGCTTCCCAAGTTGACCAATGCTTCTTCATTACCGATCTGTCAAAGCCCAGTCGTGTTGTCGTGAGGAGAGGCAAAAGGAAGATCATCGGAATGGATGGAGTAGCCAATGAGCAAGACTTCGACAAGTACGGCGACCCGAGGATCGAACATGACGACGATGATGAAGTAGCAGCTTACACCACAAGAAGAAGCAGGACCACCCTACCTAAAGGACGTCTGTTCCACAGAAGAACTCCATTTGCGAAAAAGAAGGGCAAGAAGATTGTGAACAGATAGCTAGCTAAGATCGATTGTATTTAAATCGTACCCTTCATTTCTCGATTGTAATTCATGGGCACTTTTTGAACTATCATGAATATTTTTAAATTTCATGGACACTCGATCTCGACCCCCCCTCCATCTCGATCGCTATCCCACCTCGCCAGATTCCGGTCCCCCTCGCCGCCGAGCACCCCCCGGTCCACCGGCCGCCGCCGCCGACCCCCTGCACCCTCGATTCCCCTACTCAACCGCCGCCGCCGACCCATGATATATTCAAAATAATAAATTTGATGATATTTTTTCATATTCATAAATATTTTCAAATAACAAATTTGATGATATTTTTTAAAAAATTATTACTTTTTTATAAAAAATATTACTGTTATGATTTAAACAAGTTTGAACATATTTAAACACAAATAAGTGTCAAACAACATTTTTGAAAAGCAAAAAAAATTTGGGAGGCTGGGAATCAAACCCAGGACCTCCTGGTGGGTGTGCAGAGTGCTGACCAGTCGGGCTAGTGTGGGGGTTCTGTTAGGTAGTGGGTTAGGTGAAACATATAGCTTTCTGGCGGGCTAGTGAGTAGAACACAATCCTAATGGCGCACCTGGGGGCGGTGCGCCATTAGAGTCTACATACTTATGGCGCACATAGCAGCGGTGTGCCATTAGTAATCCGCCCATACTTGGGGCCGGCCGCACCCTCCTCTCTCTCCCTCTCGCCAGATCTCTCCCCCCTCTCCCCGACGCCTCTCTCTCCCTCACCGCCGACGCCCTCGCCCCCCTCTCCCCGACGCCTCTCTCTCCCTCACCGCCGACGCCCTCGCTCCCCTCTCCCCGACGCCTCTCTCTCCCTCACCGCCGACGCCCTCGCCCCCGATGCCCCGGCCTCGACGCCCGGAGCTACGCCGCCGCCGCCCGCGCCCCCGACGCCCTGGACGCCCGGAGCTACGCCGCCGCCGCCCGCGCACACGACGCCCCGGCCTCGATGGGCCCCTCACCGTCGCCAACACCACGCCAAGGTATCCTCCTCCTACCCATGGCATCCTCTGCTTAGGTTTTTAGCTCTTTTATGTCTGAATCCCCTCGGGTTTGTCTAGATTTAGGGTTTCCGTTGGGTTTTGTTCTTGTTGGAGTATGATTGTGCTATTATGTAATCTCCTGTGTTCTTTACTTGTTTGCTTGCAGTAGTTTCACTAGTTTAGTGTAGGACTTGGAGTAGTTTCAGTAGTTTAGCGTAGGACTTGGAGTAGTTTCAGTAGTTAGACTAGTTAGACTAGTTACACTTGAAGGCAAATGACAGCAATTGCATCAAATCAAAATAGCAAGGAATCACTCTAGTGCCCATTTTCAGTTTTTTCAGCAACTTGTACTCTGAAAAACACATGAATCTCAAATCTGAAGCAACTTGTACTCTGAAAAACACATGAATCTCAACTCTGAAACTGTTACTTCAAGCCATACTTTGATGAATGGCTTGAAACTTGTTGCTGTTAATTTTTCTGCTAAGCCATAGTTTAAATTTTTCTACTAGGCAAACTATTGTTGCTTGGAGTAATTGACATGATGAACTTGCTGTTAATAAAAAAGCACTGTTGTGATATTATATTTAAAAAAACAATGTTGTGATAGTAAAACTCTAGTATGAAAAGCAACCAAGAACAAATTCAGGTCTAGGCCACCAAGCTCTGAGGTTTGTATGGTGCCTCCAGTAAAAAAAAAGAATATGAGGAAAATTGGCTCCAGTAATAAAAGAATATGAGGTTTGTATGGTGGCTCTAGTAATAAAACTGTAGATATCTAGTGACGATGGTATCTAGCAGAACTAGTGCAAAAGTGTTGACAATGTTAGTCCTACTAGCATTGTCAAGATTCACTAATGTAAAATTCAGTTAAAACTACTGATGCAGTGTAAAATTCAGTTAAACTAGTCTAACTAGAGTAAAATTCAGTTAAACTAGTCGAACTAGAGAAAATGGCTTGTGGTTAGACCATGGCCTAATGAGCCTAGGATGGTGCCACAGCTACCTTGTCTAGGTTAAGTTAAATATAAGTGCTAAAGAGATGGGTTTGATGTTCCCTTTTTTTGACTGAAATAACATACGGGGAAGCCCCCCACTGTGTGATTTTTTATAGATAAAAAATGTTTACATGATTTACATGGCCTCAGGTAAAAAAATAAATAAGATAAGGGGGATTTTAAACAAGGGGGTTCAAACAAAAGGATGAAGCAGCCAGTCTAACATGGGTTGAACAAGAGAAGGCTTCACTCTGAAACTTCTGTAGCTCATATGTGTTTTAAGTTTGCCAACTCTAGCTTACAACATTTGTTGTATTTGTGTGGCCACACTTTTGTTTCTCTTTCGAGGGAGCTTTTGTGCATATGTGGAATTTGTATTTGTAGAATATAACCCTCCTATAAGTGAGGTATTTTTTTTTTCTGGTTTAGGTTAATACCATGATAAGGACATTCAGGCCATTGCCTTGTTGGCTGACCTTTTGACAGTTAGCATGCCATGAGGGTTCTTGACACATATACCTCCAGTTGTAGCAATGGATTAAATATCATTCCTAAAAATATGGGTCTGGCACTACTACCATAGTTCCTTCTTTTTTACTAAAGTGTCTACAGTTTTTTTTAATAGATAAAAAGGTGTACATGATTTACATGCCCTCAGGTGAAAAAGAAAAAGAAAAGAAAAGGGGGATTTTAGACAATATGAAGTTGCTCTAATTATATGTTTTTAGGCTAGTACAGGGTGTTGCTTTATTCTGTCATCATTTGTAACTATTTTACAAATAAATTGTTCCTTCTTCTGTATTTGACAAGTAATGATTGTTGATAAGCTGAGGCATGTGGACTAAGCAGTTTCTTTGCTGTAACATACTGTATATCAGTCCACAATGAAATACAGTACATATTGATGTGCTTGGTAAAACATGTTCATGTACTGAACTACTAATGCCTTGTGATGCTCTGAATTACTTGTGATGCCTCTGAATTACTTGTGATCACATTGAGAAAGACTTGTAAAGATGATGATCACATTGAGAAAGACTTGTGATCACATTGTGATAGTTTTGCAAGTACCCCGAGAGGCCCTTGAGTTTGCTGGAATGTCGATTAACTTCCGTTCCGGCAAATTCGGGTACTCCATATGTCCTATTTTCAGCAAAGGTCATGCTGAAATTTTCCGTGAATTTTAGCATGACTTTGCTAAAAAATAGGACATATGGGGTACTTGTGACTAATGCATGGGCCGGGGTATCTTAGTAGTTAATTAAGTAGGATCAAGTGCCCCTTTATTCTAGCTGCATTAAACCATAGGCGGCAATAGAGCCAAGTGATTAGGCCCAACTTAGAATTCTCCTTCCTAGCTTAGCTATTAGGATGCCTCGCTGTCGACAAACCATAAATTATGAAACCTTGGCTTTTAGGGTGCCTCGGTGTCGATAAAAACCGAAATGATGAAAGCATAGGCTTTTAGGGTGCCTCGGCGTCGAAAAACCCTCAATTATAAAAGCTTAGCTTTTAGGATGCCTCGGTGTCGACAAACCCTAAATGATGAGACCATGATCTTGTTCCTTGACAATAACCAACTTTTTGACCAAACTTTGTTCCTATTTAGAGAGAAACATGGCCAACAACGATGAGGCCGGCGGTTCGGGCGGGAAGGCATTCTGGGAGCTGTCCCAGGAGATGGAGGAACAACCTCACTTGTATGAGGACGCCGCCTTCCCCACCGATCCTGAGACCAATGATGGTACCGCCGAGGATGACCCCACTGATGCCACCACTGATGGTGCCGCCGAGAATGCCACCACTGATGATGGCGGCGCACGCACAGATGGCAGCCAACCAAAGAGGCAACGGAAGGACCGGCGCCCGACCGTGCTCTACACCCTCAAGGAGGAAGTTACTAAAGTGGACTCCGACGGGAATCCAACGGCGCCCGGACGAATAGTCAAGGGGTACTCGCTTCATCTCGGGTGCATTCTCCGGAGCACCGTCTCGATCAACACCGAGAACCTGAGGCATCCTAACCACGGTAATTTGCGCAACCTCCTCTTCATGAAGCTGCACGAACGATACAAGTTCCCCGCTCAATTTGATAACACAAGCCTCAAAGGGAATAAAGTGAACAGTGCTGCCCTCACGAAGATGAGCAAGGCCCTGTCTACTTGGAAAACCAATGTGAAGAGAATGATCGAGAAAGGTGAGAGTTATGAGAAGATCCAGGAGAAACATCCTTCGATCACCAAAGATGACTACAACGACTTCAAGATCAATTGCTCGAGAACCGCACACTCCAAATCAAGTCAGTGGGGGAAAGAAATGCGGGAGCTCAACTTAGGGGAACACACACTCGGTCCCGGCGGTTACAGAGTGGCGGAGCCTATATGGGACAAGGAGGAGGCGGACTGTGCCGAGCAAGGCCTACCACCCCTCTTCGATAAATACGGTGACAAGCAGACCAGGAACTTTGTCAGTGCCCGGTACAAGAAGGACCCGAAAACAAAGGAGCTTACCACGGATCCGAAGACCAGGGCGCTTGAGGCTGTTCTGGTAAGGAATACACCCCCACGTAATTAACTCCATATGGTTGCATTCTAATTAATGAAGCCAAATTTCTAAATGATTCACATTCCTTCCGCAGGCGACTGAAAGCAGTAGCGCAGGGTCGACTAAGAGCAGCCCTTGGGACACGACTCTAAATAGGGCGTTGAATGTAATGAAGAACAAGGATAAGCTCGAGAAGCTGACGTCAGCTGGTCGTGTGGCCGGCAAATGCTTGTCGACAAAATGGTCATCATACTATAACGCTGGTGGGCGAAAGGAGAAATAGACCAGCTCGGAAAGCCAGGCGCGCGAGGTTCAAGAACTCAAGGCACAGGTGACGCGGATTCCGGAGATTGTCCAAGAGCAAGTGCAACAACAGCTCGGAGCGACGATCACCGCCATTGTGCCTAGCTTGATCGAGGGGTTGCAGGCGTGGATTGCGGGCGGCCAACAGGGGCCGCCCCCGATTCCCAGCTTCACGGCCAGCAACTCGCAGAACGCGATGGCGGGGCCATTGGTGTCTCCGGCGGAGGCGGCATTAGTGTCTCCGACACCGGCACGGGAGTTTAATGCACCCGGGTGTACGCCGGCCGGCACCTCTGTAGCAAGCGGCCCATCCGTCAACTGCACGCCCGCCGTTGGCGGTGCCTCGACATTAGCCGAGCTCGACGCCATCATCACGGTAACTAATTAAGCCTCTCTCGGCCAAGGACTTCATCTCCTTGCCTTTGACTGGGCATCCCTGACGCCCTACATGTTTTCGTAGGGCGCCGCCGACGTTCCGTGCACTCTCCTGCACTTCGTGAACAACGAGTTGGTCGATGTCGCCAAGGGCAAAATCGTTCAACCGGGCAACCCCTTGTTCCACGGTACCCAGATGCCACCCAACTTGTTTAGGGTTCAACTGGTTCGGGTGCTGCTAGGCTGCGACGAGGTGTTACCTCCGATTCGACCCGTCGGGGCCGACGATGATGACGTCATGACCCTCAGCGCCTGCCTGAGCTGGCCCCTACTGTCGGTGTACTTAAGTAGGGGTACCTTAGTATCCCGACTTGTGCACGGGCAGTAGCAGCGTCCCGTGGTCTGGCTCACCAAGCGCCCGCCAAAACCCGCTCTGGACCCCTTTGAAGCCATTCAAGAACAAAGTATTCAAGTTAAGAGACAAGACCCCAGCAAGAGGAGCTTGCCGGGAAGGCCGCACCAGGCTCAAGGTTGTCATTCCAGCACGAGACCCTGGCAAGAGGAGCTAGCCAGGAAGACCAGGAAACAGCACCTCAGAAAATATATCATGGTGCATCATGCGCCCCGGCAGGACCCGGAGAGCGACAAGCTTTCGGGTCCGGCAAGATAATAACCCCGGCAAGGTGCTTGCCGGGGGAAGCTTACACTGTGTGCCTGCGCTCCAGCTCATCCGGCCACGCGTCGCCCTGGGGCCCTTCCAGGGGCACGTGGCAGATGGCTGTGCAGCTTGGGGTACACGGTGGTGAGCCGCGGCGACGAGGCCATCGTCGTGGCGAACGGAGGCGCCCGGGCGGACGCTTTTGGGGTGACGGCGACGGGCATTCAATGCCTTTGTCCCCCACCGTCTGGGTTAGGTATAGATCACTGTACGTGCACTGTACATACACTATTCATGCACTGTTCCATCTACATCCAATTTTACACTTTTGCCCTCCTCTACGTTGACACCTGTCGGTGACCCCTTTGAACTATAAAAGGAGGCCCATGCACAACGTAGAGGGGGTTCGATCCCAGAAACTCGATCACTCCCTCGCTCGGTGTAGCTAGTACTGTAGATCTTCCAGCTCCTGAGCTCAAGAACTCAATACAGCCAAGGCAGGAGTAGGGTTTTACGCGTCCGCGCTGCCCGAACCTGGGTAAACTGCCCGCGTGCGCTCCTCGATCCGCTCTTTGTGCTCCCTCCGCTCCCTTGCCGTACCGTAGAAGGGGCTCCGGTCCCATAGGTGTTCGTGGGCGACCAGTTTCCCCGACATCTTTGGCGCGCCAGGAAGGGGGCGTCGAGGTTGTGCGAACCTGATCCGGCTCTCACGCGGGCGCAACCTTCAGCAGTTTCACCAACTTCCTCAACCTCATCGACTACATCAACATGCCTCAGAAGAAGAATGCTTCGGAGGTCGGAGGCCCGTCTGCGTCGATCCCACCACCACCAGAACCAACGGTTGGTGGGGTAGACACTGGCGGAGGGGTGGACGCCGGCGAGGACACTCGCGGCGCTGCCAAGTCCAAGGACAAGACTGACGACCGGGCGAACTCCAAGACCTTGGCGTCCGTGCACGCACCACGTCCCTCTCAGGAGGTGCCAGACCAGCAGCGACGTGGTACCGGAGGTACTATACGCTTGTTGGGACGTGGCCAAGCCGGCGGGTCGCGGGACGCTCAAGGCCAGCGTCCTGGCACGAGCAAGGCGCGGTCGCCGGGGCGAGAACATGCTCCTTCTAACGCAGTTAGAAGTCCGAGCGTATCTCGCTCCTCGCACCGCTCGCCACCGCTTCCCTCCTCTCCAGCAGAAGCTCTAGCCAGAGCTCAACAGCTCCTCGACTTCCCTCCGGCGGGAGACAATTCCGAAGACTGGAGGGCGACGATCCAGAGCCTCATCGCCTTCGCCAACAACGACACGCCGCAGCAGCCGGCAACATCACGGCCGCGGCAAGTCGACCAAGCGAAGGCCGATGGAGACAAGGCCACCGGGGGTGCAACTACCGTGCACTCCCCGCCGCGGAAGCAGAAATCACCGGCTCGCCGGATCAACGTCGACGATGACTCCACGGCATCGTCGGATCCGCGAGCTCGCCGCGATCAGCGCCAAGTCCTTGATGACAGGCGACAAGAGGACGCTCGAACTCGTATCGAGCGTCGAAGAGAAGCCCGAAGACAGTCCGGCCAGCGCGCTGGGACTGCTGTCGACATGCACGCGCCCGGTGAACCAGGTGACTTGCCGTACGCGGCAGGCTGCCCTGTGTTCACTCGAGAGCTACGGCAAGTCCAGTGGCCCAGCATGAAGAACTTTAAGCCCGACGTACCCGAGAAGTACGACGGCAAGACACACCCCTCGGAGTTCCTCGGCATCTACACCATTGCGGTGCAGGCTGCCGGGGGACGCGACGAGAAGATTCTAGCCAACTACTTCCCGCTCATGCTCAAGCCAAATGTCAGATCCTGGCTCATGCACTTGCCGAAGAACTCCATCTCTTCTTGGGCGGATCTATGCCACCAATTTTTCGGCGCCTTCACGGGCGGCCACAAACCCCACGGCTAGGAGAGCGATCTCCACATCCTTGCCCAGAAGGAGGGAGAGTCCCTGCGAAAGTATATCCAAAGGTTCAGCCGCGTCCAGCACAACATTCCCGATGTCCACCCTGTCACGGTTATCAGCGCGTTCCACCAGAACGTGCGTAACCGCCAGATGAGGGAGGAGATGGCGATGACCAAGATCCGGGGCGTCAGCGAGCTTTACACTCTGGCTGACAAGTGTGCGCACGCTGAGGAGGGGAGGAGACTCCGCGGAGAGGATACTGGAGCAGGAGGAATAGACAGCGAGGATGCCGCCCCGGCAAGGAAAAACCGGCGGCGGAACAACAAGAAGAAAAAGAACAAGGAGGTACTGGTTGTCGAGCAGTCCGGCAAGGAGGCTGCCGCCAAGAAGACACAGGCTGGTGGCTCCGGCAAGGAGTCCACCCCTGTAGCGGCAGCCG
The DNA here is from genome assembly GCA_902687465.1 of Secale cereale. Taxonomy (NCBI): domain Eukaryota; kingdom Viridiplantae; phylum Streptophyta; class Magnoliopsida; order Poales; family Poaceae; genus Secale; species Secale cereale. Next base: position 871,370,802 of record LR738715.1, on the reverse strand, counting down.
ACAAGCAGGACGGCTCCTACAAGCAGTACTGTAAGATCCACCGCACCAAGGGCCACGATCTCCAGAACTGCAAAAGATTAGAGTACCTCGTAGAGCAGCAGAAGGCTGAATACGAGCGACGCGACAAGGAGAAGGCCCAAGGAGGCGGGGGAGAGCCCAGCAAGAAGCGGCCGTTCAATGGCCGGGGAGGACGTCGCGGCAAGGCCAAGCAGCGGCAAGGAGATAGACCTCCCCGGGGCCGCAACAAGGATGAAGACGAAGACGATGACGAGGACATGGATGACGGAGATAACAGCGAGCAGGAGTTCCAGAAGGCCACAGAAGTTCTGTGCGTCGATGGAGGTGCCTCTCTGCACACTTCCCACCGCCAACTCAAGCAATTGGTGTGGGAAGTGAACGCAGCTGAGCCGCCCGTCTAGTCGCGCAGACTGCTGAAATGGTCCGGCACGCCCATCATCTTCGACCTTGAGGACCACCCCGACCGCACAACTGCGGTCGGGTGTTTGCCGATGTTGGTTTCACCAACTATCCGCAACCTCAAGGTCACCAAGATGTTAGTTGACGGTGGGGCCGGCCTCAACTTGATCTCCTCCGCTGTGATCAAGAAGCTGCAGATCCCCGACAGCGAGCTCGAGGAAACTGGGACGTTCCAAGGAATCAACCGGGGAAGGAGCAAGCCGAAGGGGAAGATCACGCTGCCATTGACCTTTGGCGGAGAGCTTAACTTCAGGACGGAGAGGATCACGTTCGACGTCGCCGATATCCCATTGCCATACTTGGCCGTCCTGCGCTCGCCAAGTTCATGGCAGCTTCCCACTATGCATACAACATGCTCAAGATGCCAGGGCCGATAAGCGTCATCTCTGTCCCCGGCAATAAGAAGGACGCGCTTATCTGCGCCGACAAGATCTACCGGGACGCAGCAGCCGCGGCAGACAGCAAAACACTTGTCGCTGAAGCTCCCGAGGGGAAGACCAAGACCAAGGCCGGCAAGAGCTCTGGGGCCCACTCCGGCAAACGCACCTCTTTGGAGTGCTGCGCTGCCGTCGAGGACGCACCATCGAGCTCCACCGGCAAGTGCAAGAAAGGAATGGCAGCTCCACCGGCAACCAAGAAGGTGTCCGCCAAGGAGGACGGCACTGGTGGTACCTTCACCATCAGTGCTACGCTCGACCACAAATAGGAAAGCACGCTCGTTGCCTTCCTGCGGGCGAAGGTCGACGTGTTTGCATGGCAATCGTCTGACATCCCCGGCGTTCCCAGGAAGGTAATTGAGCACAAGCTTGCTGTTTGTCCTCACGCGCGGCCCGTCAAACAAAAGGTTAGGAAGCAAGCAGTGGAGCGCCAAGAGTTCATAGCTGAGGTGATCAAGAAGTTGGAAGCAGCAGGCCTTGTTAGAGGTGTACTTCATCCCACGTGGCTGGTCAATCCAGTTGTCGTGCGCAAAGCCAATGGGAAATGGAGACTTTGTATAGACTTCACTGATGTGAATAAAGCTTGTCCCAAGGATCCATTTCCCTTGCCGCGCATCGACCAGATTGTTGACTCCACGGCTGGATGTGAGTTGCTTTCATTTCTCGATTCATACTCAGGTTACCACCAGATATTCATGGCTAAGGAAGACGAAGAGAAAACCGCATTCATTACTCCATGTGGCACTTACTGTTTCATACGTATGCCCTTTGGACTGAAGAATGCGGGCTCAACATTTGCAAGGGTGGTCCACACTGCTTTTGAGCCACAGATACATAGAAATGTAGAAGCCTACATGGATGATATAGTGGTCAAGAGCAAGAGCAAGAATACCTTGATTCAAGACTTAGAAGAAACCTTTGAGAACCTGCGCAAGATACAGATCAAGTTGAACCCCGAGAAGAGCGTTTTCGAAGTCCCCTCCGGCAAGCTTCTCGGGTTCTTTGTATCCCAAAGAGGGATTGAGGCCAATCCCGACAAGATAAAAGCCATCGAGCAGATCGAAGCCCCGAAGCGCGTCAAGGACGTAAGGAGACTTGCTGGTTGTGTGGCTGCCCTCAGCAGGTTAGTTTCAAAGTCTGCAGAACGCGCCCTGCCTTTCTTCAAAATCTTGAAAAAGGCAGGTCCTATGGAATGGACTCCGGAAGCGGAGGCAGCGCTGCAAGACTTGAAAGGATACATGTCCTCCACTCCAATACTTGTCGCACCTAGGCCACAAGAGAAGTTGCTGCTGTACCTAGCGGCAACCAATCAGGTGGTTAGTGTTGCGTTAGTTGCAGAGAGGGAGGCGGATGAGGAACCCACATCCCCGGCAAGCGCATCCAGCGACAAGCAGGGGGCTTCCCCGACAAGCTCTGACCCCGACAAGGACAAGTCTGCGCAGGAACAAGGAGAAGTGCGAAAGAAGATGGTGCAGCGCCCAGTTTATTTTGTAAGTTCCCTCTTGCAGGGAGCTAGATCAAGATACTCTGGAGTGCAGAAATTGCTTTTCGGCCTCCTCATGGCCTCAAGAAAGCTGCGCCACTACTTCCAAGCACATGAGATAACGGTGGTCACTCGCTTTCCGTTGAAGAGGATATTGCAAAACCCAGAAGCAACAGGCAGGATCGTCGAGTGGGCACTGGAGCTGTCAAGCTTTGGTCTCAAGTTTGAGAGTACTTCAACTATACAGATCAGAGCTTTGGCAGAATTCATAGCAGAGTGGACACCAACACCAGACGAAGAAGTTCCAGAGACAAGCATCCCCGTCCAAGAAGCAAGCAAAGAGTGGATAATGTACTTCGATGGTGCCTTCTCGCTGCAAGGCGCCGGCGCTGGCGTGTTACTTATAGCGCCCACCGGAGAGCACCTCAAGTACGTTGTTCAGATGCACTTTCCCAAGGAGCAAGCGACAAACAATACTGCTGAGTATGAAGGTTTGCTTGCCGGCCTCAGAATTGCGGCCGAACTTGGGATCAAAAAACTGATTGTGCGGGGAGATTCACAATTGGTGGTCCGACAAGTAAACAAGAGTTACCAGAGCCCTTTGATGGAAGCTTATGTCGATAAGGTGAGGAAGCTTGAAGAACACTTTGAAGGCCTGCAGATGGAGCATGTCCCAAGAGCTCAGAATGACATCGCAGATGGCCTCTCAAAGTGTGCTTCAATGAAGTTACCTGTGGAACCAGGGACCTTCCTGCTCAAGCTAACTCAGCCATCCGTTACTCCGTCAGTTGGGCAAAGCAAGAAGAGGAAGTTGGCCTCCGGCGACTACTTGCCAGCGGATCTTCCTGAAACCGCCGCCAAGGTCCCCAAGATCAACAACCAAGATGCTGAGGAATAGTCTGCTCCTGCGGACCCAAGGGTCTGTACAGTTGAAGCAGGCGTTCCCGACAAGCCTAGCCCCGGCAGGCTTGCCGGGGAACACTCAGCTCCGGCAGAGCCGCAGGTTCTTGCCGTAGAAGCTAAGGTTCCCGCAGCAGCCCTGATGCCTTTAGTCCTTGCCGTTAGGGATGGGAATGGGGACAATCCCCTATGGGGATACCTACAACATCCCCATCCCCATCTATTCCCTATCATCCCATCCCCATCCCCGTTTACATGACTGGGGATGAAATTTCCCCATACCCATGCCCCACTGGGGAACGGGGCCCCATTAGGGTCCCCATCCCCATAAACAAATACTCATATACATAATATGACACCCTATAATCAACGTACATAAATGGTGTTGTCCTTGTCCTGATAATGCATATCTAGGTCGTACTAACTTCTTGGTCATGGTGGCAGCTGAGATGAGGATGTGAGATAGGTCTAAGGTTATTTTCTAGAGCTTTTTTTTGTTTTCGCAAGTTTGTTTGTGAATATTTTAAGGTTGACCGCAGTGTCACAGTTACTAACCGGGTCCCCGATGGCTATTGGGTCTGGGGAATAGGATATCGTCCCCATCCCCATTGTACCCTATGGGGAATAAATTAGTTTGTTAAATATCCCCATGGGGATGTTTTTCGCCCATCCCCACCCCCTAATAGATGAAATCCCCATGGGTTTGGTGGGTATGGGGCCCCGTTGCCATCCCTACTTGCCGTTGAGCCTCAGGCTCCAGCATGGGCACAGCAAATCGTCCGTTTTCTTCAAACTGGAGAACTTCCCGAAGAACCAGAAGAGATAGAGAGGATAACCAGGCAGTCAAGTATGTACCAGTTCATCGGCAACGAACTGTACAGAAGAAGACTCAATGGTGTCAGATTGAAGTGTATTCCCCGGGAAGATGGCCAGAAGCTGTTTTCAGAGATACACTGAGGCATATGTGGCCACCACATTGGCGCAAGAGCACTTGCCGGGAAGGCGTTCCAGCAAGGTTTCTTTTGGCCAGAAGCCCTCCAAGATGCAACTGCACAAGTAAACAAGTGTGAAGCGTGCCAGTTCCTTGCCAAGCAGATTCACCAGCCAGCTCAAGCTCTCCAGACGATCCCTTTGTCCTGGCCCTTCTCGGTCTGGGGGCTCGACATCCTCGGCCCCTTTCCCCGCGCAGTCGGGAACTTTGAGTACTTGTACGTTGCAATCGACAAGTTCACAAAGTGGCCAGATGTGAAACCAGTGAGAAAGGTGACAGCACAGTCAGCAGTGAAGTTCTTCAGGTCAATTGTTTGCCGTTTCGGAATCCCTAACAGGATCATCACCGACAACGGCACACAGTTCACGAGTCGCACCTTCATGCAGTACGTCCAATACCTTGGCGCCAAGGTCTGCTTCGCTTCTGTTGCTCACCCGAGGAGTAATGGTCAAGCGGAGAGGGCAAATGCTGAAGTGCTGCGCGGACTCAAGACAAGAACTTTCGACAGGCTGCACAAGTGCGGAAGAAACTGGATAGAGGAGTTGCCGGCGGCTCTTTGGTCAATCAGGACGACACCAAATCGAGCCACCGGACAGACACCCTTTGCTCTTGTCTATGGAGCAGAGGCAGTTCTCCCCACGGAACTCGTATACGGGTCTCCTCGAGTGCTCGCTTACGACGAGCTCGAGCAAGAGCAATTGCGGCAAGATGATGCATTGCTCCTCGAGGAGAACCGTCTCCAGGCTGCTGTACGAGCTGCTCGATACCAGCAAGCCTTGCGTCGCTATTATAGCCGCAAGGTCAAGGCCAGGAGTCTCGAGGAAGGCGACCTTGTTCTTCGGCGCGTTCAGTCCGCCAAGAATTCCAACAAGTTGACGCCGAAGTGGGAAGGCCCTTATCGGGTGAGACAAGTCACAAGGCCCGGCGCTATCCGCCTTGAGACCGAAGAAGGCTTACCGGTGAGCAACTCCTGGAACATCGAGCATCTTCGCAAGTTTCACCTGTGAGGCACGGTTGCCGTGATCCGTTCCGGCAACCACCTTTTGTACAAGTCTTGCCGCTGTTGCATGTAAACCTTTGTACAAAGCCGGGCGCAGACCCCGTGCATCAGTAAAACTTTTGTGCTTCGCACTGTTTGTCATTTCATGCTTTTCTTTTTACTTGCATGCATCATCTGACATTTTATGCAGCACACATCCCCGGTAAGCAGTAGCAGGCCGCAAGGCTCCATACTTGTATTTCCTCCTCTTTTCCTTTCTCTCTTAAACAGAAGAAGTGTTCCTCGCGCACAAGTTTGCCGGGGGG
>LR738715.1:871351314-871365122 GCA_902687465.1 Secale cereale | reverse complement strand
GAGGAGGTAGAGATATGGACCAAGTGCTGTTCAAGAAAGGGAAGCCTTGCCGGGAAGCAAACAATCCATGAAAGCTAAGTTGCCAGAGTTTGAGCAATTCAAATTTTTCAAATTCTTAGTTGTCTTCCTTGAACAGCCACACTTTGTATGGAAAACCTGCGCGCGGAGGAACCTACCCGTGGCTAGCCGCACCCTTACTTTGTTTCGAGCACGCTCAACGGCTTAAGTGAGCTGCGACAAGCGTCATGCCCTTACTTCGTTTTCGAGTTCGCTCAGCAATCTAAGTGTGCTGCGACTAGATGCGGCAAGGTTTCTTACCGGCAAGAGCATTGCTAGCAGGCTGCCAAGAGTCCCGCACTGAGCGCTCGCGGCAAGGGTTCCTTTGCCGGCAAGTTCCCTAAAAGCGTAGGGTGGAAAGCATACAAAGTGAAGGGACTAAACAAGGGAGATAACACTGCATTGATTATCCAAAATAAAGTTATATTACAAGATAGCTTGCCGCTGTTCTAACCAACTACTACCCATGACTTAATCGACAGCGGCAAGGGAAGCAGAAAAAAAGGAAGCCTAGTCTCTTCGGTCTCCGTCGACCCTCTTGATCTTGCCCGCCTTGGCTACGATGTGGGCAACTTGTGCCTTCAACGCCTCCTGGTCAGCTTCAGGCGGCAGGGTCCGGAGGATGTTGACGAGGTTGATCCCGGGGTTGCGGTAGACGATGTTCGACAACACCCGCTCCATAGTACCCGTGCAAAGCCGGCGCGCCTCGTCAGCCAGCTGCGCGGGGATCTTCTCCCGCAGCTGTGCGAGAGCCGGCGCCACTCCTCTGAAGAACAAGCTTAGCTTGGCGCTGTGGGGGAGGCTCTCGTCGGGGGAGTACACGAGGTGCTCTGCCCTCAGCGGCACCAGCTCCTTATCGATGTTGGCGGCGGAGGCGACGAGCTCCTCGGTCCACTGCTCCACCGTCTGCTGGAAGTTATTCTGCGACAGGGCGGCACTGTCCAACAAAGCCCTCTCAGCGCGGAGATCGTCCTTCAGCTTCATCTCGCGGTCCCGGGCGACGTCAAGCGAATCGGTGAGGGTGGAAACCTTCAGCTCCAAGTCAGCAATGGAGTCCCTGGCGTCGGTGAGCTCTTTACCTTTCTCGAAGAGGCGGACTTGCAGCTCCGAGTTGGTGTGGGCGTCCTTCTCCCGCGCCACGTTGAGCGCGGCAACCCTGTCCTGGCTCGCCTTCAAGCCTGTCTCCAACTGCGCCACCCTGGCCTCCAGATCCCTCTTGGCGGTCTCTGCGGCGGCAGCGGCGTCCCTCGCCTCCTGCAGAGCCCCGCCAATGGCCTGCTCGCGGGCGGTAAGGTCGTCCTCGTGGCTATCGAGGTCGACCTTCCGCTGGTTGAGCTCTCCTTCCCGCCGAGACAGCTCCTCGGCGGCCAAACGCTGCTGCTCCTCCACCTCGGCCTTCTCGAGGAGGAACGCCTGGTGTGCTCCGGCAAGCTCTTCACGCTCCTCCACAAAGTTCCGGAGGGCCGCCTGGTTGGCGGGACGGAGCTCCACGGCGCGCTTCTCCAGATCAGCATCGGCCTTGGCAGCCAGGTCCTCCCGGGGCTCCAACTTAGCCTGCCTGGCCCAGTACAAGCCCAGGAGTCGACGTAGGAGTTGCTCCTCTTCGGCCTCATTGCTGCTGCCGGGCGCGTCGACAACCTTTAGCCCGGCGGAGGCGAGAACTTCTCCGTCGAAGGTCTCCCCCTCCACGGGTGCCCTTGATGAGGACGCCCACGAGACTTGAATGAAGACCCCGTTGGCGGCCTCCAGATAGACGCCCGACCCAGCCGCGGGGGCGGAGGGGTCGGCGGCCGGTGCAGCGTCCGGCGCTCCAGCGGCCTCAGGGCCAGCAGTACGGTCGCCGGTCCCTTCCCCAGTTGCCGCGTCAGCGGCCGGGGCGGTCTCCTCGGCGGCTGGCTCGTCAGCACCAGCCATTCCTTCGGTGGTGGCGTCGCCAGCATTGCCGCGCACGTCTTCCTCGGCGATGGTCTCCGTCTCCATCGGCTCCGGGGCGGGCGGATCTAACAGAAGAAAAAGAAAAGAATGAAGTTGTCAAGCAAATATCCAAAAAGAAAGTGTTCAAAAGAAAGAAAGTACAAGGGTTTACCTGTGCGGGCCTCTTCGATAACGGGGTCCCTCGTCGGGGAATTCTCCCTTGGCAGCGTAGTAGTGGCCCCTGCTGGCGGAGGGCCGATTGCGCCTTCCCTTGGCGGGGTGCCCACCCTTGTCGGGGTGCTCGCCCTTGGCGGGGTGCTCGCCCTTGGCGGAGTACCCATCCTTGGTGGAGCGCTATCCCTCGCCGGGGAGCTCCTCCTTGGCGGGGAGGGTGGAACAAGCGGCTCGTCGGGGGCGACCTCCTGGTGCTCCTGCGGCTGCGGCTCCACTTCTGCACAAAACAACAAAACATTAGTAAAGATAACAACCTCAAGCGCGCCCGTCAAGCAGAAAAGTGAACACAAGGCTTATGCTGGGGGCTGCGCTGGGGGCTGCTCTCCGGAGCAGCAGGCTGGTCCGGCAAGTTTGTCGCTGGCGCATCCCCCATCGCTGCGGCAGGCTCGTTGTCCTTGAGGTCAACCACAGGGATCTTGGCCCTCTTCGCCATCCTCTGGGTCAAGGTCCTGGAAGCCAAACAAGATCAGAACCAAGCAAGAGGAATCGAGACAAAAGCAACAAAAATCAAAGGAAATAGAAATTGCAAGTACTTACTCTTCCTCCTCTTCGTCGGAGCTGAGGGCGGAGAAGTCAAACTCAGCCTCGCATGCTCCGGCGCGAGGAGCTGGGGGAGAAGGCTCCCTCGGGCGCTTGGCGGGCTCCGGAGCCGTGGTTTGTGAGGACCCCGCTCCGGTCGTCCCCGAGGACCGAGGGGCGGAAGGAACACCAGAGCCACTCCGGGAAGATCCCCCTCCGCTTGTCGCCCGGGCACGGGGCGCCTCCTTGACGACCTTGCTCGTCGTGGTGGCACGCGTCGCACGGCGCTTCGGCTGTTGTCGGGGCGCCGGTGGCCTCGCCGTCTCAGTGGCCTTACGGAGGCGCTTTTTCGGCTGTGGCGGAGGACTTGGTGGTGGCGGAGAATTCTCCGAGGATGAGGAGGCGTCGTCGTCGAGGTTCAGTGACCCGCCCGAGTGTTCGTCAGAATCGCCCGATTCGGCGTCTTCCTCGGCGGGCTCACTGGACTCGAAGCCCTACCCGGCAGCCTCGCTCGTCCCGGCAGGCTCCCCGGCAGGCTCCCCGGCGAACTCCTCGGGCGCAGTCTTCAACAGCTTGAGGATTTCCGCCTCCTCGGCCTGGCTCACTGCGTCCGCTGCCTCTGCTTCGTCCACAGTGTACCCAAATTCACCTGCGGCCGCAGCTGCGGCGGCCTCCTCCATTCTGGTGGCTATATATGCCACATCTCGCTCGGTGGTCTCCTGGGTGAGCCCTTTCTTCTCATCGGGGTTGCGCGGCCGTTCAACCAGGCTGTCGAAGAAGGTCTGGACGGTCTCCGCTGAAGGCGTCACCCAAGTGGGAACAACCCCGTGGGAGTCACACTCAGGCATTGCCGCACGGATGGCACTAAGAGCAGTATTGTTGCACAATGGAACTACTCCCCGGGACGGGGTGAACCACTCCTTGTGCTTGGGGTCATGTTTGAACAGCTCCCGGACCATCCCCTTGAGTTCTAAGACAGTGAAGTTATAATTCAGCCCGGGCGCAGCCTCATGCGGTCTGCCGCGTTGCCGAACTCCCAGGTAGGCCTCTTCCTTTCCTGCAGAGGGGCAATGCGGCGGCGGAGGAAGTCAGCCCCAACTTCACCTACAGTAAGGTTGGCGGCACGGAGGCGAAGGATCCTAGTGAGGGCGATCTGCAGCTTGTCATCCTCCGGGGCCAAGTCACTCCAATCCTTGCCGCGCACTATTGCAGTCCGGCGCGGCGAGGTAAACTGCTCGGGTTCATCTTCCATGACCCAGCACCAATCAGCTCTCCACTCTTCCCACTTGCCGCGGAGCTCTCCAATCAAGTACGCCTCCTTCTTTCCGAGCCTGAAGATCCAAGAGATACCGCCGGAGAGTGGAGATCCGGACTCTACTCAAGGTGTGAAGAAGTGGCGGAAGAGAGCTGCGTTTGGGTGGACCCCGACATAGTTTTCGCACAGATGTGCGAAAACGGCCAAAGTGAGGACGGCATTCGGGGTGAAATCTAAGAGGTGGAGACCATATGTGTTCATCACATCGCAGAAAAACTCTGAATACAGAGGACAGAGACCGCAATGGAAGAACGAAGCAAAGTAGTGGTAACCTCCCGGGTACAGGTCGATGGCTGCGGCGGGGAGGACTCTGGTGCGCGGGTGAGCCTTCGTCTCCCTCGCCCAGAACAAGTAGTACATGTCCCGTAGCTCCCTCGCGCCTAGCCTCGGCGGGAAGACCACCATCCTTCTCCGCATGGCTGCCAGCTTCGCCGCCTTGTCGGACTTCTCCTTCTTCGCCTGGTCGCTCTTTGCCTTGTCGCTCTTCGGGGCCATGGCGGGGACGGCGAGGGAGATCAACGGCGCCGCGGGTGCTGGAGACGGCGGAGGAAGGGTGGAGCTCGGCTCTCTGTCGACCTTTGGGGAGGCAGAGAGCGGTGGGGGTTTCTGGAGATTCAAGACGCAATGAAAGCAAAGGAGGGAAACTGCCCCTGCTTCCTCTGCTTTTAAGGGGGAAGTGGGGGACGTTCCACATTTTTCCATTAAAGAAGCAGGCCACAATCTCTCCCACAACGCCGCAATCGATGCGTGCCGTTAGGGAGAGATGCGGCAGATGCGGAGTGGGGAACGGCGCGCCGTGGGCCGCGTGTGCCCGTGCACTGTTTTGGGCCTGGCCCAACAGCGCTCGGCACCGTGTGTGGCCCAGGCCCGGGGGCTCCTGTCGGTGTACTAAAGTAGGGGTACCTTAGTATCCCGACTTGTGCACGGGCAGTAGCAGCATCCCGTGGTCTGGCTCACCACGCGCCCGCCAAAACCCACTCTGGACCCCTTTGAAGCCATTCAAGAACAAAGTATTCAAGTTAAGAGACAAGACCCCGGCAAGAGGAGCTTGCCGGGAAGGCCGCACCAGGCTCAAGGTTGTCATTCCAGCACGAGACCCTAGCAAGAGGAGCTTGCCCGGAAGACCAGGAAACAACACCTCAGAAGATATATCGTGGTGCATCATGCGCCCCGGCAGGACCCGGAGAGCGACAAGCTTTCGGGTCCGGCAAGATAATAACCCCTGCAAGGTGCTTGCCGGGGGAAGCTTACACTGTGTGCCTGCGCTCCAGCTCATCTGGCCACGCGTCGCCCTGGGGGCCTTAAAGGGGCACGTGGCAGATGGCTGTGCATCTTGGGGTACACGGTGGCGAGCCGCGGTGACGAGGCCATCATCGTGGCGAACGGAGGCGCCCGGGCGGACGCTTTTGGGGTGACGGCGACGGGCATTCAATGCCTTTGTCCCCCACCGTCTGGGTTAGGTATAGATCACTGTACGTGCACTGTACATACACTGTTCATGCACTGTTCCATCTACCACCAATTTTACACTTTTGCCCTCCTCTACGTTGACACCTGTCGGTGACCCCTTTGAACTATAAAAGGAGGCCCATACACAACGTAGAGGGGGTTCGATCCTAGAAACTCGATCACTCCCTCGCTCGGTGTAGCTAGTACTGTAGATCTTCCAGCTCCCGAGCTCAAGAACTCAATACAGCCAAGGCAGGAGTAGGGTTTTACGCGTCCGCGCGGCCCGAACTTGGGTAAACTGCCCGCGTGCGCTCCTCGATCCGCTCTTTGTGCTCCCTCCGCTCCCTTTCCGTACCGTAGAAGGGGCTCCGGTCCCATAGGTGTTCGTGGGCGACCAGTTTCCCCGACACCTGCTTTGGCCGAAGAGCCAGATTCGTTTGGGGGCGGGGGACACCACCCCAAAGACAACACCGCCAGTCGTGCCGGCGCCAAGTCGTCCCCATGGCAAGTCCGCCGCAACGGTGCCGGACATCCCTATGCCACTGGATCCAAACATGCATATGGCACAGGATCAGAACGACGACGACGACGATACATTTGCCAACGTCGATCAGTACTTTGCCGATCATGGGTTCGGTGGCGACTACATGGGGCCTCCTTCTCAAGAACCCAACCCAACAAAAGACGTGCGCGATCAAGCCGTTACCGCGGAGAAGCCAAGTTGCAACAGGCGTCGTCTGCCGTTCAGCTCTCAGGAGACGCCTCCAGCTGCCGACTTCACCGAGCCTCAGATAGGCGAGGTGCGAAATATTATCAGCCCCAACACACTAAAGAAGGCAGTCTCTGAGCAGAACTCGGTGCCAATTCAGGAGAAGAAGAAGGCACGCAAAAGAAAAACTAACAAGGGTGCGAGCCAGCCGGCACCTAGTACGATCCGTGCTCAGGACGGGCCACCTTCACCTGAGGATGTAATGAGGAAGGTGCATGTGGCGGGTAGGCCGATGCTACCGAGAAATATGCTCGATGCTGCAACCGGTGCTATGCAGAGTCTGCATGACAGTGTTCTTTCTTTGGAGAAGCGGCATCTCAGAGAGAAGGATGTGGCATACCCGGTTTTCGCGGCCAAGGTGCCAGAGGGCAAGGGCTTTGTGGATAACTCCATCGGGGGTACGATCGTCCTGCGGTTTGATGACATCCACGCTATGTTGAACCTTCTTCCGCTGCACTACACCTTCGTTCGGCTATTTTCGCTAAGTATGGAGATGCGGATCATTCGGGACAAGACCCCGGACATCGTGATAGTCGACCCCTTCTACATGCGTGCCAAGATCTTGGGCAGCGCTGGGGACCGGCAAGTCGCGAGTTCTTACCTCGAAGGCGTCATTCTGGCAAACCGAGATAAGGATAACTTCCTCGTGCCTTACTTTCCCGAGTAAGTCCTCCGCCTCAACCGCCCTGTAACATATGAATTCTTAGATTTCGATCGTTCTTCTTTTAACATTCCGTGTTTTCTGCAGTGACACATAGTGCACGCTCATCCTACTAAGCCCCAAATATTCCATGGCCACGTATTTCGACCCAGACCGTCAGTCCAACAAAGACTACACAAATGTCAAGAAGGTTCTTGATGATGTTCTCCCCGGCTACGCCAAATCTGAGGCACCTTCACCAGGCCTATTCGTAATTACGGCAAGCACGTGTTCTCCCACAATACGACGTTCTGCTGCGTCAAGCAGCCGCCTCGCGGTCAGAAGGGTGCCTACTACGCCATCCATCACATGCGGGCGATCGTACGGGACCATCATCAACTTCTGCTACCGAGTAAACTCAAAGATTGGGCCGCGAGCGTGTCGGCAATCCAGGACGCGGACACCAGACAAGAATTCTTTCGCATCCAGTCGGAGTTTGCGGAAATCATCCATCAATATGTCCTTCGTACCTCGGGGCAGTTCTACCTCAGAAATCAACCGTCGAACAGTGACATCGACACAATGCTACAAATGCAGGCTGACAACGCCCGTGATTTCATGACTCCCACGATAGACGGCAGCTTCATCCACGCTCCGGTGCATTGTGTCGAGTCGAAAGCAGTGATGCTGTGTCTAGTTTTGAAACATCGATTGGCTCATGTTGTAATTAAACTTTAATGAACTTGTAGTATGTCTCTTTGGTTTCGAGTGTCGTTCAACTTAGATGTAATCGATGCTATTAATGTCTTGCTTTTCTCTTTCGATCGTTCTGTTGCATACTTATATATTGCTTATGTATTGTCTGTGAATTGGTACAAACGTTTCGTTGGCTAGTGCATAGCGATGCCGTCGTATGTCGTGTACAAGGGTAAGGTTCCCGGAGTCTACGAAGACTGGGAGGAGTGTCGGAGACAGGTTCACCGATTCAGCGGTAACAGTTACAAAGGGTACACCACTAGGGCCGAGGCCGAATCTAGATACGCCCGCTATCTAGCGGGAGAGGGGAGGGAGTGTTGGAGGAACCGGATGAAGACGAGTTTCATCGTGATGATGCTCATCGTGATGACCGCAGCTCTCTTCTATGTGATGGTAGTTTAGATGATCGATATCGACTTGTAATGTGAAGACAAACTCGCTACTCGCGGTCTCGAGACTTGTAATATATTGTTCTATCTTTGTTCGGTCTTTTCAATTCGGAGACTAATATGATGAATTATATTCGGAGACTAATATGATGAATTGTATTCAGAGACTAATCTTCTATTGTATTCGATGAATTTGTTGTGTGTGCTGTCTATATTCTATGCAATTATACATTTTGTAATCTGTGCAAAAAAACAGAATAATAATATTAAAAAAAAACAAATATTCATACTAATGGCGCATCAAAGCAGAATGCGCCATTAGTATGCCAAAGGATACTAATGGCGCATTACCAGCCAGTGCGCCATTACTATGCGGACATTACTAATGGCGCATCCTGCTGGAGTGCGCCATTAGTATGCCAAAGCACCTGGGTACACATGGCCCCTGGGAGGCATACTAATGGTGCACTACTGTGCATACTAATGGCGCATCTGCGGTGCGCCATTAGTATACCAGATACTAATGGCGCACCAGAGGTGCGCCATTAGTAAAACTAGTCGCCCACCCGTGCATTCGCACGGGATAGTGAATAGTAACTCCATATATGTTTAACTAACAATACAATTACCTGATTATTAGTTCATTATGGGTTTTTATTTACTTAATAGTTCTATTGCATGGGCAAACATATATATCATATAAGGCATGGAACAATTTTCCATGTAGCCATATGTTATGGTACACGTAACAATGAATTATAGCCATTCGGTAAAGTATAGTGAAATTTTTAGAAACTTTAAAAAAAGTGTTTTAATTTGTTTCACATCTGTACAGATTGCATGAAACAACAATGAATAATTCCAAATGTTGTTGACTCTAGGTTATATAAAATGCTAACTTTGTGCGTTTGGAGAATATTGGTATTTTTTTATCATCGGAAGATGAATTGCTATATTTTGGTGTGTTTAGAAAGCCTCTTAAAGATCTTACTACGAAATACTAGTGGTTGCCAAATTCCATCCCCTATTTCTATGAACAAAACATTGAATTGGAAAGTGTTATCTGCATTATCCTTAGGTCGAAGCCATATATTAGTATTCTTATTTTATGGTTTTAGGTATGTAAAAATTTATAGAGCGTAAATACAAAATGAATCTTTGTTTTTCCCGAATGCTAAGAGTTTCGTATTACAAATATGTACTATACAGGTCAGATTCATGCCGATCAAAGAATAAAAAGAGAAATGTGAGATCAGCATATAGTGCGTACATACTGCATCACATTAATGTGTTGGAAGAAAGCCCATGAAATAAAAAGTGGTAAAATGTGGAATAAGCATCAGCTATGTGAGTAAAACTGTCTTCTTCAAGCAAACAATATCTTTCAGGAGGATATCTATATGAGGAACAAATCAATGATTAGTAAAAACTAAGAACTTCTAGGACTAAAAGTATGCAAAAAAAATGAATCAATAAACAGTTCAAGTTTAGCCAAGTAGCTGACCAGTTAATCTATAAAAGATTAAGAAAAGTACAACTGTTGTTTTTAACAACAGAACTAATATTCTCTCCACACATTTATTCTGGTATCTTATGAAACTAATGATGTATAAATATTGAGAACCAATTTAAATGGATCCTTGTGAATTTTTTACTGCTCCGTAGTTGGTGAAAGGGCATAACCTCTTTGGATCAAACTGAAATTTAAATTAAGTTTAATGACCTTTCGGGGTGGAAATAAAAGAGCTACTTAGGCAATCACGGTTACTATACAATTGATGCACTATTTAGCCGCATCAAGATGAAGTTATGTTAAAAAAACATAACTAACACTTTTAGAAGAAGAAAAAAGTTTTTAGGAGAGTGCTTTTAAGGTATAGGTATCAATATTCGAAAAAAAACTAAAGAAGAACGACACGGCGAAAAAACAATACTGCAGTCCCACTGTTATACTTGATATGTCGCTACTATTAACCATCAGTACTGTAGCAATAATCTTGTTTAATTTTCCTCTAACATTAACCATAATTTTAGTTCACAATTTCGAATGCACTTACAAATGTAAGGTTGTTATATGTAGACCTAAATAAGAGTCGGATCAGATTGAGTTGCCTTTCTATGGTTTATGTCATACTTATAAATTACTCCCTCCGTCCCATAATGTAAGACGTTTTTTGACAGTAGTGTAGTGTCAAAAAACGTCATACATTATGGGACGGAGGGAGTATTTGATTAACTGTAGAATATATATGCTCCAATTTTCAACACGGGGACACCCAAGAGACCACAAACCTATGGTTTGCAGTGCAGGGTGCTAGATGCTGACTCCAGGTTTCCTGACGGACAACCGCTATTGTCTGATACTCTCGTTTATTCCATTGCAACAGTAAAACTACATCATGTTAGGCCATCTCTAATACGCAGAGTCCTTGCATATAGGTGCTTAAATGCCAATCACTACCAGAATCGCCCCCTATGCCGACGGCCAGGGCCGTCGGCATAGCCCTGAGTCCCGTCGGGACAGACCTATGCCGACGGCCCCCGTCGGCATAGGTCCGTCGGCAACATATACGTCGGCATAGCCAGGTTGGCCGTCGGCATAGAAAAGCTGTCGGCATATATGCTATGCCGACGGCGGCCGTACATCAATGCCGACGGCAAGGACCGTCGGCAAAGTCCACGGCTAACGGCGCCCAGAGCCATTAAGTTCGCCCAACGACTGGCCGCCACGTGGCACATGGCTATGCCGACGGCCTGCCGTCGGCATAGGGCTGCCACGTGGCGACCAGTCGCTGCTCGTGGACCAGGTCTATGCCGACGGCAGGCCGTCGGCATAGGGGAGCCACGTGGCTGCCTGCCGTTGCTCGTGGACCAGGGCTATGCCGACGGTCGTCGTCGGCATAGGCCTGCCACGTGGCGTCATGTCGTTGATCGTGAACCAGGTCTATGCCGACGGTCGCCGTCGGCATAGCCGTGCCACGTGGCGGCCTGTTGTTGCTCGTAGACCAGGCCTATGCCGACGGCGCCGTCGTCGGCATAGTTTGGAATATAAGCCGACGGCTATGTCGTCGGCTTACTCATTCATACGCAGCTCCCAGTAGCTGACACGTGGCAGCTATGCCGACGGCCAGGCCGTCGGCTTAGTATATAATCTGTGCCGACGGCGAGGCCGTCGGCATAGATGCCACGTGTCAGCTACTGGGAGCTCACAGCATCCCTATGCCGACGGCCTAGCCGTCGGCATAGTTTTCTTTTGCTTTTTTCTGTTTTGTTTGAAATGAATTCAATTCAAACAACAGCACATATATATGATAGAATAGACATATAAAACAGAATAGACATATATACAACAGCACATATCAACGGGATATCATCCGGCACCATCACAACAATATATGCATAATTAAGCATCATCACACATAAATCTCTAAATGATCATCATCACAACCAACACCGCCGATAGTGATCACATAAGCATATAGATAAGCACACAAGTCATCTAGGAGTATCATCGAGCACCACGGAGGTCGTCACCACCAAGACCGCCGAAGCCCAAGTCGTCACTGCTAGCAGCAGAGCTACCACCAAGACCGCCGAAGCCTCCACCTCCGCCTCCGCCTCCGTGGATCGGAGTGGTCGGGCTCCGTGTCTCCGGAGTGCTGCGAAGACCACCACCAACGGTAGATCCACCTATTCCCTGGATGTTGAAAAGACATATTAACGGGATATATGACTGTGTTGAAAGGCATGACATGCTTTGGATGAATAGATTGGGGATGAACTAACCGGCGAGGGGCCAGCGGTCTGTGCCACAAACTCCTCAAAGGTCAGCAGCACTGGTTGCGCTGGAGGGCATTGTGCTGGCTGCAACTGAGGACACCTGCCGGCCGCCATTTCCTGAAAAGCCTGCTGCATCTGGAGATCCCTCTGCACTTGGTGTTCATAAAGCCTCTTATGCCACCCCATGGTCTCCTGGCGTGTGTACTCCAGGTAGGCCTACGGTATGCCATGATGGAACTCATAAAACTAATAAATGTGGAAAATAAAATGAGCAATGAAGATAAGAGGGAAAATACTTACAGATTGTTGCTCCTGGAAGAGGGACTATGCACTGGTCACTGGCTGGCTCGTGCGCTGGCTCTGGCTCGGGTCGATCCGATGAAGCTATGTGTAGGAGATACTAGGAGTGATCACAGCATCGAGAACCGCCTCCCGACCGTGCTCCTTGGGCCCCATGCTCACCATCGCCCTTTCGTCCAGAGGCGCCGCAATGGGGTCAGGTGTGTCAGGATGCAACTTTAGATAGGCTTCAGAGTAGGCTAGCATATTCCCCGCGGTCTTCTTGCCGTAGTACTTGTGCTCGCCAGGCTTGGGGTCCTTCCGCGTATGGGCGATCTCCCACGCCTGCATGTCTGACAGCGGCCGCTTCAGTTTCTCCTCCTGCACCACCAAACAGAGGTTAGTCATACATAAGAAACTGATGGTAAATAGAAGAAGAAGAATGTTTAATGGGGTTAGTCATACATTAACTGCCTTGTGGAGATAGTGGTTTCGGTTTCCCTGAGCATGTACTCCCTCCGTCCCTCGGTTAGCCTTATTTTTGGTTCTCATATCCGCCCAGGCTCTAGCCTCATCACACCAAAGATCAACCAATGCCGCCCAGGACTCGTCTTTTCCATAACACCAATTTGGACACACCTGTGTCCAAATTGGTGTTATGGAAGCATAAAGCATAAAGCATAATAAAAGCATAATGGCATAATGGCATAATGAAAGCATAATGAAAAATCATAATGAAAAGCACAATGGCATAATGGAAGCATAATGGCATAATGAAAAATCATAATGGCATAATGGCATAATAAAAGCATAATGGCATAATGGAAGCATAAAGCATAATAAAAGCATAATGGCATAATGGCATAATGAAAGCATAATGAAAAATCCTTTATACTTACCGCCAAGAACTCGGGCTTCTCCAAGGTAATGCCCATCCTCCGCGCATCTTCCTTGGTCATCTTCACACCAAGAACGTCGTGGTAGTATGTGGAGATGGCCACATAGCGCACCTCGTACTGCAGGTGGCGGGCCTTCTTCTTGCATTGGCGCAGCATGATCTGGTCCGCTCTAGCCCTATGCTCCGGAAGAACTCGATAGAATTTCTACAAACATGCATGAAACAAGAATGGAAGAAGCCATGAGTAAAATCATTCATGAAAGTAGAATGGACTTGTGCTTCTGAAGAGAACTCACCCAGAAAGTAGTGATCACGGCCTTGGCATGGGTGTAATGGTCCGCGTGGGGGGCCGCTTCCCAGTGGTCCCAGCTCGTGGCCAATACCCGACGATCCGGCTGCCTGACTGGATCCGGACAGTACAACCCCGGCCAGTGTAACTTCAGCAAGACAGTGATGAGGCCGTTGGGAATACAGACCCCTTTAGAATATATCCAGTTGCTGCAAAAGAATGAATTATTAGCATGTGACAAGCAAAATAAATAACAACCGGAATAAGCATGTGACAAGCAAAATAATGAAATTATTACAAAGTGGCGCTTACTCTTTTCCCGTGGGCTCAATGAGCCACTTCTGCTCCTCAGTAGCAGGAACCTGCTTTGGTAGCTTTGCGTTACCACGCAGCCACCCCTTGTTGTCAACCCTGTTCCTGTCACCACCATCATCCCCGCCACCACCCTCCTCCTCGCCTGCCTCCCCCTCCTCCTCCTCCTCCTCCTCCTCCTCGCCTGCCTCCTCCGCCACCTCCACCT
>LR738715.1:871301656-871343931 GCA_902687465.1 Secale cereale | reverse complement strand
CCCATCACGGAGCAGCGGCGGAACTCCGTAAACTCTCCCCCTTTTAGGGTTTCTGGATGACGAGGAGTATATAGGCCAGAGGGGGGGACCCTGGAGTGGGCCAGGGGCTCCAGGCGCCCTCCCGGCGCGGCCAGGGTGGGGGCCGCGCCAGGTGGCCGCCTGGGCACCCTGTGGCCCCCCTCTGGTTGCTCTTTTGCGTATCTTCGTGATCCTTCTGGAAAATACCCTCCGTCGATTTTCAGGTAATTTGGAGGTATTCTTCAGCAACTCAGCGTCCACTTTTTACCGCTGAATCCTGCGTCTGCTGCTTCGGCACCGGAAAGTTGCAAACTGTGTAAAATAGGCCAAAACAACATAAGAACATCATCGTAATGTGAAATATATCAATGAATAAGGATGAATTACGATATAAAATAGTGATGCATTTTGGACGTATCAACACCCCCAAGCTTAGACCTCGCTTGTCCCCAAGCGAATACTGAGCTCGGTAAACCTATCCACAAGTTTAGAGAGTGAAGTGTCGATAAATAGAATACGGACAAGAAGCATCACAGTTTCTTCACCAAACTCAAATATCCTCAACAGCAATCTTCAACTCATAAGGCCTTTATAAAAGAGTGGTAACACTTATAATCGAAAGTAGAGCTAAGGAAACTCATCAAATCATGGCAAACATGTCCTTTGGTCAAAGAACAACTAATAGCTTTTACTTTTTCTCTTTCTCTTGATGTTTTGAGGAGATTAATTGAAGCTTTTGAAAGAACATGTTATTAGGCAAGAAGTGAAAGTGTTAACACAAAGGAAGATGTTTGCTTTAGCTGGGCTTGACAAACAACTTACTTATCAAATGATAATGTCAACAAGGATATGATATGACAAATCTTAATGCAACTTTATATGAATGAATCCTCGTCAACATCAAATGTCTGCTCTATTTAAGAATAGAAGGAAGTAGGAATAACTGACTCAACCTAAAACTAAGAGATAGGCCCTGCTCTAGGGAAGTAGGGAAAACTCATGTGCTATCCTTAAATCAAACAGAATGAAAACAAGTTTTGAGAGGTGCATGATTTGTCAACGAATGCTAATAGATAACTCAATTGCTTCTCAAACTGGACAAGTTTCGAGGAACGGCTCCCGCACGGGGACGATCACATCCCCTTAATCTCCTTTATTTATCACTGCCAAAGTTTTCTGATTTCTCATGAACAAAGCATGAAGGAGGGTTTGTTTGTTGTATTATCTTTTATGAGCTGGGCGCACTCATGCCAGTTCCTCCTCGTATTAGGGGTTTGCAGATTAGACATGCAATCCCGGGGTAAAACTTGTCCAACTTAAAAAGATCATGAATTAACTACTACTTCCTCATGAGCTAAAACAGGGGCATAAAATAGAAGATTTTGAACATTTAAGGATAACATATAAATTATATACTTTAGGAGGTGGTAGTGGAATACCACGAATAGGAAGGTATGGTGGACTCATATGGAAGGTATTGGTTTAAGGATATGGATGCACAAGCAGAATTCCGCTTCGTACAGAGTTTAGGCTAGCAAAGGGTTTGAGAGAACAGACAGTTGATGATGACTAAGATGCAAAGAAATATAAAGCATAAACATTAAAATAAGCATAACACATCAAGTTGTCTTCCTTGTCAGCATAACACTTCAAGCATAATACCATAAAGGTTTTGGCTATGTCGCTACTTTAAGAAAATCATGCTTGTTTTTATGACCAAAGCTATGTTTGCCAAGATTAAATAAAGTTTTCAAAGCCATACCTGATATAAGGTCAATACTCCCCATAAAAATCATCATATAAGGTCGATTGCATGAAGAGAATACCGAGTGCAGCAAAGGAACCAATAGACTTCTCATTAATATTCCATCATAGACGACTCCACCCTCACGGATACAATCTCTCCACAGAAGGAGTGATAGACCTCAATGCACACACCTATTTCATATAATAACCTCCCTAGACATGATACGACTCTACTTGACTCTAAAAGGCAAAAGATAAAGATAAAGATACCGGGCACTCCCCCAAGCTTGGAACAAGCCAAGGGGATGCCATTACCCAAGGAGATTTCACTCCTCATTCTTGTTGACGTTGATTCTTCAAATCTCTTATGACACGGCGAAGGGTTTGGTTTTCCTTCTCCAAGATCTCCACTTGTACCTTTTGTACACGGAAATCTTCGCACAGCTGATTGGTGATGCGATAAGCCTCGGAGATGGTGGAGAGCGTACGTTGATCTTCAAGTGAAATAGAGGGCCCTGAAAGGTTAAGAGAAAGATCATAATGAGGTTGGACAGATCCCACCATGATGGGATTGCTTGGGCCTCCTTGTTGTTGGGCAGTGATAGTCTTGACTTCCTCCCTCACGGAGCGCTCCATCTCTGCTTGTCTTGCGGCAATCTCTTCTTCGGTAGCCCAGTCAACGTGCTTCCCTTGATTAAGATCCTTCTGGACTTGACGTAGACGCCATCCCAAGAAGTCCTCTCCGCTCGAGCCACAAGAAGCCATCTCTAACAATAACTTTTACCCTGGCAGAAACAGATCGAAAATAAAACACACGAAATCGCGAGATACGTTGCCGGAACAATCCGGGCAAATATATAGCAAAAATTTCTGCACAGAAAGGAAGTTAACAAGCTAAAGTGGGGTCAGAGACGGACTCCTGGGTGCCCAGGCAGCCTCCCGGCGCGGCCAGGAGGTAGGCCGCGCCAGGGGGGCGCCTGGGCCCCCTGGAGCTTGTCTCCGGCTCCACTTAGGCTTAGAATTTTCCTAATTTTGCAAAAACTCATAATATGGAACTTTTATGGCGGTTCGTGATGTTTCCTTACCGTAATACTTACCTTTTCTTATTCTGCTTCTGCTGGTGTCTGAAACAGGGCTGCAACATGTTCTTCGTGAGTTGTTGTGTATGTCATATTCACATCAACATTGACAGGGTCTCCTGCTATGTAATACTGAAGTCTTTGCCCATTCACAACTTGAGGTTTGGTGCCTTCAAAATTGTTAATCTTGATTGCACCAGACCGATAGACTTCTTCAATATGAAATGGCCCTTCCCACCTGGAAAGTAGTTTGCCTGGGGAAAACCTGAAACGGGATCTAAACAACAAAACTTTATCACCAACATTAAATTCACGTTTCAGAATCCTCCTATCATGCCACTTCTTTACCTTTTCCTTGAACATTTTAGCGCTCTCGTAAGCTTCACTTCTCCACTCATCTAGAGAAGTCAAGTTCATGAGACGCTTCTCACCAGCTAACTTTGGGTCAGCATTAAGCTATCTAACAACCCAGAAAGCTTAGTGCTCTAATTCAAATGGCAAATGGCAAGCCTTGCCATAAACCATCTTATAGGGGGACATGCCCATGGGGTTTTTGTAAGCAGTTTTATACGCCCACAAAGCATCTCCTAACTTATTTGACCAGTCCTTTCTATTTCTGTTTACTGTCTTCTGTAAGATCAACTTGATCTCTCTATTGGTGAGCTCAACTTGCCCACTAGTTTGAGGATGGTATGGTGAAGCAATTCTATGATTGACATCGTACTTGGCTAAAGCTTTTCTAAAAGCTCCATGCGTGAAGTGTGATCCTCCATCAGTCATGAGATACCTAGGTACACCAAACCTAGGGAAAATCACATCTTTGAGCATTTTCAAAGATGTCTTGTGATCAGCACTTTCAGTGGGGATTGCTTCAACCCACTTGGTCACATAATCAACAGCTACTAAAATGTGAGTGTACTTGTGCGAAGAAGGAAAAGGACCCATAAAATCAAAACCCCAGCAATCAAAAGGTTCAATCACTAGTGAGTAATTCATAGGCATCTCATTCCTTCTACTAATGTTACCAACTCTCTGACATTTATCATAGGCTAAAACATAATTTCTAGCATCCTTAAAGAGAGTAGGCCAATAAAAACCTGATTGAAGAACCTTATGTGCTGTCCTCTCACCGGCATGATGTCCTCCATAGGGACTATCATGACATTGTATGAGAATGTCCTTCTGCTCATGTTCCGGTATGCATCTTCTCATGATCCCGTCTGGACCTTCTTTGAAAAGATGTGGGTTATCCCAAAAGTAGTGCCCCAAATCATGAAAGAACTTCTTCCTTTGCTGAAATGTTAAACCTGGAGGCAAATACTTCGCAATGATAAAATTAGCATAATCTGCAAACCAAGGATCGGAAAGAGATTGTACTTTTACAACCGCAAGTTGCTCGTCTGGAAAACTGTCGTTTACTGGGATGGGATCATGCGGTATATCTTCCATCCTTGAAAGATTGTCCGCCACCGGATTGTCTTCTCCTTTCCTATCAACAATCTGCAAATCAAATTCTTGAAGAAGGAGTACCCATCTGATAAGTCTTGGCTTGGCATCCTTCTTTGTCATAAGGTACTTAATGGCAGCATGGTCAGTATGAATAATAACTTTGGAATCAACAATATACTGCCTAAACTTATCACAAGCAAACACTACAGCTAAGAATTCCTTCTCAGTAGTAGCATAATTCTTTTGAGCACTATCAAGGGTTTTACTAGCATAATGTATAACATTCAATTTCTTATCAACCCTTTGCCCTAAAACAGCTCCAACAGCAAAATCACTAGCATCACACATAATCTCAAAAGGTAAATTCCATTCAGGTGGTTGTACTATAGGAGCGGTTATTAAAGCTTTCTTAAGAACTTCAAAAGCCTCCTTACAATCTTCATCAAATACAAAAGGAATGTCCTTCTGGAGAAGATTAGTGAGGGGTCTCGAAGTCTTAGAAAAGTCTTTAATAAATCTTCTATAGAAACTAGCATGACCGAGAAAACTGCGAATACCTTTGATGTCCCTTGGATAGGGCATCCTCTCAATTGCTTCGATCTTGGCCTTGTCCACCTCAATTCCCCTTTCGGAAATCTTGTGACCAAGAACAATTCCTTCGTTAACCATGAAGTGGCACTTCTCCCAGTTGAGTACCAGATTTGTCTCCTCACATCTCTACAAAACTTTATTAAGGTTGTGGAGACAATGGTCAAAGGAAGTTCCATAGACGGAGAAATCATCCATGAAGACTTCCACAATCTCCTCACAGAAACCATGAAAGATAGTAGACATACACCTTTGAAAAGTAGCAGGGGCATTACATAAACCAAAAGGCATATGCCTGTAAGCATAAGTACCATAGGGACAAGTAAAAGTGGTCTTCTCTTGATCAGCAGTGTTAACATGAATTTGAGAGAAGCCAGAATAACCATCGAGGTAACAAAAGTGGGTATTTTTGGATAACCTTTCAAGCATTTGGTCGATGAACGGCAACGGGTAGTGATCCTTCCTGGTTGCCTTGTTCAGCTTCCTGTAATCAATACACATTCTATATCCAATAATAATTCTCTGAGGTATTAGTTCATTCTTATCATTAGGAACCACAGTTGTACCTCCTTTCTTAGGAACACAATGTACCGGGCTTACCCACTTACTATCAGCTATAGGGTAGATAATACCTGCGGCTAGAAGCTTGAGAATCTCAGTTCTTACAACATCCATCATCTTCGGGTTCAATCGTCGTTGATGATCAACAACTGGTTTAGCATCGGGCTCAAGGTTGATAGTATGTTGACAGATAGATGGACTAATCCCCTTAAGGTCATCAAGGGTATAGCCAATTGCACCTCGGTGTTTACGAAGTACTTCCAATAGTCGCTCTTCTTCATATCCTGAAAGGTTAGAGATGATAATAACAGGATATACTTTCTTTTCATCTAAATAAGCATACTTGAGCGTATCGGGAAGAGGTTTAAGATCGAACACCGGGTCTTCTTTTGGTTTTGATAAAATTCCCAAAGGTTCAACCGGAAGGTTGTGCTTCAGGATAGCAGGTTGTCTCAAGAATATTTCATCTAGTTCATTTCTTTCCTGCATGTGCAAATCATTCTCGTGGTCCTCCATATATTGTTGCAAAGGATCATTAGGGGGAATAGCAATAGAAGCAATAATTTCAATAATTTTATCATCACTAGGTAAATTGGTACCACGAGGCTGCTTAGAGAACTTAGAAAAGTTAAATTCATATGGCTCACCATTGAATTCAACAGAAACTTTACCTTTCTTGCAATCTATTATAGCTCCACAAGTTCTGAGAAAAGGTCTACCAAAAATAATAGGACAAAAATTGTCCCTCACGGAACCAAGTACTAGAAAGTCGGTAGGGTATTTTACCTTTCCACATAGGACTTCAACGTCTCTCACAATTCCGAGAGGAGAGATAGTTGCTCTGTTTGCAAGATGAATGGTAACATCAACTTCTTCAAGTTCACAAGGTGAAATCTCAACGATGATCTCTTGATAAAGTGAATAGGGGATAGCACTAGCACTTGATCCCAAATCGCATAGCCCATAATAATTGTGATCTCCTATTTTAACAGATACTACTGGAGTACCTGAAATTGGGCCTTTATTCTTGGCTGTGACAAGGTTAGTGGAAACAGCACAAAAATTTACATTGGAATCCAAAACATCATTAGTAACAAGGTCTTTAACCAATGCAACTTGAGGATCGACCTTGATCTGGTCCTCAGGCTCATCAATTCTTATCTCACTTTTATTTATTATGCCTGTCACAAGAGAGTGCTCCCTTATCCTTTCGGGAAAAGGAGGCTTTTTATATATAACTGCAGGCAAAATAGGGTCAGCAACATGAATATCAACAGGTAACTCTTTGAAAGGTTCATGATGCTGATCTCTCTTCTTTTTAAAAGAATCAACATGAGAGGCAAAATCCTTACAGAAATCAATCATTAGATGGGAATCAAGACCAATCTTAGAGCAAAAGGTATTGAAGTAATCAGTTTTCACATAGCTCTCAATATAATCATGCTCATAATTTATAGCGGGTTCAATACCGTTATCGATTTCCCAATCTTCGGTATTCATCTGGATCCTTTCAATGAGATCCCACCTTTCTTCAACGCTCTTTGTCTGAAATACCCCACTAGAGGAGGCATCCAGCATCTCCTTATCCTGACGAGAAAGCCCGGCATAAAAATTTGTAAGTATAATTTTCTTGGTGAGCTCATGAATAGGACATTTGAGCATTAGGGACTACAATCTCCCCCAAGCTTGAGCAATGCTTTCTCCGTCACGAGACCTAAAGTTATAGATATAGTTCCTGTCTCGATGAATTTCATGAAGAGGATAAAACTTGGTATAAAAGAGAGACATAAGCTCTTGCCAATCAAGCAAATGTGAGTTATCGAGAAGCTTATTCCAATCTGAAGCTTTATCTATAAGCGATACGGAGAACAATTTCCTCATGACAAACTCCATTGATACACCTGCAAGCTTAAATAATGAACATAGTTGTGACAGATATAGGAAGTGTTCACCGGGATGTCTGTCTCCTGCATAACGATTAGCCAAAACATAATCGATAATACCAGCTGGTATTTTATAGGGCACAATTTCAGTAGGGGGAGGAGCAACCACCACAGATGTGGGGCGTCTTCCCACAAGCAACGATCCAAAAGCAAGGTTGTCCATAAGGACAAAGAGCAGCAACAGCAAAATAAAGACAGAAATATAAAAACTTCCTTACCAGCTTCACTTACCAATAGCGCTACACTCCCCAGCAACGGCGCCAGAAAACGGTACTTGATGACCCACAACTGTAAGGGATCTATTGTAGCATTTTCGATAAGTAAGAGTGTCGAACCCAACAAGGAGCAGAAGGTATTGATAAGTGATTCTGAGCAAGGAATAACTGCAAGCACTGAAAGATAACTTTTTAGGGGTTTTCTTGATATAAGCAACAGGAAAGTAAAAGCGAGCAAAGTAAAAGGCACTGGAGAGTAACAAGTGGTCCAATCCTTTCTGAGCAAAGGAGAGGCCTAGCAACTGAACTTATATAGGCTAAAGTGTTCTTGAGGACACACGAGAGAGGTAGTCATGTGCTTTCGCCATATTCCGTATCGGTACTATGTGATGTGTTGATAAGTGTTGAGTGGGTGGATCTATGCTAGTACACCCTCTAGACTAAGATGAGTGCACTCTTATGATTAAACACCTTGCAAGCATCCGCAAATACAAGATAGTATTTAAGGCAAAAGCCTAACCATAGCAATACGATCGATGATCCATTGTTCCCTTGTGCAAAAGCGTGCGAACTGGGGTTCAGGTTTCTGTCACTCCGGCAACCCACCGTAAGCATTCTTTGTACACAATGTATTCCCCTAGGTCCTTAATAAGGCGAAGTGTTGAGTGTTCGACTCACACAACACCACTAGGAAAATAACAACACAACTTAAGTATCAAACAACACATATTACTTCAACATCATATGACTACTAACAACAAGACTTCTCCCATGTCCTCAAGAACTAAAGTAACTACTCACAAGACATAAAAGAGATCATGATCAGTGGAGATAGATGGATGATAAACAATCTGGACACAATGATATTTCTCCAACAAAACTCAATAGCATTCACTACAAAGTAGTAATCAACACCGATAGAGTAGAGAGGATAGATAGTACGGATTACAACACAAGTTGCAATTGTGAGATGAGATTGGATGAAGATGGAGATGGTGCTGATGTTGGGGATGACGTTGATGATGATCTCGATGATGCCCGTGACAATGGTGATGACGATGGCGATGATCTCCCCTTCCGGGAGGTGATCTCCCCGGCGGAATCTGCCCGCCGGAGATGGCTTTTCTTCTCTGTAGGTTTCCGCCACGGAGCGGCGGCGGAACTCCGTAAACTCTGCCCCTTTTAGAGTTTCTGGATGACGAGGAGTATATAGGCCAGAGGGGGGAGCCTGGAGTGGGCCAGGGGCTCCAGGCGCCCTCCCGACACGACCAGGGTGGGGGCCGCGCCAGGTGGCCGCCTGGGCACCCTGTGGCCCCCCTCTGGTTGCTCTTTTGCGTATCTTCGTGATCCTTCTGGAAAATACCCTCCGTCAATTTTCAGGTAATTTGGAGGTATTCTTCTTTAGCAACTCAGCGTCCACTTTTTACCGCTGAATCCTGCGTCTGCTGCTTCAGCACCGAAAAGTTGCGAACTGTGTAAAATAGGCCAAAACAACATAAGAACATCATCGTAATGTGAAATATATCAATGAATAAGGATGAATTACGATATAAAATAGTGATGCATTTTGGACGTATCAGTGCCTCATCTATTTTTTTGGCAAGGTTGAAGTATCTACTGTCATAGGTCAATGACCGGTTCTACTTCTATCATGTTCTACCTTTGAGTATTACCCCCGGTATCTTGGAGATGTCTTGCCATTGCACCAGATCTTACTAACTTTGTTGAAATAATTTCTTTCCTTGTCGTAGTCACTCTATGGGTTTTGGGTTGTTGTCAACCGAGGACACCGACTAGTGAAATTATTCTGCACTACAAATCAAATACTCCTAGTATTTTTAGTAGGAAATTCTGAACTCAATCTAGTCATTCCTAGACTATCGGTTGCGTCCTAGTCTTGCTATCTTTGACTGTGCTACCTCGTCCTTCTCTGGTGCACGAATTCTTCAGTGTGTGAGCACGACTTACGTCGAGCTTTCAACATCATGTTGCTTGTCTTGAAAGACAACTTTGGTTTCGAGCTTGCATCTTGTATATTGAGCCTATAACTTGCCACTTCGTCATTCCCTTGCTTGTTACCGTTGTTGTTTGATTGCATCCTCTTGAAACCTCCCGGCAAATGTGTCGGGTCACTTTCAACACTTTGACTTCTTCCAAGATGTCAACTGTGTTCATGATGAGAAATGCCCTCCTTGCCCTCGAAGACTTTTAAAATCATCGACAACACCCTTGACTTCCCTTCATTGCGAACTTGTCCACATTATGAATACAACTTGCTCTCCAGCTAGTGTTGTGTTCTGCATTGAAGTATTACTGTCTTCTATGTCGAGAATGTTGTGGGGATTGTTCCACCTCTTAGAAATTCTCGGTATGATGATACTTCTCACCATCACCATTCTTCCTTGGTCCATGTGTTGTTTATAACCGGGATACCAATATGCTAATGATGCTGCTTGAGTTATGTACTTCTAGCAACCCTATTGCTATGAAGTTAACGGTCGACATTTTGTTCTTAGACTGTTGGTTATTAAATCGTCACTCTAGCATTGATCTTGTCGCCTAAGGTCATATTTTGGGCACACCTTTCAACTAATGATCAATGGTGTATGTTTTCCTCAAGCATACAAGATTATATCATTTGAATTGACAAGTGTCTTCTTCTTGTTCACATTATTATGGAAATCCATCCATTTGGAATTCTCGATGAATTGTCGCTGAGCCCATCAGCCACCTCCTCATCCTCTCCTCTGTTTAATGATGAACTATTGTTTCGGGAACCCGCTCCCATAGTTCATTTCCCGAGAATCTTGCAATGTCATTTCGTCGATTTGTGTTGCACCTTTTCTTCTCGATCATCCTGAGTCTGAGGTATCATGACACCAATCGGATCTGAATCTCAGTCAGATATGATGGTTGGGACAACTTTCCAGTAGTTATAATGTTGGTCCTTTGATGACCCGGTAATATGATGTCATGCCTAGCACCCCTGGCTGGAAGACCCATCATTATAATTTCTTTTGCAAGGATAGCCATTCTTCCAGGTGGAAATTGTAAGACTTATTATATAAGTTGCTTCTGATGGATCATTTGTGTATCCGAAGTCTGGCCCTTGATTGAAAGAACATATCATTGCTACCTCAAAGCATGACTATTGTAGTGGTTTTGTCACGGCAGATGTCCTAGCAAAAGGACTTAGTCGTGAGGCCATCGCTACGGGTTAGCTTA
This sequence comes from Secale cereale, assembly GCA_902687465.1. NCBI lineage: Eukaryota > Viridiplantae > Streptophyta > Magnoliopsida > Poales > Poaceae > Secale > Secale cereale. Next base: position 871,333,107 of record LR738715.1, on the reverse strand, counting down.
AAGGGGTTAAGGCGGACAAGGACACGGGGATTTTATACTAGTTCGGCCCCTTCGATGAAGGTAAAAGCCTACGTCTAGTTTGGTGTGTATTGCTAGGGTTTCGATGACCAGGGAGCGAATCCTCTTTGCGTGTGTCTCGATCTGTTGTTGTCTGTCCTGAACCGTCGTCGGGTTCTCCCTTTATATAAAAGGTGACACCCGGTCTGGTTTACAGATTCCCGAGGCCGGCTTATAAATGTGTCCGCCTCAGTCTCTGTTCTTTGTAACTTACATCCCAATTTACATAGTATGACGGTTTACAAATCATGGGCCCTAACACTTGGGCTCTAAACCTCTTGGGCTGAAATCTTCTACTCCATGCTCCGCTGGGCTGTTGATAAAATAATCTTGCTCACATAAACCGGCCCCTCCTGGGCGGTTTATACCTGGTAGTAATATCCCTGACATTAGGCCCCAGACTGATTTGAACCTGTTCATGTCAATCTTCAACTTTTGTACAAATTTTCCTCCCCACAGCTTCAGCAAACTTCATAATCCGGTAGACGTCATGCTTATAGCTGTTCCGGATATTTAATTTGGTAGACACCATTAGGCCCCTGCTTAAACCGCCATTTAGATCAGTACCTTCATAGAGCATATCGGTTTAAATATGCGTAGATCACAAACCGGATCTTCATTGTATTTTCAGCCTTCCCTTTTGAAAAGATGACTTCCGTAGCCAAGCAGTTTGTCTCCTACCACCGGGTCCCATCCCGGATAACTAAGGACGATTTAGAGAAGATGGCCTCCATTGGTGCTTTAGGTCCAAAGGATGTCCTTCACTGGAGAGCCCCCGGAAAAGAGTGTCCTCCTAAGCCCAAGGAGGGAGAGATTGTTGTCTTTTTTGATCACCTGACCCGGGGTTTTAACCCTCCGGGGTCAAAGTTTTTCCGCGACGTGTTGTTAAATTTTCAGCTCCATCCCCAAGACATAGGTCCCAACTATGTATCAAATATTTGCAACTTCCAAGTCTTCTGTGAAGCCTATCTGCAAGAGGAGCCAACAGTGGAGCTATTCCGGGACTTCTTCCACCTAAACCGTCGGACTAAGTTTCATGATGGCCCAAACACTTAACTCGGCAGGATGACTATTCAGAAGAGGAAGGATGTTAGCTTCCCTCACGCCACTCTCCACAACCATCCAAAGTAATGGAATCAAACTTGGTTCTATTGCGTAGACACTTCACCGGAAGGGGAAAATCCACTGCCAGGTTTTCGCCCCCACCGTCTTCTAGAGAGCCATCCTTTTCCACAGCGCTTAAGTGCCCAGGAGCGAGCTCAATATGCCCCTCAGCTGTCAAAGCTTAGGGCTTTTGTAGACAATGGACTAACGGGAGATGACTTCGTCCACTGCTGGCTATCTTGGAGCATACTCCCGTTAAGCCGGCGTTCCGGTTTAATGTGTGAATATACTGGGAACCTCAAGGACCCTTTGCGCCACACAGATATGGTGCTATCAAAAACGGAGGTTAACGAATCTGTCAAGAAATTGCTGAATATACCTCTAGAAGAGTGCAGTCAGACCGGATTGGCACCCTTCTGCGTGACCAATAAACCGCCGTCGGTAAGAAATTCTTCCGTCCCTTTGCTTTGTTTTAATCCATCTATACTGTTTGATTTAGTAATATGCTTTTATTCCTTTGAACAAGAAAATGATCCTTTCTGGAAGAGGAAAACCCAAGACAAACCGGCGAAGCCAGCCCGCAAAAAGACCCTGGCTGTGAAGAAGCACAAGAAGAAACCCACAGCCGCATTCGGATCCAATGCGGAGGAAGATGATCCGGCCTCTGAGGTACCACCTAGTCCTTATGACCTTTTGGTCTTTCCTTTGCCTGCATTTTTATTAAAAATGACTGTTCCCAGGGTCTGAATGAAGGCAGTAAAGCGGGCGATCTTGAGGTAATCTATCTTTCCTCCGACTCAGAACCACCACCACCAAAAATTCGTCGGGTAGTCCGGAAATTTCAGTTTTCTCATTCTTATGCTCAACTAGATCCAAACTTTTTTTTGAATAAGTAGCAACATGAAGCTCGCCGCACCACTCGCCACAGTGGCCATGTGGTTGAATCCTCCGGATTACCGCACACTCTGGCTCGAAGGCGTCGTTCTGATGTTTTACTTACTCCAACTGCTCTTTACCCCAAAGCAGGTCTTATTCGTCCACCCCTTAATTCGTCTGACTCGAATTACCAGGAAACTCCTCTCTCCTCTTCCGGCGAATAAACCGCCACACAAGTTCCTGTCCTCAAAACGGTTCATGGGTAAGCTATCTTTTACTCTATCCGGTTTAACTGTTCATCTTGGACTTCTGATTTCATTATCTCTTTAATCTTTTCACAGTATGCCCAAGCCTAGCAAAAAGGCCAAATTGAGTAAACCGGCAGTCAATAACACCACTCCTTGTCCGGCAGAAGATAATGTTGAAATTCCACATGATGATCCTCCTCCTATGGATCAAGAAGATCTTGCTGCTCAGGGGAACGATCCCATGGAGCATACTGCTGAACCGGCGAACCCTGCCCGGGCTAGTCCGGCTCCTACGATTCCTGCTCAAATCAATCCCTTTGCTGCTAATCCTTCTAGGCCAAGTGCTGCCTCAGCTGATGACGTTGAGATCACTGGGACCAGATTTACCACCCCAGGAGAGCATGTTGCCTTGGCCAAACATACTGCCAAGGAAGAGTTTCTCCATAAAGACAAGGGCAAGTGGAACACGGATCTGTCCAGCTATGCGCAGCTGAGTGCTCAGGAGCTTCATTCCGGGTATTTAAACCGGTGATCTACCAGCCGTGACTATGAAGCCGGATTGGTGAATCTAATGAAGGAACGCAATGAGGTAACTCCTTTTCCTTTATCTTTCATTTCTGCTTGTGCCTTGTAACTGTACCTTTAGTCCATCATAGCCCCCAAGTGCCGGTTTAGCCTTTTAAGGGTGAACCAGGACTTCAGTAGATAAATTAGAATAGCTTTGATTTGCACGTGTAGCCCCTAAGGGCCGGTTTACTCCAGTGGGGGTGAACCGGGACTCCTCCTATTTTTAGAACAATGACACATTAGCCCCCAAGTGCCAAGTGTATAACTTGTTTATGTGCTAGGGACTTGTCTGAAAAAATTGCTTGTTGTTACCGCAAATATACATTAGCCCCCAAGTGTCAACTGCATAAATGTTTATGTGATTGGGACTTTGATTGAATTTCTCTATGAATATCTGATATACTTTCACTCTTGGCAGACTGACTTGAACCGGAGGGCTTCTGAGATAACTGAGCTCCGGGATAGCTTAAAATTCCAAGAGACTGCTTCTGTTGAAGTCAAGGAGGAGCTTACACTTGCGTTAGCTAATATGGAGAAGCTAAAGAAGGATTTTGAGGCGGAGCGGTCAACTTGGGAAGTTGAAATGGCTGCTTTAGAGAGAAGAACCCTTAATGCTGAGGTTGTTCTTAACCCGGTGACAGAAGAGCTGTCCGGGTTGAGGCAGCAAATAAATGACATGACCTCTGCCATCTTCGGTAAATTCTCTTGACATAAGTTTATTCTTGCCATCATGCACTGTTCCGGCTTTAACTCATAATTTCAATGCAGGGAGGCACATCGCTCATCTTGGTGATGGTGTGCAAAAGAAGCAGAAAGTTGCGTACACCTTGGTGGAGCAGCTTTATTCCGGTGCTCAGAGGGCCATCAGCGCCATTTCACACAATCAACCGGCTCCTACGACCATCAAAGTTACCTTAGAAAAACTGTCAATTCTACCTGCCCGTATTGTCGAAGTGTAGATGTCATCCGCAAGAGCCGGCTCTCTGATGGCTTTAACCGGGGCGAAGGCATGGGTTCCGGACTTTGATCCGGCAGAGGCAATGAACGGTTATCCGAGCATGAAGAAAGACGGATCAGCCTTCTCTAATGATGATCTCCGTGCCTTAACCAAGGATATGCGGCCTCTTGCCAGTAAACTTGCTGATGAAGTGGATTTATCAAGATATCATCCAGGCAATGATATGGAGAACGTACGGGTGGAGCATCCATCTTGTGATATCGAAAATCTTATTCCGCCCGTCAGTAAGCACACCTTCGCTCCTGACATTGATCCGTCAGACCTTATCACTGATGAAGTTTATTTCCGAGCTCTGGCCAAGATTAACTAGGCCACCACTGAGTTCCAACTGCTGGAAGAAGCCGCCGAAGACCCGGAACAAGCTGACCCTCAGCCTTCACGGCGAGCTGAAGCAGAATAATAAACCAGCTCCGGTTTATCTTTATGCCTTGAGTACTTTTGAGAAAAACTTATATTCTTTTGGTCCTTTCAGCGCCTTGTAATAGGATAGTTGATATACTGTCTTTGTCCCACACTATCTTTTGTGAGAATGCCTTGATTAGCAGCTTCAGAAATATATCCTGCTTTCAATGCTTTTGATGGTTTATTCTACCTGTTTCTGCATAAAACAATGTTCAAAGTGTCCTGGCGGTTTATCACCGGACGGGTCATAATGCCCAAGCACATGATCTAAGTTGATAACTTGAACTGTGCATAAAATATAATTATGTACCATACCTGTGATCAAGTGTATCTTAATAAACCTTAATCCGTCAGGAACGATCCAAAGGTGTGTGTGTTGATGACTCCCTTGATTACTTGTTGGTTCGTCAGGAAGGCTGAACCGGGTTATGATGAACTCCGGTTTAGCTATAGTTAGTACTGGTGTTTATAACCCAGACTAGAGCTATACAAATACATATGTAGTGGCAACTGATAGTCATCCACTCCCTGAATCAACGGACTTGGTTGGCAAACCAATGACCTTGAGGATAAAGATTTGATAAATCATAAAAAAGAAAAATAAAGGTTTTTTTGGGCAAATAAGACCATGTAGTCGAGGCTTTTTACGAGCTGCCTGGCTCCAAATTCGAGGCTTTTTATGAGCTGCCAGGCTACTGTCATTAACCATTTTTTCAAAGCCTATTAAAATGCTCCGCAATCCTTAACAAAATTATCAATGTCAAATGCTACCAAGTTCAAAATATCTCGTAAAGGTTTGACTTGTGTAATCACTTGATGATCGTCAATTTAACGTTACCATGTTCAGGGTCTAGAAGGATTGACTTGTGTGTATGTTCGACAGGTCATACTAGGTTTATCTGGACGGCGTGACTTACTTGATGCAGCCAGGTTAATCCGGTGTTTTAGGTGTGTACACCAAGCTTCCAAGCCGTGTTTACTACAAGAGTTTTCAACTCGCTGATGACTTGCATCAGGAGCCCCCAGGTAGCATTTGAGCATTGCTCGTCGGGGCCTATGTTTGAGTTGTGCAAAGCATCAAACTCTCTTTTGCCCCTCATCATCATGTGGAAATTTCCGAAGCAACTAGAGTTGTGACCTTATGATGGCCTTGACGCGGTCGCCAGTTTAAGAGGCCACAGGAACTCCCTTGCCCACAGAAGCCCCCATGTGATATTCTTATGAAAAAATACGGCTGCTACCCCGGTTTATCAGGGGCGCCGGTTTATTATATTGATCATAATATATACATTGTAAAGATATGTACATAAAGCGGAGCCAATGGCTCAAGCATAGTAAGGTCGAAGAAGAGCTATGTTCCACGGCCGCTTGGTCTCCTCCTCCGCCGTACGTGAGTCCTTATGTTCTCGAACGTCGACGAGGTAGTATGATCCGTTGTGCAGGTTCTTGCTGACCACAAAGGGTCCTTCCTGTCGGGGGAAACTGTCCACCACGAACACCTATGGGACCGGAGCCCCTTGTACGTTGCGGTAAGGGAGCGGAGGGAGCACGAAGAGCAGATCGAGGAGAGCACGCGGGCAGTTTACCCAGGTTCGGGCCGCGCGGACGCGTAAAACCCTACTCCTGCTTAGATTGTATTGAGTGTTGGAGCTCGGGAGCTTGAAGAACTAGCTACACCGAGCGAGGGAGCTGTCTAGGTTCCGAACCCTTTCTACGTTGTGCATGGGCCTCCTTTTATAGCTCAAGGGGTCACCGACAGGTGTCAACGTAGAAGAAAGGCAAAAATGTAATTGTGGTGGTAGTTGTAATAGTGCGGGAATAGTGCGTTAACAGTGGATGAACAGTGGTCATCACCTAACTTGACAGTGGGGGACAAGAGCATTAAATGCCCATCGCCGTCGACCCCAAAAGCGCCCGCCCGTGCGTCTCCGTTCGCCACGGCGGTAGTCTCGTCACCGTGGAGTGCCACCGTGTCCCCCAGGCTGCACAGCCATCCGCCACGCGTCCCTGGAAGGTCCCCAGGGCGACGCGTGGGTCGATGAGCTGGAGCGCGGGCACACAGCGCGAGTTCCCCCCGGCAAGCACCTTGTCGGGGCATTGACCTTGCCGGGCCTTGAAGCTTGTCGCTCCCCGGGCCCTGCCGGGGCGCAGGGTGCGCCGCGGCATGTCTTCTGAGATGCAGTCTTCTGGTCTTCGTGGCAAGCTCCTCTTGCCAGAGCTTTGTGTTAATGTGATAGTCTTGAGCCTGGGACGGCCTTCCCGGCAAGTCTCCACTTGCCGGGGTCTTGATCTTCTGTCTTGCATACTTTGTTTTTGAATGGCTTAACAAGGACCGGAAAGGTTTCCGGCAAGCGCGTGGTAGACCCTGCCGCGGGGAGCTGCTACTGCCCGTGCACAAGTTGGGGTACTGAGGTACCCCAACCTTAGTACACCGACAGGAGCCCCCGGGCCTGGGCCACACACGGTGCCGAGCGCTGTTGGGCCAGGCCCAAAACAGTGCACGGGCACGCGCGGCCCACGGCGAGCCGTAGATTCCCTTCCGCGTCCGCCACGCCCCTCCCTAACAGCACACGTCGATTGCGGCTTCGTGGGAGAGATCGTGGCCACGTTCTTTAATGGGAAATGCGGAGCGTCCCCCACTCCCCCCTTAAAAGCAGAGGAAGCAGGGGCAGTTTCCCTCCTGCGCTTTCATTGCTTCTTTATCCTCCAGAAATCCCCCGCTGCGCTCCGCCTCCACACCTCCTCCGCCGTCTTCCGCATCTGCGGCGCCGCCAAATTCCTTGCCCCTTCCCTCGCCGCCTCCGCCATGGCCCCGAAGACCGAGAAGGCGAAGGCGGAGAAGGCCAAGAGGGAGAAATCCGAGCAGGCGGCGAAGCTCGCCCTCCTGCGGAAGAGGAATGTGGTCTTCGCGCCGAGGCTCAGCGCGAGGGAGCTCTGGAACAAGTACTACCTCTTCTGGGCCAAGGAGACCAAGGCTCATCCCCGGACCAGAGTCTACCCCGCCGCTGCCAAGGATCTGCTCCCCGGCAGGTACTTCTTCTTCGCTGTCTTCTTCTACTGCGGCTTGTGCCCCCCATTCTCGGAGTTTTTCTATGACATCATGAACACGTACAACCTCCATCTCTTAGACTTCACCCCCAACGCCATCCTTACGATGGCGGTTTTCTCACATCTGTGCGAAAACTACATAGGGATCTATCCAAACGTAGCACTTTTTCGGCATTTCTTCATGCCTAGAGTAGAGGCCGGCGCTCCCCTCTCCGGGGGTATCTCCTGGATCTTCCGCTTGAACAAGAAGGAATCATATCTGAAAGGAGAACTCCGCGGCAAGTGGGAGGAGTGGCGCGCAGATTGGTTTTGGATAGTGGAGGACTGGCCGGAGCCTTTCACTGCGCCGCGCACAACAGCCATAGTGCGCGGCAGGGACTGGAGCGATTTGGCCCCGGATGATGTCAAGCTCAACGCCGCCCTCGTCAGGATACTTCGTCTCCGGGTAGCCAAGTTGACCATCGGAGAGGTAGGGGCAGATTTTCTCCGCCGCCGCATTGCCCCTTTACAGGAGAGGAAAAGGCCAGCATGGGAGTTTGGCAATGCGGCGGATATTATGAGGCTGCGCCCGGGTTTGAACTTCAACTTCACGTCGTTGGAGCTGAAGGGGATGGTCCGGGAGCTTTTCAAGCACGACCCGACCCATCCGGAGTGGTTTAGATCTCCCCGGGGAGTGGTGCCGCTGTGCAACAGCACTGCCCGGGATGCCTTGCGCGCAATGATGCCCGCGTGTGACTCTCACGGCGTCGACCCCACATGGATAGTGCCCACGCCGAATGCAATTATGAGTTTCTTCGATAACCTGGTCGAGGTGCCGAAGAACACCGAGGAGATCAAGGGTCTCACCCGGGCCACCACGGAGCGGGAGATAGCCTATATTGCTACCCGGGTGGAAGAGGCCGCCGCAGCCGCAGCGGCAGGAGACTTCGGGTTCACCGTCGGCGAGGCAGAGGCTGAGGACGCGTCGTGCCAAGCCGAGGAGGCAGAGATCCACAGACTTCTCAAGCTTCCGCCCGACGAGCTCGCCGGGGTTCCTTCTCTGAGGCATGCCGGGATTCCCAGGATCGTGAGCGAGGCCGCCGCAAGAGGCGAGGTTGTTGGAGGTAGCAGAGGTGCCGGAGGGAGCGGAGCCACCGGAGGGAATAGGGCCGCAGGGCAGGATGCCGGACCCAGCGGGCCCGTTGGGGAGGAGGAGGAAGACACCGAGGCCGATGAGGACACCGACGGGTCTCTAGGGCTCGACGACGACGTCTCCTTGTCGTCTGAGAACTCCCCACCTCCGGCAAGTCCCAAGCAAGCGCCGGGGAAGCGCCTCCGCATGGCGCCCACAGCGACGAGGACGCAGGCGCCCCGACAGCAGCCTGCTCGCCGGGCGACGCGGGCCACCAGAGCGAGCCAAGGCGCGACGGAGGCCCCCAACGCACCAGCCGCGGCGGAGGCGCCGCGCGCGTCAGCCGCGACGGAGGCGCCTCGCGCACCAGCACCTAGCGGAGGGGGATCCTCTCAGAGTGGAGCAGCTGCTCCACCTGCTCCCCGTGCCTCGGCGCCAATGGAGGCTGGGTCTTCGCAGCCCCCAGCCCCGGAGACCGCCAAGCGCCCGAGGGAGCCTTCTCCTCCTGCTCCTCGCGCGGGAGCGCCTCAGGTGGAGTTCGACTTCTCCGCCCTGAGCGACGACGACGACGAGGAAGAGGAGTAAGCACTTGTAATTTGTAGCTTCTTCAATTCTGTCTTGATTCTTTCGCTGATGATTTTGATCTTGTTTTTGTTTTCAGGTCCCTGGCCCAGCGAGCGGCGAAGCAGGCCAAGATCCCCGTGGTCGAGGTCGACGACAACTCGCCCGTCGCGGCGACAGGGGACGCGCCGGCGACGAACTTGCCGGACCCAACCGCTGCTCCGAGGAGCAGCCCCCAGCGCAGCCCCCAGCGTAAGTCTGGTCTTGAGCTTCCCACTTGTCGGGTGCGCTTGAGGTTTTCTGCTTTGTACTGATATCTTGTTGCCTTGCTTGTTTTGCTTGTCTTGTGCAGAAACGGAGCCGCAGCCGCTGGAGCAACCGGAGGTCATTCCTGAGGAGCTGCTGATCCCACCCTCCCCGCCAAGGGCGAACTCCCCGGCGAGGGAGGACGTCCCGCAAAGGACGGGCTCCCCGCCAAGGGCGGGTAGCCCGACAAGGGTGGCTACCCCACCAAGGGAGGGCACGGGCGGCCCTCCGCCAGCAGGGGCCACCGCTCCACCGCCAAGGGAGGACTCCCCGGCGAGGGAGCCAGTCGCCGAAGACGCCCGCGAAGGTAAGTCTGACAGCTTTTTCTTCTTGGACTTGTCTTTTTGGATATTTGCTTGATCTTCTCTTTTCTTCTTCTTCTAGATCCTCCTGCGCCGGACCGGATGGAGACCGAGGCCACCGGCGAGGAGGGCGCGCAAGGCGACGGCGGCAACACCACTGCCGCTGAGGGCATGGCAGGAGCCGACGAGCCTGCCGCGGAGGAGACTGCTCCAACCGCAGACGCCGTGGCCGGGGAGGGGGACGGCGGCCATACTGCCGGCCCGGAGGCGGCAGGAGCGTCGAGCGCTGCACCAGCCGCCGACCCCTCCGCCGATAAGGAGCAGCCCGGCTTCTATCTTGAGGCCCCCAATGGCGTCTTCATACAAGTGCCGTGGGGGTCTTCGTCGCGAGCCCCCATGGAGGGAGAGGCCTTTGATGGAGAGGTCCTCGCCTCCGCGGGGCTGAAGATTGTTGAGGTGCCTGGCGGGAGCGATGAGCCCGAAGAGGAGAAACTTCTCCGCCAGCTCCTGGCCCTTTACCGGGCCAGGCAGGCGAAACTGGGGTCGCGAGAAGCCCTCACCGCCAAGGCCGGAGCAGATTTGGAGAAACGCGCCGTAGAGCTCCGTGCCGCCAACCAGGCGGCTCTCCGCGACTCGGCGGAGGAGCGCGAGAGGCTTGCCGGAGAGCAGCAAGAGTTCCTCCTGGAGAAAGCTGAGGCCGAGGAGCAGCAGCGCTTGACTGGCGAAGAGCTGTCCCGGCGAGAAGGAGCGCTCAACCAGCGGAAGGTTGAGCTCGACGCCCACGACGACGAGCTCACCGCCCGGGAGCAGACTCTTGGCGGGGCCCTGAAGGAGGCGAAGGAAGCCACCGCCGCCGCGGAAACCGCCAAGAAGGACCTTGAAGCTAAGGTGGCGCAACTGGAGGAGTACCTGAAGGCGAGCACGGAGAGCGTCACCGCGCTAAACATAGAGCGCGAGAAAGACGCCCATACCAACTCCGAGCTTCAGGTACGCCTCTCCAAGCAGGGCGACGAGCTCAAAGCCGCCAAGGACTCAATTGCTGATCTTGAGTTGAAGGTCTCCACGCTGAGAGATTCACTTGACGCCGCCCGGGACCGCGAGACCAAGTTGAAGGAGGAGGTTTGCAAGGAGCGGGAGCTGGTGGAGAGCACCGCCACCTCCGCGAACCTCTTCAACCAGGCGGTGGAGCAATGGACGGAGGAGCTGGTCGATTCTGCTACCAAGATCGATAAGGAGCTGATGGCGATGAGGGCAGAGCATCTTGTATATTCTCCAGACGAGACCCTCCCCCACAGTGCCAGGTTAAGCCTTTTCTTCAGAGGGATCGCGCCGGCGCTCGCACGGCTGCAGGAGAAGCTCCCCGCGCAGCTGGTCGAGGAGTCGCGCCAGCTTTGCGCGGGTACTTTGGAGCGCGTCTTGACCAAGATTGTTTACCGCAATCCTGGTATTAATCTTGTCAACGTCCTCTGCAGCTTGCCGGCTGATGCAGATCAGGAGGCACTGAAGGCGCATGTCGCCCACATCATCGCCAAGGTGAACAAGATCTCCAGGCGTGAAGGCGACCGCGTAGACTAGGCCTCCTTCTCTTTATTTCCTTTGCTGCTACAAAGTGTGTCACGAACATGAATCTATTAGTCATTGCGACAAGTTATCTCTTGTAATATATTATCTTATTTTGATCAATCGATGCTATGTTATCTCCCTTGCTTTGGTCCTTTACTTTGTATGCTTTTAACCCAATGCTTCTAGGGGACTTGCCGGCAAGGGGCCCTTGCCGCGAGCGCTGAGTGCTGGACTCTGAGCAGCCTGCTGGTCAAGGTTTTACCGGCAAGCAACTTTGCCGCAGCTAGTCGCAACGCACTTAGCTTGCTGAGCGAACTCGAAAACGAAGCAAGGGCGCGACACTTGTCGCAGCTCACTTAAGTCGTTGAGCGTACTCGAAAACAAGATAAGGGTGCGGCTAGCCACGGGTAGGTTTCTCCGCGCACAGGTTTACCATACAAAGTGTGGATGTTCAAGGAAGATAACTAAGATTTAAAAATTTGAACTGCTCAAATTCTGGTAACTTAGCTTTCATATCTTGCTTGTTTCCCCGACAAGGCTTCTCTTTCTTGAACAGCACTTGGTTCATCCTCCATCTCCTCCCCCCGGCAAACTTGTGCGCGAGGAATATTTCTTCTGCTTAAGAGGGAAAGAAAAAGAGGAGGGAAAACAAGTATAGGGCCTTTCGGCATGCTAATGCTTACCGGGTACGTGTGTTGCACAAGATGCCAAACAATGCATGCAAATAGCGAAGAAAAGCATGGGAAAGGCAAATAGTTCAAAACACAAATCCTTACTGATGCACGGGGTCTGCGCCCGGCTTTGTACAAAGGATTACATGCAACAGCGGCAAGACTTGTACAAAAGGTGGTTGCCGGAGCGGATCACGGCAACCGCGCCTTATGGGTGAAACTTGCGAAGATGCTCTATGTTCCAGGAGTTGCTCACCGGTAAGCCTTCTTCGGTCTCAAGGCGGACAGCGCCGGGCCTTGTGACTTCTCTCACCCGATAAGGGCCTTCCCACTTCGGCGTCAACTTGTTGGAATTCTTGGCAGACTGAACGCGCCGAAGAACAAGGTCGCCTTCCTCGAGACTCCTGGCCTTGACCCTGCGGCTATGGTAGCGACGCAAGGCTTGCTGGTATCGAGCAGCTCGTACAGCAGCCTGGAGACGTTCCTCCTCGAGGAGCAATGCATCATCTTGTCGTAGTTGCTCTTGCTCGAGCTCATCATAAGCGAGCACTCGAGGAGATCCGTATACGAGTTCCGTGGGGAGAACTGCCTCTGCTCCATAGACAAGAGCAAAGGGTTTCTGTCCGGTGGCTCGACTTGGTGTCGTTATGATTGACCAAAGAGCCGGCGGCAACTCCTCTATCCAGTTTCTTCCGCACTTGCGCAGCCTGTCAAAGGTCCTTGTCTTGAGCCCGCGTAGCACTTCAGCATTGGCCCTCTCCGCTTGACCATTGCTCCTCGGGTGAGCAACAGAAGCGAAACAGACCTTGGCGCCAAGGTCTTGGACGTATTGCATGAAGGTGCGACTAGTGAACTGTGTGCCGTTGTCGGTGATGATCCTGTTAGGGATTCCGAAACGGCAAACAATCGACCTGAAGAACCTGACTGCTGACTGTGCTGTCACCTTTCTCACTGGTTCCACTTCTGGCCACTTTGTGAACTTGTCGATTGCGACGTACAAGTACTCAAAGCCCCCGACAGCACGGGGGAAGGGGCCGAGGATATCGAGCCCCCAAACCGAGAAGGGCCAAGATAAAGGGATCGTCTGGAGAGCTTGAGCTGGCTGAAGAATTTGCTTGGCATGTTACTGGCACGCTTCACACTTGGTTACTTGTGCAGTTGCATCTTGGAGGGCTTCTGGCCAGAAGAACCCTTGCCGGAATGCCTTCCCGGCAAGTGCCCTTGCGCCTATGTGGTGACCACATATGCCTCCATGTATCTCTGCCAATAGCTTCTGTCCATCTTCTCTGGAAATGCACTTCAACCTGACACCATTGAGTCCTCTTATGTACAGTTCGTTGTCCACGAACTGGTACATACTTGACTGTCTGGTTATCGTCTCTATCTCTTCTGGGTCGTCGGGAAGTTCTCCAGTTTGCAAAAAATGGACGATCTGCTATGCCCACGCCGGAGCCCGAGGCTCAACGGCAAGGACTAAAGGCATGAGGGTCGCTGCGGGAACCTCAGCTTCTACGGCAAGAACCTCCGATTCTGCCGGAGCTGACGGTTCCCCACCAAGCTCGTCGGGGCGTGCGAGGCTTGTCGGGAACGCTTGCTTCAACTGTACAGACCCTAGGATCTGCAGGAGCAAACTGTTCCTCAGCGTTCTGGTCGTTTTTCTTGGGAACCTTGGCGGCGGCTTCGGGAAGATCCGCCGGCAAGTAGTCGCCGGAGACCAACTTTCTCTTCTTACTTCGCCCAACTGATGGTGTAACGGATGGCTGAGTTAACTTGAGCAGGAAGGTCCCTGGTTCCACAGGTAACTTCATTGCAGCACACTTTGAAAGGCCGTCCGCAATATCATTCTGAGCTCTTGGAACGTGTTCCATTTGCAGACCTTCAAAGTGTTCTTCAAGCTTCCTCACTTCATCTACATAAGCTTCCATCAGAGGGCTCTGGTAACTCTTGTTAACTTGTCGGACCACCAACTGAGAATCTCCCCGCACAATCAGCTTCTTAATCCCAAGTTCGGCCGCAACCCTGAGGCCGGCAAGCAAGCCTTCATACTCAGCAGTATTGTTTGTCGCTTGCTCCCTGGGAAAGTGCATCTGGATAACATACTTGAGGTGCTCTACGGTGGGCGCTATGAGTACCACGCCGGCACCGGCGCCTTGCAGCGAGAAGGCACCATCAAAGTACATTACCCATTCACTTGTCGCTTCTTGTACGGGAACACTTGTCTCTGGAACTTCTTTGTCGGGCGTTGGGGTCCATTCGGCTAGGAATTCTGCTAAAGCTCGGCTCTGGATAGTTGAAGTACTTTCGAACTTGAGGCCAAAGCTTGACAGTTCCAGTGCCCACTCGACAATCCTACCTGTTGCTTCTGGATTTTGCAGTATCCTCTTCAACGGAAAGCGAGTGACCACTGTTATCTCGTGTGCTTGGAAGTAATGGCGCAGCTTTCTCGAGGCCATGAGGAGGCCGAAAAGCAACTTCTGCACCCCGGAGTATCTTGATCTAGCCCCCTGCAAGAGGGAACTCACAAAATACACTGCACCATCTTTCTTCGCACTTCTCCTTGTTGCTACGCGGAGTTGTCCTTGTCGGGGTCAGAGCTTGTCGGAGCAGCCCCCTGCTTGCCGATGGTGTAGACTCTTCCTCTGCCTCCCTCTCTGCTACCAACGCAGCACTAACCACTTGATTGGTTGCCGCTAAGTACAGCAGCAACTTCTCTTGTGGCCTAGGTGCGACAAGTATTGGAGTGGAGGATAGGTATCGTTTCAAGTCTTGCAGCGCTGCCTCCGCTTCCGGAGTCCATTTCATAGGACCTGCCTTCTTCAAGATTTTGAAGAAAGGTAGGGCGCCCTCTGCAGACTTTGAAATGAACCTATTGAGGGCAGCTACACAACCTGCAAGTCTCCTTACGTCCTTGACGCGCTTCGGGGCTTCGATCTGCTCGATGGCTTTTATCTTGTCGGGATTAGCTTCAATCCCCCTCTGGGACAAAAAGAACCCGAGAAGCTTGCCGGAGGGGACTCCGAAGACGCACTTCTCGGGGTTCAACTTAAGCTGGATCTTGCGCAGATTTGCAAATGTTTCTTCCAAGTCTTGGACCAGGGTATCTTTGCTCTTGCTCTTGACCACTATGTCATCCATGTAGGCCTCCACATTTCTGTGGATCTGTGGCTCAAAAGCAGTGTGCACCACCCTTGCAAAGGTTGAGCCTGCATTTTTCAATCCAAAGGGCATGCGTATGAAGCAATATGTGCCGCATGGAGTGATAAATGCAGTCTTTTCTTCGTCTTCCTTGGCCATGAAAATCTGATGGTAGCCTGAATATGCATCAAGGAAGGAAAGTATCTCACATCCGGCAGTGGAGTCAACAATCTGGTCAATACGCGGCAAGGGAAATGGATCCTTGGGACATGCTTTATTCACATCGGTGAAGTCTATACACAGTCTCCACTTCCCGTTGGCCTTACGTACGACAACTGGATTTGCTAACCACGTGGGATGGATCACGCCTTTAACCAGGCCTGCTGCTTCTAGCTTCTTGATCTCTTCAGCAATGAATTCTTGGCGCTCCACGGCTTACTTCCTGACCTTCTGCTTGACGGGCCGCGCATGAGGACAAACAGCAAGCTTGTGCTCAATTACCTTCCTGGGAACGCCGGGGATGTCAGATGGTTGCCATGCAAACACATCGACATTCGCCCGCAGGAAGGCAACGAGCGCGCTTTCCTATTTGTTGTCAAGCATAGCACTGATGGTGAAGGTACCACCAGTGTCGTCCTCCTTGGCGGACACCATCTTGGTTGCCGGTGGAGCGGCCATCCCTTTCTTGCAGTTGCCGGTGGAGCTCGATGGGACGTCCTCGACGGCAGCGCAGCACTCCGAAGAGGTGCGTTTGCCGGAGTGGGCCCCAGAGCACTTGCCGGACTTCGTCTTGGTCTTCTTCCCCCCGGGAGCTTCAGCGGCAAGTGTGTTGCTCTCCGCTGCGGCTGCTGCATCCCGGTAGATCTTGTCGGCGCAGATAAGCGCGTCCTTCTTGTCGCCGGGGACAGAGATGACGCTTATCGGCCCCGGCATCTTTAGTACATTGTAGGCGTAGTGGGAAGCTGCCATGAACTTGGCGAGGGCAGGACGTCCAAGTATCCCATTGTATGGCAATGGGATATCGGCAACATCAAAGGTTATCCTCTCTGTCCTGAAGTTAAGCTCCCCGCCAAAGGTCACTGGCAGAGTGATCTTCCCCTTGGGCTTGCTCCTTCCCGGGTTTATTCCTTGGAACGAACCGGTCTCTTCGAGCTCGCCATCTGGGATCTGGAGTTTCTTGATCACAGCTGAGGAGATCAAGTTTAGGCCGGCCCCGCCGTCAACCAGCATTTTGGTGACCTTGAGATTGCGGATTGTTGGTGAGACAAACATCGGCAAGCACCCGACCGCGGTGGTGCGGTCAAGGTGATCCTCAAGATCAAAAATGATGGGCGTGCTGGACCATTTGAGGAGCCTGCGTGACTCAACGGGCGGCTCAGCTGCATTTACTTCCCGCACCCACTGCTTGAGTTGGCGGTGGGAAGTATGCAGAGAGGCGCCTCCGTCGACACACAGGACTTCCGTGGCCTTCTGGAAGTCCTGCTCGCTGTTATCTTCTTCCTCCATGTCGTCGTCGTCGTCTTCTTCATCCTTGTCGTGGCCCCGGGGAGGTCGATCACCTTGCCGCTGCTTGGCCTTGCCGCGGCGTCCTCCCCGGCCATTGAATGGCCGCTTCTTGCTTGGCTCTCCTCCGCCACCTTGGGCTTTCTCCTTGTCGCGCCTCTCGTATTCAGCCTTCTGCTGCTCTACGAGGTACTCGACGCGCTTGCAGTTCGAGAGGTCATGACCCTTGGTGCGGTGGATCTTGCAATATTGCTTGTCGGAGCCGTCCTGCTTGTCGGCTGCTGCTATAGGGGCAGGCTCCTTGCCGGAGCCGCCGGCATGTGCTGTCTTGGCGGAAGCCTCCTTGCCGGACTTCTCGACGACCAGCACTTCCTTGCTCTTCTTTTTCCTATTGTTCCGTCGCCGGCTCTTCTTTGTCGGGGCGGCGTCCTCACTGTCGCTTCCCCCTACGCCAGCATCCTCTCCGGGAAGTCTCCTCCCCTCTTCGGCGCGCGCACACTTGTCAGCCAGAGCGTAAAGCTCGCTGACATCCCGTATCTTCGTCATGGCCATCTCTTCTCGCATGCGGCGGTTACGCACGTTCTGGTGGAACACGCTGATAACCGCAGCAGGGTGGACGTCGGGGATGTTGTGCTATACGCGGCTGAATCGTTGGATGTACTTGCGCAGGGGTTCTCCTTCCTTCTGGGCCAAGATGTGGAGATCACTCTCCTGGCCGTGGGGTTTGTGGCCGCCCGTGAAGGCGCCAACAAATTGGTGGCACAGATCCGCCCACGAAGAAATAGAGCCTTCCGGCAAGTGCATAAGCCAAGAACGAACGTTTGGCTTAAGCACGAGCGGGAAGTAGTTCGCCAGTATCTTCTCGTCACGCCCCCCGGCAGCCTGCACCGCGATGGTGTATATGCTGAGGAACTCCGAGGGGTGCGTCTTGCCGTCGTACTTCTCGGGTACGTCGGGCTTGAAGTTTTTCATGCTGGGCCACTGGACACGCCGCAGCTCACGGGTAAACGCAGGGCAACCTGCCGCGTACGGCAAGTCGCCTGGCTCACCGGGTGCGTGTGTGTCAACTACGGTCCCAGCGCGTTGATCTGATTGTCGCCGGGCTTCCCGGCGGCGCTCGATCGTCGTCCGAGCGTCTTCTTGTCACCGGTCGTCAAGGACTTGGCGCTGGTCCCGACGAGCCCGCGGATCCGACGACGCCGTGGAGTCGTCATCGACGTTAATCCGGCGGGGAGGTGTCTTCTGCTTCCGCGGCGGGGAGTGCACGGTGGTCGCACCCCCGGCGGTCTTGTCGCCATCAGCCTTCGTCTTCTCGACTTGCCGTGGCCGCGATGTTGCCGGCTGCTGCGGCGTGTCGTTGTTGGCGAAGGCGATGAGACTTTGGATCGTCGCCCTCCAGTCTTCGGCTTTGTCGGCCGCTGGAGGGAAGTCAAGGAGCAGTTGCGCTCTTGCGAGTGCTTCTGCTGGAGAGGAGGGGAGCGGGGGCGAGCGGTGTGAGGAACGGGATATGCTCGGACTCCTAACGGGGTTAGCAGGAGCAGTTTCCCGCCCCGGCGACCGCGCCTTGCTCGTGCCAGGACGGTGGCCTGGAGCATCCCGCGAACCTCCGGTTTGTCCTTGGCCCAGCAAGCGGATAGTACCCCCTGTACTACGGCGCTGCTGGCCGGTCGTCTGCTGAGATGGGCGTGGTGCATCTACGGACACCGAGGCTCGGTCGTCCGCCTTGTCCTTGGATTTGGTGGTGCCGCGAGTTTCCTCGCCGGCGACCACCCTTCCGCCGACGTCTCCTCCACCCACCGTTGGTTCTGGTGGCGGTGGAACAGACGCAGACGGGCCTCCGACCTCCGAAGCCTTCTTCTTCGGGGCCATACTGTTGCTGATGAAGTTGTTGATGAAGCTGGAGAGGTTGATGAAGAATGCGCCCGCGTGAACGCCGGATCAGGTTCGCACAACCTCGACGCCCCCTACCTGGCGCGCCAAAGATGTCGGGGGAAACTATCCACCACGAACACATATGGGACCGGAGCCCCTTGTACGTTGCGGTAAGGGAGCGGAGGGAGCACGAAGAGCAGATCGAGGAGAGCACGCGGGCAGTTTACCCAGGTTCGGGCCGCGCGGACGCGTAAAACCCTACTCCTGCTTAGATTGTATTGAGTGTTGGAGCTCGGGAGCTTGAAGAACTAGTTACACCGAGCGAGGGAGCTATCTAGGTTCCGAACCCTTTCTACGTTGTGCATGGGCCTCCTTTTATAGCTCAAGGGGTCACCGACAGGTGTCAACGTAGAAGAAGGGCAAAAATGTAATTGTGGTGGTAGTTGTAATAGTGCGGGAACAGTGCGTGAACAGTGGATGAACAGTGGTCATCACCTAACTTGACAGTGGGGGACAAGAGCATTAAATGCCCATCGCCGTCGACCCCAAAAGCGCCCGCCCGTGCGTCTCCGTTCGCCACGGCGGTAGCCTCGTCACCGTGGAGTGCCACCGTGTCCCCCAGGCTGCACAGCCATCCGCCACGCGTCCCTAGAAGGGCCCCAGGGCGACGCGTGGGTCGATGAGCTGGAGCGCGGGCACACAGCGCGAGTTCCCCCCGGCAAGCACCTTGCCGGGGCCTTGACCTTGCCGGGCCCTGAAGCTTGTCGCTCCCCGGGCCCTGCCGGGGCGCAGGGTGCGCCGCGGCATGTCTTCTGAGATGCAGTCTTCTGGTCTTCCTGGCAAGCTCCTCTTGCCAGAGCCTTGTGTTAAGGTGATAGTCTTGAGCCTGGGACGGCCTTCCCGGCAAGTCTCCACTTGCCGGGGTCTTGATCTTCTGTCTTGCATACTTTGTTTTTGAATGGCTTAACAAGGACCGGAAAGGTTTCCGGCAAGCGCGTGGTAGACCCTGCCGTGGGGAGCTGCTACTGCCCGTGCACAAGTTGGGGTACTGAGGTACCCCTACCTTAGTACACCGATACTTCCCAAGGTGGGGATAGCTTGTGCATGTCTGTCTGGTCTTGGATGAGCCGGAGCACCAGATCTCCTTCTTGAAACGTCCTGGTTTTAAACCGACGACTATGGTACCAGCGCAGATCTTGCTGATAAATCGCCGATCGAGCTGCTGCCGTGTCCCGTTCTTCATCCAGCCGGTCCAACACATCTTTCCTTGCTTTTTCATTATCCGCTTCAACATAAGCCGCCACTCGTGGCGAGTCATGACGGATATCACTAGGGAGGACCGCTTCAGCTCCATATACCATGAAGAAGGGCGTGTACCCCGTGGATCTGTTAGGTGTAGTGTTGATGCTCCATATCACAGAAGGCAACTCCTCCACCCAACAGCCCGGTGTTCTCTGCAAAGGAACCATAAGCCGGGGTTTGATGCCTCTCAAGATCTCTTGATTGTCTCTCTCAGCTTGGCCATTAGACTGAGGGTGAGCTACTGATGATACATCAAGGCGGATGTGCTCTCGTTGATAGAACTCCTCCACAGCCCCCTTGGATAGATTGGTGCCATTATCAGTTATAATGCTGTGTGGAAAGCCAAACCGGAAATTTACCCTTTTGATGAATTGAACCGCTATTGCTGCATCACACTTACTGACAGGCTCCGTTTCAACCCATTTGGTAAAATTGTCCACCGCCACCAAAAGGTGGGTCTTTTTTATCTTGTGATCTCTTGAAATGTCCAACCATATCAAGCCCCCGAGTTGCAAACGGCCAAGTAATTGGAATCATCCTCAACTCCTATGCCGGTATATGAGCACGCCGTGAAAATTTCTGGCAAGCATCACATTTTCTGACCAAGTCCTCTGCATCGGCATGAGCCGTCAACCAATAGAACCCATGACGAAAAGCTTTAGCCACCAAAGATTTCGAACCGGCATGATGACCACAATCTCCTTCATGAATCTCTCTGAGAATATCACAGCCCTCCTCTGGTGATACACACCGCTGAAACGCCCCAGAGATGCTGCGATGATGAAGTTCTCCATTGACAATAGTCATTGACTTGGATCGCTGGATTATCTATTTAGCCAAGACCTCGTCCTCTGGTAACTCACCTCGGTTCATGTATACCAGGTAGGGAAGCGTCCAATCCGGAATAACATGAAGTGCTGCGACCAATTGTGCCTCCGGATCAGGAACAGCCAAGTCCTCTTCTGAAGGTAACTGCACCGACGGATTATGCAACTCATCCAAGAAGGTATTGGGTGGAACCGGTTTACGCTGAGAACCCAACCGACTTAATGCATCACCCGCTTCATTCTTTCGCCGGTCTATATGATCCACCTGATAACCCTTGAAGTGTCCAGCAACAGCGTCTACCTCTCGTCGATATGCTGCCATGAGCGGATCCTTGGAATCCCACTTGCCGGATACTTACTGTGCCACCACGTCTGAATCGCCATAGCATTTAACCTGGCTTAAGTTCATCTCCTTGGCCATCCATAAACCATGGAGGAGAGCTTCATACTCAGCTGCATTGTTAGTACAAGGGAACATCAGACGGAGGACGTAACAGAACATATCACCTCGCGGGGAAGTTGACACGACTCCAGCCCCCGAGCCCTCCAATTGCCTTGATCCATCAAAATGAATAGTCCAATATGTGTGATCCGGCTTTTCCTCCGGTGCTTGCAACTCTGTCCTATCGCTGATGAAATCTACCAGTGCTTGGGACTTTATCACACTACGGGGAACATACTTTAATCCGTGCAGCCTAAGTTCAATGGCCCACTTTGCAACCCGCCCAGTAGCTTCTCTGTTCTGGATTATATCCCCCAACGGAGCTGAACTAACAACGGTGATCGGATGGCCTTGAAAATAGTGCTTTAGCTTCCAGTGCCATGAAGACTCCATACATTAGTTTCTACCAATGCGGATATCTCTGCTTTGACTCAATGAGTACCTCACTGATGTAGTAAACCGGCCGCTGAACCAGATATTCCTTGCCTGCCTCCTTGCGCTCTACCACAATGGCGGCTCATTGTCAACTGGAGCAGCAAGGACGGGTGGCTTTGCTAGTTGCTTCTTCAGGTCCTCAAACACAGCGTCAGCAGCATCACTCGAGATAAAGTGATCAGTCCTTTTCATCATTTGATAAAGCGGGATAGCCTTCTCCCCCAAACGACTGATAAACCGGCTAAGCGCCGCAATACAGCCTGCCACGCGTGGAAAATCGTTGATGCACGCCGGTTTAGCCAAGGACGTAATCGCCTTGATCTTCTTCGGATTGGCTTCCATTTCCCTGTTTGATACTAAGAACCCCAAGAGCTTGCCTGCCGGAACACCGAAAACACACTTCTCCGGATTGAGCATCATTTTATAAACCCGGACATTGTCAAAGGTCTCTTTCAGGTCCGTTACCAATGTCTCCTCTTTCCTGGATTTCACCACGATGTCATCCACAAAAGCGTGAACATTCCGCCCATGAAGGCAATTCTGCACACAACGCTGATAGGTCGCTTGGGCACTTTTGAGCCCAAATGGCATAGATACATAGCAGAAGGCTCCAAAGGGAGTTATAATGGCTGTCTTCTCCTGGTCCTTAACTGCCATCTTGATCTGATGATAACCTGAGTATGCATCCAAAAAACTTAGCCGCTCACATCCTGCCTTAGCATCAATGATCTGATCAATACGGGGGAGAGCAAAGGGATCAGTTGGGCAAGCTTTGTTCAGATCTGTGTAATCAACACACATTCGCCAAGTGGCATTTTTCTTAAGTACTAGCACCGGATTAGCCAGCCATTCTGGATGAAACACCTCAACTATAAAGCCTGCTGCCAAGAGCCTAGCCACTTCTTCTCCAACAGCCTTGCGCCTTTCTTCATTGAAGCGCCGGAGAAATTGCTTGACCGATTTAAACTTAGGATCACTATTGAGATTGTGCTCAGCGAGTTCCCTCGGTACACCTGGCATATCAGAAGGCTTCCATGCAAAGATGTCCCGATTCTCACAGATGAACTCGATGAGCGTGCTTTCCTATTTCGGATTTAGGTTAGCACTAATAGTCAACTGCTTGGATGAATCACCAGAAACGAAATCAACCTGTTTGGTCTCTTCAGCCGATTTGAATTCAAAGCCGGATCATGCTCTGTGGTTGATTTCTTCAGTGGAGACATGTCCGCCGGATCAACATTGTCCTTATATAATTTCAACTCCTCAGTTGCACAAACCGATTCAGCATAAGCTGCATCACCTTCCTCGCATTCCAATGCAATCTTGCGACTCCTATGAACCGTGATAGTTCCCTTGTGGCCCTGCATTTTAAGTTGTAAATAGACATAACACGGCCTAGCCATGAACTTGGCGTAAACCGGCCGCCCAAACAAGGCGTGGTAAGGGCTCTTGATCTTTACCACTTCAAAGGTTACGGTCTCTGACCTGGAGTCATGTTCATCTCCAAAGGCAACCTCTAGGTTGATCTTGCCAACTGGATATGCCAATTTGCCGGGCACCACCCCATGAAACACTGTATTGGACTGTCGAAGCTTCTTATCTGTCATCCCCATACGCCTGAAAGTCTCATAGTACAGAATGTTGATGCTGCTGCCTCCATCCATAAGCACTTTGGTGAACTTGTAGCCACCCAGCTGAGGTGCCACAACTAGAGCCAGCTGACCCGGATTATCAATCCGGGGCGGCTGATCCTCTCTCCTCCACACAATGGGCTGCTCTGACCAACACAGGAAACGTGGCACCGCCGGTTCAACAGAATGTACTGCCCTCTTTAGAACTTTCTGGTCACGTTTCTACAAACTTGTAGTGAAGACATGATATTGCCCACAGCTCAGCTCCTTCGGATTATTCTGATACCGGATTACTGCTGTTGCTAACGCTGTTGATTTCCGTAATAGTTATATCCACCCTGACCATGCTGCTGGTTATGCTGATTGTGCCCATTGTGGTTGTTGTTATTACCATGGTACCCTGAACGGGATCCACCACCTTGATAACCCGAACCCTATAAGCTTGGGCCTGATCCGCCGGAGGGCCCGTGATCATACCGAGTCCGGCTCATGAATTCCTGCATAATGAAACAGTCCTTCCGGAGATGCGTAGCTGGTTTTTCTGGTGTACCGTGCTTCGGGCAAGGCACGTTCAACTGGCATTCCAGATTAATAGGCGGCCTCCCATTACGTAGAGGCAGTCTACCCTTGCGGCGCTGTACATCCTCCTGAGCATTGGTGTTGGCCACTAAATCCGAATTATCATCCGCTTTACGTTTACCGTTGTATCCTTGGTTCGCCGGGTTGGTTTGCGGCGCCTTACCATTCTTGCTTGCCTTCCCTGACTTGTCTCCATCAGTGTCTGGTTGCTTGGTGTTATCAGAGTCTCCATAATTTACTAAAGTGCCCATGTGCGTCCCCATGTCATTGCAATCACGTTTAAGCCGTCCCAACTTTAGTCGCAAGGGTTCAAACCGGCAATTTCCCTCCAAGGTTAACACTGCTGTACTTGGGTTCATGCTATTGGATGAGTGCAAGATTTCTGACACTCGACGCACCCAACTGCTTGTAGACTCCTGCTCTCCTTGAATGCAGGCAGCTAAATCGACAACAGACATTGGCTGCTTGCACGTGTCTTTGAAGTTGTTGATAAACCGGCGCCGCAATTCGGCCCTCTGATGGAGTTAGGTGGTAAACCCTTCAGCCAAGTGCAAGCCGTGCCTTTGAGCATCATTGTGAAATACTTAGCGCATGTTGCGTCATCTACATCCAGCATCTCCATGGACATCTCATAACTGTCAACCATGCCTCCGGAGCCAGATCCGCCGTGTAATTGGGCACTTTGCGCGGTCCTTTGAAATCCTTGGGTAATTTCACGTTCCGTAAAGTGGGGATGAGACAAGGCACGCCCAGGGAACTGGACATCACCCCCGGTTCAACTGTGGTGGTGGGACAAACCGGTGTCGCCTGACGGGCTTCATACTGCGATGTTACCTCGGTCTCCCGACGCTGCCTGGCCTAATCCACCACGTCTTGAGCGTTCGCCTCTCCTCCCGCCGGATTATCCCGCCTCGAAGGATTACGTCTCCGTGCACAGCTTGATACGGCCGGTTCATCCAGACGCCTAGTATAACTCCGGCTTGGGCGGGGAGTTGAATGAATCCTCTCCTGGCTGTAGGAATAAGCTTGCTGTTGAGTTAGTGCCGTGTCCAACAACTCCCTGGCCCGTCGCACTTCCACTGCTATGGGGGACGTTCCTTCAATGGGAAGGGTGGCCAGTCGTGAAGCGGCAGCAACTATGTTATACAACGGATTAGAGTAATGACCAGGAGGGGTGGGCACATGCTGTGACGGCACAACGTAGCGGGTTGGCTCTATGGCTGGCGGCTAAACCGACTTCCCCGTGCCCGGCGCCCCTCCCCGGTTCACCTCCGGCTGGTTACTGGTTCCCGCTCCTGGCATGCTAAAGAGATTCCTCGCCTCATAAACCGGCGGTAAGCGAGACCGTTGCCTTCTCTTCATTTCCTTGTGCGAAGCGGTCTGATCCAACATGAGTCGATAGGCCTGAGCATCGAGCTCCGCCTTCCTTGTAGCCATCCTAGCTTTCTCCGCAGCCAGGTCCAACTTGGCTTGTTCGATCCATCCTTTTACCTGAGCGATCTCCGCATCATGCTGCTCCTTGTCAGCCTGGGCTACCTCTGTTGTTGCCAAGGTTGTCAAAGTGTCGACCAAAACGGATAAAGTTTCAGATGGTGACGGGATAGGATCTCCAACCCTAGCCCCCGCTGCATCTGTTGTCAGCGCCGCTGATGTTGAGGACTGCTGCAGAGGTTGTGATCCGGCCATAAAAACAGCAACCCGGTTTGGCGGATCGAGGGGGTTCGGAATACTGTCACCATCGGAACAGCCCTCAGACCGGCCATCCTGCAGCAGATATAAAGATTCTATCTCTCCGGAAGAAGATTCATCGTTGGAATAGACAACAGTCTCGCCGCCAGAGTCCGATCCGTCCTCGGCTTGTACTCCATGCACTGCTCCAACGAAGGCGTGCTTCACGGCGTGCTAAATCCGGGCGGGTCTCGCACGCTGATCCGGCTCGATGATGTTGGGGAAGATGTCCGGCTCAGGGCCCGGTTCGCAGATCTTGCCGATGAAGACATGGATGTCGCCGAAGGGGACCCAGTACCCGTATTCGATTGAATCGGCCTCGGGGCCCCAGCCTGCATCGTCGATGTAGATCCTGCCGCGACGACTCTTAGTCATCTGGCCCACTGCATAGCCCTTGAGTCCTTCAAAGCTACCCTTCAAGAACTCGAAACCATCATGCGATAGCCCCACGGTGGGCGCCAACTGTCGTGGTTTGTCAAGGCAGATGTCCTAGCAAAAGGACTTAGTCGTGAGGCCATCGCTACATGTTAGCCTAAAGGGGTTAAAGCGGATAGGGACACAGGGATTTTGTAGTAGTTCGGCCCCTTCGATGAAGGTAAAAGCCTACGTCTAGTTTGGTGTGTATTGCTAGGGTTTCGATGACCAGGGAGCGAATCCGCTTTGCTTGTGTCTCGATCTGTTGTTGTCTGTCCTGAACCGTTGCCGTGTTGTCCCTTTATATAAAAGGTGACACTCGGTCCGGTTGACAGATTCCCGAGGCCGGCTTATAAACGTGTCTGCCTCGGTCTCTGTTCTTTCTAACTTACATCCCAAGTTACATAGTATGACAGTTTACAAATCATGGGCCCTAACACTTGGGCTCTAAACCTCTTGGGCTGAAATCTTCTACTCCATGCTCCGCTGGGCCGTTGATAAAATAATCTTGCTAACATAAACCGGCCCCTCCTGGGCGGTTTATACCTGGTAATAATATCCCTGACAACTATGATACCCCGCTCATCAACAAGAACATTGGAGGCGTGATGCTAAATGTTTCTTGGTCAGTTATCCAAACACCGTTGTATGGGTAACATCTTGATTAATCCTTGCATCTTTATCTGAGTGGTTGGGTACTTGCTCTCCTACCCTGTATGCCATGTTCTTCTTGTCCATCAGATGGACATACTCCTAATAATTGTGCGTAATCACAATTTTCCTTTCCATTTATTTGTTTAACCTTTCCTTGATCTACATATAATCTAAGCAGTAATAATTCTCTGCTTATGTAAACACCTTGTTGTACAACTATGTCAGTAAGACTCTGTTACTATGGTTGGTAACATTCCGGTAACCAGCGATGGAAGAAAACTTTGCCTACCGGTCCGCCTCGTTTCAACGAGAAAGAAAATGGTTATGTTCGTTCCCCGTCCTTGGTACCGACATTGTTGCCAACTTAGTTGACAGACTATCCTCTGACATGCCTTGCTTTCTGTGCAAGATGCCATCGCCCTTCCTACTCTTAACCCATATGGTGGGCCCATAACCCACAGGTCCACTGGATCGAAACCTGACTCTTCTTTACAACCCGGATTCCAATGTATCCTTTGCACCTGGCTTCGTATGTGATTCACGAGCTAAATTATACCATTATTCATCCTGAAATCAAACACCATGTTATTAACGTTGTTCAAGCCCCCATTCCACATTTTGTCTAGGCACCGAATGATTTCCTACCCATTTGAAACTTTGGTACCATCGTATATTGCACTCAATGAATTCATTGAAATACAACTCGTGGGGTACCTCGTGTATTTCCCATTGAGTTCACCGTCAGATGCCTAGCTTTATGGCGATGCGTTCTTCCGGAGTTCTTCCCCCTGGTCGCGTTCGTAGGACGATGGAGATCCCGAAGAAAGGATGACGACTTGGTCATGATGACTTAAAGCGGAGAAGTGACGACATCAACAAAAGAGATCAACCTCTTCGCAAGGGCAGCCAAGGCCGAGAAGACTCGTTAGGTTTTCGGTACCGTCACTTTTCCCCCCTTACTCCACCGCTTAAATCTCGGACGAGATTTCTTGTAGTGGAGGAGAATTGTGACGCCCGGGTAATCAAGCTACAGTAACTCTCTGGTAATGATGCCACATCACCTCGATTACTGTTGTTAAATTCACGTTAGTTCAAATCTCGTTTGAATTCAAATTCAAAATCAAGTCAAATGATAAAGGTTTGCAGATATTAAAACTAAAAGGTTCTGGTTGTGAAAAATAAACCATAAGTAATAATGATGGAGAAACCACACTTTTATGAAATACTTAAATGCACTAAAGTAATTTAAACAACAGCATAAACAGTTAAATAAATGTCTTTATAATTTTAAAAAATGTCAAACTATTTTATTTTGGGGTTAAACCTTTTGTGGCAGTGAGTTTAGTGGTAATACTAATTTAGGGATCGTTTTTATATTTTGGAAAACTAGGATAAAATGAAACTAAAATAAATAAATAAACAGTAAAAGAAAATGGACAAAAGAAAAAAAATGGGGAAGGGCCGACGCTTCCTCCCCCCCCCCACTGGGCCAACAGGCCGAGCTGGCCAACCAGGCCCACCCCGCGACTATATGGCCTGCCCACGACCAACCCTAGCCGCATCGACCCGCTCTCCTCCCATCCCGTTTCCCCTCACCCCCCACCTCGCGCCGCCAGGGGAAAGTCGTGCGCTCGTCCCCTCCGCAGCATCGGCGCCCCGCCGCCTGCCGTCACCGGCGAGCACCAGCAGGCCGCCGGCCATCGAGTCCCCAGCGTGGACCGGAGCATCGTCGCCGCCCTGGTTCTATAGGGCGCTGTGCTCGGGCCCCATGCCGCCCAACGACCCTCTGTCTTGGGCGATTCACTCGACGGCGACGACCTCCCTAGACTCGCGCCTGCCCCACCTCGTCCAGGCATTTCATCCTCCTCCTCGCCCCATGACGAGGCCGACGTGCCGCACCGTTCCCCGTCTTCTGCATCCACGGGTCGCCGCCGCTCGGTCGGCCGCCTTCGCTGCAACCCCGGCCTCCCCGAGCCTTCATGAGCCCCGATGTGAGCTCCCGGTCCTATGTGGCCTCTCCCCTTTCTTCCCCTCGCCCCGCAGCTCACATGCAGCTGAGGCCGCGTCGTCACCGCTGTCCGACGTTGTCACCGTGTCCATCTCCGGCCGTCACCGCACGAATGCCTTGTACCACTAACTGCGCAGGGCCCCGCTGGTTCTATGGGTGGGCGCCGAGGACCATTTGGTCACCGGAGTCAAGATCCGGCGTCCTGTCGCCGCCCTGAAAATCACCACCAGCACCAGCTCAGTTTAGCCAGACCCTGTGTAAATGACAAGTGGGCCCATCCATTTACTGTTAGCAGCTAATTAAAACAGAACAGTAGACACTGACGCGTGGGTCCCCCAGTTCATAATTTACTAAATATGCCCCTAATGCTAACTGTGTTTATGACACGTGGGGCCACCTCGTAATTAATTAGTTTGATTAAATAAAATTGTTAAAAGAAATTGACTAACTAATAGTCTGGCCCCACCTTTAAGTTAAACTAATTAAATGTCAAAACTATGTTAATTAAATTAGACTTCGTCACTGACAACAGGGCCCCAATGGTCAGTTGACCAGTCAAACCTGCTGACTTGGCAGTCCCAGTTAGTGACAGGTGGGACTTCGGTGCCCCTTGACCTGTCAACATTGACCCACTCAACTGCTGACTAGGCAGTTGACTAGGCCCACATGTCAGCCTCTGTTGACTGGGCTGCTGACCCAGTCAACAGGCCCCACCTATCAGCCTCTAATGCCAATGATGTGTACACTCTTTGTGTTCACTTAGCAATTATTATTTAATTTATTTTCGAATTAAATCATTTCTATAAAAATACATAAAATGTTTAAATCTTTGAAAATTCATATAAAATAAACTGTACCTCGGATTTTATTTCTTCCGCTGACTCTTGTGTTTTCGAGCTTATGAATTCGAGCCCTCAAGGCCCCTGGCTTGTAATATAAATCTTGTATTATTTTAATTTGTGTCTAGAGTTGTGTTGTGATATCTTCCAGTGAGTCTCTGATATTGGTCGTACACATTTGCGTGCATGATTAGTGTACGGTCAAATCGGGGGCGTCACTGGGCTTCTTTTGGTCCATAAAAATCATCAAAAATTGGCACGTCAATTGGACTCCGTTTGGTATTCCTTTCCTGTAGAACTCAGAAACAAGGAAAAAACAAAAAACCGGCACTCGGCTCTAGGTTAATAGGTTCGTCCCAAAAGTCATATAAAATAGCATACAAATGTATATAAAACATCAAAGATGGATAATATAATAGCATGATTACTTCATAAATTATAGATACGTTAGAGACGTATCAACATCTCCAAGCTTAATTCATGCTCGTCCTCGAGTAGGTAAATGATAAAAGAAATAATGCATGAAGTGTGAATGCTAGCAGGTGCACAAATTTGATCAATGAGAATTTCAATCGCCTTTTCTAGGATCATTATGTGTCATAATAGTAGCTCATCTAATAAAACTTTTCATGATCAAGTAACAAGCTATTCACATGTTAAACTATAGATCATAAACTTTCTTGAAAACTAACAAACAGTGCTCTTAGTCATCAGACAATTGCAATTCATCTTATTTTCAGGAAGGGTCTATGTAAGAACTTTGATTCAACAAACTCCACATACTCAACTATCATTTAATCGTTCACAATTGCTAACACTCATGTGATATTTATGGGTTCAAAGTTTTAATCGGACACAGAGAAAGATAGGGGCTTATAGTTTCGCCTCCTAACCAGTTACCTCAAGGGTAATGTCAACACAATAATTGAAAACCTACATCCAAGTAGATATATATATATATATTCGGATCGCTCCAACACAAAGTGCTGGCCAAAAGAAAAAGTGTAAAAAGGAAAGGTGATGATCACCATGACACTTGTATAAGGGTAGAAGATAAAAGTAAAAGATAGGCCCTTCGCAGAGGATGTCATATGCTTTTATGATTGGATGCACAAAACCCTAATGCAAAAGAACGTCACTTTATATTGTCGCTTGTGATAAAGACCTTTAATATGTAGACCGTCGCTTTTAGTTCTTCCCTATCACAAGTTCGTATAAAGTTTATTTTCTTCGCACTAATAGATCATACATATTTAGAAAGCTATTTTTATTGCATGCACCAATGACAACTTACACTACTACAAAAAGGGCTGTTAATGGCGCACCAGTTTTGCGCATTAATGGCGCACTACTGGTGCGCCATTACTAGCACGCCATTAGTAGTTGGATACTAATGGCGCAGGTGCGCCATTAGTATCTGGCATACTAATGGCGCACCAGTGGCGCACCACTGGTGCGCCATTAGTATCTGGCATAATAATGGCGCACTACGTAGAAGTGCGCCATTAGTATTTTTTTTCATTTTTTTTTTCAAATTTTTTTTTCAAATTTTTTTTAAATTTTTTTTCCTTTTTTTATTTTTTTCTTAATCTCAGATCATTATGGCTTAATCTGGGGTCAATTTGCTTAATCTCAAGTCAAATTGCACACTGTGGTCAAACTTCCCATAAGGTCACCCATCCTCACACTACTCCAGCCCGAGCACGCTTAACTTCGTAGTTCTATCCAACTCCAGCACCAGCTCACTTCACACGCACTTGTTGATATATCTATCATATCAATCCTATTAACCCTTCTTGATGTCTAGGAGTTTGTTAATGTTCATGAGTATGATGAAATTTTGAAAATGTATTTCAAACTTCCCGGTCATATTACGTATCATATTTTGGAAAAAAAATTATAAATTTTTTTCGAATTTTTTTTATTTTCTTTTCTGTTACTAGTGGCACACCTAGCAAACGGTGCGCCACTAGTAAGTTTGAAATATTTTGAATTTTTTTGCCTGTAGATCTTAAAAGCCTCGTAACTTTTTTTCAGTTAGGTTTTCATATAAAAAACTTTTTAATCCGAGTTCGTATGCAAAAGTTATACCCGTTTTACTAAATTCCAGAGATATTTTGCAAATAAAGTCAAAATTCATATTTGTAAATTTTCCCAACAAGTAGACCACATATCACATGGGAAACTTATTTTCTTTTATTTTTTTGACATTTACATCATTTTCTTTTATTTATTTTTTAACTGAAAA
>LR738715.1:871235550-871301582 GCA_902687465.1 Secale cereale | reverse complement strand
AGTGTGGTGGTGGTGCGCCATTAGTAGTTCAACTACTAATGGCGCACCACAACCACGGTGCGCCATTAGTATTTTTGAAAAAAAAATAAAAAAAATTAAAAACAAAATATGAAAAAAAATACTAATGGCGCACCGTGGGAGTGGTGCGCCATTAGTAAGTTGAACTACTAATGGCGCACCACTCCCACGGTGCGCCATTAGTATTTTTTGAAAATAAAATAAAAAAAATAAAAACAAAATATGAAGAAAAAAAATACTAATGGCGCACCGTGGTAGTGGTGCGCCATTAGTAAGTTCAACTTACTAATGGCGCACCACTCCCACTGTGCGCCATTAGTATTTTTTTAAAATAAAATTAAAAAATAAATAAAAACAAAATTTGAAAAAAAATTACTAATGGCGCACCGTGGATGTGGTGCGCCATTAGTAGTTGAACTACTAATGGCGCACTACCCACTAGTGCGCCACTAGTAGTTTTGAGAAAAATATGAAAAAAAAATTTGTTACTAATGGCGCACCACGTCAATGGTGCGCCATTAGTATTTGGATACTAATGGCGCACCGCATGTCTGGTGCGCCATTAGTATCAATTCAATCTATAGCCCTTTTCCTAGTAGTGTTACTTGAAGGATCTTACTCAATCCTTAGGTAGGTGTGATGGACTCTCATGGCAAAACTAGTTTAAGGGATGTTTGGAAGCACAAGTAGTATTCCTACTTGGTGCAAAGAATTTGTCTAGCATGAGAGGGAAAGACAAGCCCAACATGTTGGATTATCCAAGACAATATAACGTTTCGGATATAGGAACACATAACCCATTAAGTTGTCTTGCTTGTCCAACATCAACCTTTTAGCATGTCATATTTTAATGAGGGCTCACAGTTACAAAAGCTGTCCAAGATAGTATATTTATATGTGAAATCTCACTTCCTTCAATATTCTTTCATGAATTGTTCAAGTGACCAATTCTGCGTTTGCTAACTTTCAATAAGTTTACTACCTATACTTATTCTGTGTGAAGTCATTACTCCCCATGGTATAAGCATATGAAACATATATAAATTCAGATTTATGATATTCAATTCATTCAACCATTTACTCATAGGATGTACGTGAAGCACGTGAGTAAATGACAAACTACTCCAAAAGATATAAGTGAAAGACACTGAGTAGTCAAATAATTAACTAGCCATGGGAGGATTATTTTTCATTCAAGATTTCAGATCCAATGATTTTATTCAAACAGAAAGTAAAATTGAAAATAAGCTCCAAGCAAAACACATATCATGTGGCGAATAAAAATATAGCTCTGAGTAAGGTATACTGATAGTTTTGAAGACGAAAGAGGGGATGCCTTCCGGGGCATCCCCAAGGTTAGGTGCTTGAGTCTTCCTTGAATATTACCTTGGGGTGCCTTGGGCATCCCCAAGCTTAGGGTATTTCCACTCCTTATTCCACTCATATCGATATCTCACCCAAAGGTTGAAAACTTCAACCACACAAAACTTAACGTAACTTCGTGAGATAGGTTAGTATGATAAAGAGTAAACCATTGACTTTGATACTGTCAAAGATAAGGTTCATAATTGTTCTCACACAATGCCTAATGTACCATATCATTTCTACAATTTATATTGAGAAATATAAGCCATAGAAACTAGAAAACAAGCAAACTATGCAATGAAAACAGAATCTGTCAGAAACAGAACAGACTGTAATGATCTGAACAACAACCATACTTCTGCAACTCTAAAATTTATGAAATAAATTGGTGGACGTGAGGAATTTGTCTATTAATCTTCTACAAAAAGATTATACTCAAAAGCACTCTTCTGTAAAAAAAATGGCAGCTAATCACGTGAGCGCAAGTTTTCTGTTTTTTATACAGCAAGATCACATTAACTTTCACCCAAGTCTTCCCAAAGGTCTTACTTGGCACTTTATTGAAACTAAAGCTATAGAACATGATTACTACAATAGCTTAATCATGTAAACACACAAAAACAGTAAGGGTAAATATTGGATTGTCTCCCAACAAGCGCTTTTCTTTAATGCCTTTTAGCTAGGCATGATGATTTCAATGATGCTCACATAAAAGATAAGAATTGAAACATAAAGAGAGCATCATGAAGAATATCACTAGCATATTTAAATCTGACCCACTGCCTATGCCTATAGATTTTGTGAGCACATAATTTATAGGAACAAGAATCAACTAGCATATGAAGGCAAGACAAGTATAACTTCAAAACTTTAAGCACATAGAGAGAAAACTTGATAATATTGCAACTTCTACAAGCATGTATTCCTCCCTCATAAAAAATTTCAGTAGCATCATGAATGGGTTCAAAAATATAACCATCACATGAAGCAATCTTTTCATGATCTACAAGCATATAAATTTGACTACTCTCCACATAAGCAAAATTCCTCTCATTCGAAATAGTGGGAGCAAACTCGAAATAGTGGAATCATTACTAACTAAAGTTGACGGTCTTCCAAATCCACTTTAGATTATAGTCTTATTCATACTCCAAAAGATATAAGTGAAGTTCATGGAGTATTCTAGGATTAATATCGACTAGAAAATATCCAAGCTCAAAATATATAAGTGAAGCACATGAAGCATTCTATAAAACCGTACTCGAAATATTTAAGTGAAGCACAAAGATCATTCTATAAGATCATACTCAAAATATATAAGTGAAGCACATGACGAATTCTATAAATCAAGGAAGGGCTATCTCATACTAGCATGGTTCTTAAAGAAAAAAAGGAAAAACACAAGGTACACAAATCAAGTGAACAAAACAAAAACCAAGGTATATCGATAATTGTTGAAGAAGAAAGACTGGATGCCAATCGGGGCATCCCCAAGCTTAGATGCTTGAGTATCCTTGAAATATTTACTAGGGGTGCCTTGGGCATCCCCAAGCTTGAACTCTTGCCTCTCTTTATTCTTGTCATATTGATAGCTCCTCGATCTTCGAACACTTCATCCACACAAAACTTTAACAAAAACTTTGTGAGATCCGCTAGTATAATAAAGCAAATCACTACCTTTAGGTACTGTTGCATGATACGTCTCCAATGTATCTATAATTTTTTATTGTTCCATAATATTCTTTATGATGTTTTGGATGTTTAATGGGCTTTGTTATACACTTTTATTTTATTCTTGGGACTAATCTACTAACCCAAAGGCCCAGTCCCGATTGCTGTTTTTTGCCTGTTTCAGGGTTTTACAGAAAAGTTATATCAAACGGAGTCCAAACGGAATGAAACCTTCGGGAAATATATTTTTGGAGAAAATCACGCACGGCAGACTTGAGAACCACGAAATTGGGCTGAGGTGGCGTCCACGAGGGTGGGGGGCGAGTCCCCCCTATAGGGCGCACCCCGCTGCCTAGTGGGCACCCCTTCTGGCCCCCGGTGCCCTCCTTCCTCCTATATTTACCTACGTACCCCAAAACTGTCAGAAAAACAGAGAAAACAATAGTTCCACCACCGTAACCTTCTGTTCCCGTGAGATCCCATCTTGGGGCCTGTTCCGGAGCTCCGCTGGAGGAGGGATCTTCCATGGAGTGCTTCTACATCATCATCATTGCCTCACCATGTGTTTTGAGTACTTTACCACAGACCTTTGGGTCCATAGCTAGTATCTAGATGGCTTCCTCTCTCTCTTTGGATCTCAATACAAAGTTCTCCTCGGTCTTCGAGGAGATCTATTCAATGTAATCTCTTTTTGCGGTGTGTTTGTCGAGATCCGATGAATTGTGGGTTTATGATCAAGATTATTTATGAGAAATATTTGGTTCTTCTTTGAAGTATTTATGTATGCTTATAATATCCTTGCAAGGCTCTTCGAATTATTGGTTTGGTTTGGCCTACTAGATCTATAGTTCTTGCAATGGGAGAAGTGCTTGGCTTTGCGTTCAATCTTGCGGTGTCCTTTCCAACTGACAGTAGGGGCAGAAAGGCACTTATTGTATTGTTGCCATCGTGGATAAAAAGATGGGGTTTATATCACTAAGTTTGAGTTTATCCCTCTACATCATGTCATCTTGCTTAAGGCGTTCCTCTGTTCTTATGAACTCAATACACTAGATGCATGCTGGATAGCGGTCGATGTGTGGAGTAATAGTAGTAGATGTAGAATCGTTTCGGTCTACTTGTCTCGGACGTGGTGCCTATATATAATGATCATGCCTAGATAGTATGATAATTATTCGCTCTTCTATCATGAGAGAAGCCACTAGAGAACACTATGGCCCTGATACGTCCAAAATGCATCACTATTTTATATCGTAATTCATCCTTATTCATTGATATATTTCACATTATGATGATGTTCTTATGTTGTTTTGGCCTACATTACACAGTTTGCAACTTTCCGGTGCCGAAGCAGCAGACGCAGGATTCAGTGGTAAAAAGTGGACGCTGAGTTGCTTAAGAAGAATACCTCCAAATTACCTGAAAATCGACGGAGGGTATTTTCCAGAAGGATCACGAAGATACGCAAAAGAGTAACCAGAGGGGGGCCACAGGGTGCCCAAGCGGCCACCTCGCGCGGCCCCCACCCTGGCCGCGCCGGGAGGGCGCCTGGAGCCCCTGGCCCACTCCAGGCTGCCCCCTCTGTCCTATATACTCCTCGTCATCTAGAAACCCTAAAAAGGAGAGAGTTTACAGAGTTCCGCCGCCGCTCCGTGGCGGAAACCTACAGAGAAGAAAAGCCATCTCCGGCGGGCAGATTCCGCTGGGGAGATCACCTCCCGTAAGGGGGGATCATCGCCATCGTCATCACCATCGTCACGGGCATCATCGAGATCATCATCAACATCATCCCCAACATCAGCACCATCTCCATCTTCATCCAATCTCATCTCACAATTGCAACTTGTGTTGTAATCCGTACTATCTATCCTCTCTACTCTATCGGTGTTGATTACTACTTTGTGGTGAATGTTATTGAGTTTTGTTGGAGAAATATCATTATGTCCAGATTGTTTATCATCCATCTATCTCCACTGATCATGACCTCTTTTATGTCTTCTGAGTAGTTACTTTAGTTCTTGAGGACATGGGAGAAGTCTTGTTGTTAGTAGTCATATGATTTTGAAGTAATATGTGTTGTTTGATACTTAAGTTGTGTTGTTATTTTCCTAGTGGTGTTGTGTGAGTCGAACACTCAACACTTCGCCTTATTAAGGACCTAGGGGAATACATTGTGTACAAAGAATGCTTACGGTGGGTTGCCGGAGTGACAGAAACCTGAACCCCAGTTCGCACGCTTTTGCACAAGGGAACAATGGATCATCGATCGTATTGCTATGGTTAGGCTTTTGCCTTAAATACTATCTTGTATTTGCGGATGCTTGCAAGGTGTTTAATCATAAGAGTGCACTCATCTTAGTCTAGAGGGTGTACTGGCATAGATCCACCCACTCAACACTTATCAACACACCACATAGTACCGATACGGAATATGGCGAAAGCACATGACTACCTCCCCCATGTGTCCTCAAGAACACTTTAGCCTTTATAAGTTCAGTTGCTAAGCCTCTCCTTTGCTCAGAAAGGATTGGGCCACTTGTTACTCTCCAGTGCCTTTTACTTTGCTCACTTTTACTTTCTTGTTGCTTATATCAAGAAAACCCCTAAAAAGTTATATTTCAGTTCTTGCAGTTATTCCTTGCTCAGAATCACTTATTAATAACTTCTGCTCCTCGTTGGGTTCGACACTCTTACTTATCGAAAACGCTGCAATAGATCCCTTACGGTTCTGGGTCATCAAGTACCGTTTTCTGGCGCCGTTGCCGGGGAGTGTAGCGCTATTGGTAAGTGAAGCTGGTAAGGAAGTTTTTATATTTCTGTTTTTATTTCGCTGTTGCTGCTCTTTGTCCTTATGGACAACCTTGCTATTGGATCGTTGCTTGTGGGAAGACGCCCCACATCTATGGTGGTTGCTCCTCCCCCTACTGAAATTGTTCCCTATAAAATACCAGCTGGTATTATCGATTATGTTTTGGCTAATCGTTATGCAGGAGACAGACATCCCGGTGAACACTTGCTATATCTGTCACAACTATGTTCATTATTTAAGCTTGCAGGTGTATCAATGGAGTTTGTCATGAGGAAATTGTTCTCCGTATTGCTTATAGATAAAGCTTCAGATTGGTATAAGCTTCTCGATAACTCACACTTGCTTGATTGGCAAGAGCTTATGTCCCTCTTTTATACCAAGTTTTATCCTCTTCATGAAATTCATCGAGACAGGAACTATATCTATAACTTTAGGTCTCGTGATGGAGAAAGCATTGCTCAAGCTTGGGGGAGATTGATGTCCCTAATGCTCAAATGTCCTATTCATGAGCTCCCCAAGAAAATTATACTTACAAATTTTTATGCCAGGCTTTCTCGTCAGGATAAGGAGATGCTGGATGTCTCCTCTAGTGGGGTATTTCAGACAAAGAGCGTTGAAGAAAGGTGGGATCTCATTGAAAGGATCCAGAGGAATACCGAAGATTGGGAAATCGATAAAGGTATTGAACCCGCTATAAATTATGAGCATGATTATATTGAGAGCTATGTGAAAATTGATTACTTCAATACCTTTTGCTCTAAGATTGGTCTTGATTCCCATCTAATGATTGATTTCTGTAAGGATTTTGCCTCTCACGTTGATTCTTTTAAAAAGAAGAGAGATCAGCATCATGAACCTTTCAAAGAGTTACCTGTTGATATTCATGTTGCTGACCCTATTTTGCCTGCAGTTATATATGAAAAGCCTCCTTTTCCCGAAAGGATAAGGGAGCACTCTCTTGTGACAGGCATAATAAATAAAAGTGAGAGAAGAATTGATGAGCCTGAGGACCAGATCAAGGTCGATCCTCAAGTTGCATTGGTTAAAGACCTTGTTACTAATGATGTTTTGGATTCCAATGTAAATTTTTGTGCTGTTTCCACTAACCTTGTAACAGCCAAGAATAAAGGCCCAATTTCAGGTACTCCAGTAGTATCTGTTAAAATAGGAGATCACAATTATTATGGGCTATGCGATTTGGGATCGAGTGCTAGTGCTATCCCCTATTCACTTTATCAAGAGATCATCGGTGAGATTTCACCTTGTGAACTTGAAGAAGTTGATGTTACCATTCATCTTGCAAACAGAGCAACTATCTCTCTTATCGGAATTGTGAGAGATGTTGAAGTCCTATGTGGAAAGGTAAAATACCCTACCGACTTTCTAGTACTTGGTTCAGTGAGGGACAATTTTTGTCCTATTATTTTTGGTAGACCTTTTCTCAGAATTTGTGGAGCTATAATAGATTGCAAGAAAGGTAAAGTTTCTGTTGAATTCAATGCTGAGCCATATGAATTTAACTTTTCTAAGTTCTCTAAGTAGCCTCGTGGTACCGATTTACCTAGTGATGATAAAATTATTGAAAGTATTGCTTCTATTGCTATTCCCCCTAATGATCCTTTGCAGCAATATATGGAGGACCACGAGAATGATTTGCATATGCAGGAAAGAAATGAACTAGATGAAATATTCTTGAGACAACCTGCTATCCTGAAGCACAACCTTTCGGTTGAACCTTTGGGAATTTTATCAAAACCAAAAGAAGACCCGGTGTTCGATCTTAAACCTCTTCCCGATACGCTCAAGTATGCTTATTTAGATGAAACGAAAGTATATCCTGTTATTATCAACTCTAACCTTTCAGGATATGAAGAAGAGCGACTATTGGAAGTACTTCGTAAACACTGAGGTGCAATTGGCTATACCCTTGATGACCTTAAGGGGATTAGTCCATCTATCTGTCAACATACTATCAACCTTGAGCCCGATGCTAAACCAGTTGTTGATCATCAACGACGGTTGAACCCGAAGATGATGGATGTTGTAAGAACTGAGATTCTCAAGCTTCTAGCCCAGGTATTATATACCCTATAGCTGATAGTAAGTGGGTAAGCCCGGAACATTGTGTTCCTAAGAAAGGAGGTACAAGTGGAGATCTTGGAGAAGGAAAACCAAACCCTTCGCCGTGTCATAAGAGATTTGAAGATTCAACGTCAACAAGAATGAGGAGTGAAATCTCCTTGGGTAATGGCATCCCCTTGGCTTGTTCCAAGCTTGGGGGAGTTCCCGGTATCTTTATCTTTATCTTTTGTCTTTTAGAGTCAAGTAGAGTCGTATCATGTCTAGGGATGTTATTATATGAAATAGGTGTGTGCATTGAGGTCTATCACTCCTTCTGTGAAGAGATTGTATCCGTGAGTGTGGAGTCGTCTATGATGGAATGTTAATGAGAAGTCTATTGGTTCCTTTGCTGCACTCGGTATTCTCTTCACGCAATCGACCTTATATGATGATTCTTATGGGGAGTATTGACCTTATATCAGGTATGGCTTTGAAAACTTTATTTAATCTTGGCAAACATAGCTTTGGTCATAACAACAAGCATGATTTTCTTAAAGTAGCGACATAGCCAAAACCTTTATGTTATTATGCTTGAAGTGTTATGCTGACAAGGAAGACAACTTGATGTGTTATGCTTATTTTAATGTTTATGCTTTATATTGCTTTGCATCTTAGTCATCATCAATTGTCTGTTCTCTCAAAGCCTTTGCCAGCCTAAACTCTGTACTAAGCGGAATTCTGCTTGTGCATCCATACCCTTAAACCAATACCTTCCATATGAGTCCACCATACCTTCCTATTCGTGGTATTCCACTACCACCTCCTAAAGTGTAGAATTTATGTGTTATCCTTAAATGTTCAAAATCTTCTATTTTGTGCCCCTGTTTTAGCTTATGAGGAAGTAGTAGTTAATTCATGATCTTTTTAAGTTGGACAAGTTTTACCCCAGGATTGCATGTCTAATCTGCAAACCCCTAATACGAGGAGGAACTGGCATGAGTGCGCCCGGCTCATAAAAGATAATACAACAAACAAACCCGCCTTCACGCCTTGTTCATGAGAAATCAGAAAACTTTGGCAGTGATAAACAAAGGAGATTAAGGGGATGTGATCGTCCCCGTGCGGGAGCCGTTCCTCGAAACTTGTCCAGTTTGAGAAGTAATTGAGTATCTATTAGCATTCGTTGACAAATCATGCACCTCTCAAAACTTGTTTTCATTCTGTTTGATTTAAGGATAGCACATGAGTTTTCCCTACTTCCCTAGAGCAGGGCCTATCTCTTAGTTTTAGGTTGAGTCAGTTATTCCTACTTCCTTCTATTATTAAAGAGAGCAGACATTTGATGTTAACGAGGATTCATTCATATAAAGTTGCATTAAGATTTGTCATATCATATCCTTGTTGACATTATCATTTGATAAGTAAGTTGTTTGTCAAGCCCAGCTAAAGCAAACATCTTCCTTTGTGTTAACACTTTCACTTCTTGCCTAATAACATGTTCTTTCAAAAGCTTCAATTAATCTCATAAAGACATAAAGAGAAAGAGCAAAAGTAAAAGCTATTAGTTGTTCTTTGACCAAAGGACATGTTTGCCATGATTTGATGAGTTTCCTTAGCCCTACTTTCGATTATAAGTGTTACCACTCTTTTATAAGGGCCTTATGAGTTGAAAATTGATGTTGAGGATATTTGAGTTTGGTGAAGAAACTGTGATGCTTCTTGTCCGTATTCTATTTATCGACACTTCACTCTCTAAACATGTGGACAGGTTTACCGAGCTCAGTATTCGCTTGGGGACAAGCGAGGTCTAAGCTTGGGGGTGTTGATACGTCCAAAATGCATCACTATTTTATATCGTAATTCATCCTTATTCATTGATATATTTCACATTACGATGATGTTCTTATGTTGTTTTGGCCTATTTTACACAGTTTGCAACTTTCCGGTGCCGAAGCAGTAGACGCAGGATTCAGCGGTAAAAAGTGGACGCTGAGTTGCTGAAGAAGAATACCTCCAAATTACCAGAAAATCGACGGAGGGTATTTTCCAGAAGGATCACGAAGATACGCAAAAGTTCAACCTGAGGGGGGCCACAGGGTGCCCAGGCGGCCACCTGGCGCGGCCCCCACCCTGGCCATGCCGGGAGGGCGCCTGGAGCCCCTGTCCCACTCCAGGCTGCCCCCTCTGGCCTATATACTCCTTGTCATCCAGAAACCCTAAAAAGGAGAGAGTTTACGGAGTTCCGCCGCTGCTACATGGCGGAAACCTACAGAGAAGAAAAGCCATCTCCAGCGGGCAGATTCCGCAGGGGAGATCACCTCCCGGAAGGGGAGATCATCGCCATCGTCATCACCATCGTCACGGGCATCATCGAGATCATCATCAACATCATCCCCAACATCAGCACCATATCCATCTTCATCCAATCTCATCTCACAATTGCAACTTGTGTTGTAATCCGTACTATCTATCCTCTCTACTCTATCGGTGTTGATTACTACTTTGTGGTGAATGTTATTGAGTTTTGTTGGAGAAATATCATTATGTCCAGATTGTTTATCATCCATCTATCTCCACTGATCATGATCTCTTTTATGTCTTCTGAGTAGTTACTTTAGTTCTTGAGGACATGGGAGAAGTCTTGTTGTTAGTAGTCATATGATGTTGAAGTAATATGTGTTGTTTGATACTTAAGTTGTGTTGTTATTTTCCTAGTGGTGTTGTGTGAGTCGAACACTCAACACTTCGCCTTATTAAGGACCTAGGGGAATACATTGTGTACAAAGAATGCTTACGGTGGGTTGCCGGAGTGACAGAAACCTGAACCCCAGTTCGCAGCTTTTGCACAAGGGAACAATGGATCATCGATCGTATTGCTATGGTTAGGCTTTTGCCTTAAATACTATCTTGTATTTGCGGATGCTTGCAAGGTGTTTAATCATAAGAGTGCACTCATCTTAGTCTAGAGGGTGTACTGGCATAGATCCACCCACTCAACACTTATCAACACACCACATAGTACCAATACGGAATATGGCGAAAGCACATGACTACCTCTCCCGTGTGTCCCGAAGAACACTTTAGCCTTTATAAGTTCAGTTGCTAGGCCTCTCCTTTGCTCAGAAAGGATTGGGCCACTTGTTACTCTCCAGTGCCTTTTACTTTCCTATTGCTTAAATCAAGAAAACCCCTAAAAAGTTATCTTTTATTGCTTGCAGTTATTCCTTGCTCAGAATCACTTATCAATACCTTCTGCTCCTCGTTGGGTTCGACACTCTTACTTATCGAAAACGCTGCAATAGATCCCTTACGGTTGTGGGTCATCAAGCCCCCGGGTCTATTCTCAACATATCAATCTACAATCTACTTCACTTTTCCGATTTTACTTTCCGTTCTTATAATCAAAAATACCAAAAATATCAAACTATAATCTCTATCAGATCTCACTTTCGTAAGTGACCGTAAAAGGATTGGCAACCCCTTATCGCGTTGGCTGTGAAGTTCTAATTTGTTTATGCAGGTGCGAGGGACTCGCACGTGGTCTCCTACTGGATTGATACCTTGGTTCTCAAAAACCGAGGGAAATATTTACGCTACTGTGCTGCATCACCCTTTCCTCTTTGAGGGAATGCAAGGCAAGCTCGAGAAGTAGCAAGAAGAATTTCTAGCGCCGTTGCCGGGGAGGCTTACGCAAAACTCATATACCAAGTACCTATCACAAACCCTTATCCTTCGCATTACATTTATTGCCTCTCGTTTTCTTCTCCCCCACTTCACCCTTGCCATTTTAGTTGGAAATTACCCTGAACTGGTAGAGAACTTGGATAGAAAAATCCATAATGAAATTACCCAATATGGATCCAATGTAGGAGTTGTTAAAAATCTTTAGGAAAAGGAACCCATAGTTAAAGAAAAGCTAGATCAGGACTCTACTAGAATCAATAAGCTTGAGGATATTATTACTAATGTGGGTTCTGCTCTTTCTGCTATAAAAACTACTACAAGTACTTCTACCATTAAATTATCTAAGTTCATGTATGTTCCTAAAGACAAGGGTGAAACATGTAGTAATGGAATCGTGGATCTCAAATCCATAAGTGTTCACCCTAAATTTCTCAGTTTTGCAAGAGACCCTTTTGACACTTCCAAAGATTTCATACCCAAATGTTTGATTATCTATAGGGATAAAGAAGTGCCTAAGAATCATAAGTGCTTAATTAAAGAATTGCCTTCCAAAGATGGCAATACCTAGATCTATCCATGTATCGTGTCTAGCTAGGGGCGTAAAACGATAGCGCTTGTTGGGAGGCAACCCAATTTTATATTTTTTGTTTTTGCTTCTGTTTAGGAATAAATATTGCATCTAGCTTCTGTTTAGATGTGGTTTTGTGTTTTGTTTAGTGTTTGTTCCAACTAGAACCTTTGGGAAGACTTGTGTGAAGTTTATGTGATCTTGCTGCGAAAAACAGAATCGTTAGCACTCGCTAGAATGGTCATCAGATTTTACTGGAGAGTTCTATTTAGTTGATTCTTTTTGCAGATGATTAATAGGCAAAATCATCACATTTAATAATTTAGTTTGAATTTTTTGGAGTTACAAAAGTATGCGAAACCTGCAGATTACTACAGACTGTTCTGTTTTTGACAGATTCTGTTTTTCGTGTGTTGTTTGCTTATTTCAATGCATCTATGAGTAGTATTGGAAAGTATGAACCATAGAGAAGTTGGAATACAGTAGGTTTAACACCAATATATACAAAGAATGAATTCATTGCAGTACCATTGAGTTGTGGTTTGATTTCTTATACTAACGGAGATCACGAGATTTTTGTTGAATTTTTGTGTTGTGAAGTTTTCAAGTTTTGAGTATTGCTTTGATGGACTATGGAAGAAAGAGTGGGAAGATCCTAAGCTTGGGGATGACCATGTCACCCCAAGGTAAAATTCAAGGACAACCAAAATCCTAAGCTTGGGGATGCCCCGGGAAGGCATCCCCTCTTTCGTCTTCATCCATCGGTAACTATACTCGGAGCTATATTTTTATTCACCACATGATATGTGTTTTACTTGGAGCGTCTTGTATAATTTGAGTCTTTGCTTGTTAGTTTCCCACAATTATGCTTGGAGGACACACCTATTTGAGAGAGTTAAATATGTCCTAGGAATTGATAGAACACTCTATGTGCTTCACTTATATCTTTTGAGTTGAATAGTTTTTGCTCTAGTGCTTCACTTATATT
Organism: Secale cereale; assembly: GCA_902687465.1. NCBI lineage: Eukaryota > Viridiplantae > Streptophyta > Magnoliopsida > Poales > Poaceae > Secale > Secale cereale. The sequence continues at coordinate 871,288,418 of LR738715.1, read as the reverse complement.
TTTTAGAGCACGGTGGTGATAATATTTTGAAGAAATTGTTGAACTCTCATGCTTCACTTATATCCTTTTGAGAGTCCATTGAAACAGCATGGTAATGTGCTTAGGCCATAAAACTAGTCTTCACATGATAGACATCCAATATCAATGTAGTAAAAACTTTCACACTAAGTGCATTGAATATGATGAGAAGTTGGATACTTGATAATTGTTTTGAGATATGAGGATAGTGATATTAGATTCATTCTAGTGGAGTTATTATGAAATTGAGAAATACTTGTGTTAAGGTTAGTGATTCCCGTAGCATGCACGTATGGTGAACCGCTATGTGACGAAGTTAGAGCATGTGGTATTTGTAAAGTGTCAACCTTTGTGTGGAGGTCGGGGGCGCGCAATGGTTAACTCCTACCAACCTCCCCCCAGGAGCATGCGTTGATTGCTTTGTTTTGATGAATCGTAAATTTTTGCAATAAGTATATGAGTTCTTATGACTAATGTTCCATGGATTATACGCACTCTCACCCATCCACCATTCCTAGCCTCTCTTGTATCGCGCAACTTTCGCCGGTACCATACACCCACTATATATCCTTCCACAAAATAGCCACCATATATATTCCTCAAAATAGCCACCATACCTACCTATCATGGCGTTTCCATAGCCATTCCGAGATATATTGCCATGCAACTTTCCACCGTTCCGTTCATATGACACGCATCACATTGTCATATTGCCATGCATGATCATGTAGTTGACATCGTATTTGTGGCAAAGCCACCATGCATAATTTTTCATACATGTCACTCTTGATTCATTGCACATCCTGGTACACCGCCAGAGGCATTCATATAGAGTCATACTTGTTCTAGTATCGAGTTGTAATATCGATTTGTAAATCAATAAAAGTGTGATAGTCATCATTATTAGAGCATTGCCCCAAGTGAGGAAAGGCTAGTAAAAAAGAGATAGCCCAAAAAAATAGAGAGGGGTTAAAAAAAGAGAAAGCCCCTCCAAAAAAATAAGATAAAAGAGAGAAGGGACAATTGCTACAATCTTTTTCCACACTTGTGCTTCAAAGTAGCACCATGTTCTTCATGATAGAGAGTCTCATGTTTAGTCACTTTCATATACTAGTGGGAATTTTCATTATAGGACTTGGCTTGTATATTCCAACGATGGGCTTCCTCAAATGCCCTAGGTCTTCATGAGCAAGCAAGTTGGATGCACACCCACTAGTTTCTTTTGTTGAGCTTCCATACATTTTTAGCTCTAGTGCATCCGTTGCATGGCAATCCCTACTCACTCACATTGATATCTATTGATGGGCATCTCCATAGCCAGTTGATACGCCTAGTCGGTGTGAGACTATCTCCCGCCTTTTTGTCTTCTCCACAACCACCTCTCTATTCCACCCGTAGTGCTATGTCCATGGCTCACGCTCATGTATTGCGTGAAAGTTGAAAGGTTTGAAAGAATAGAGTATGAAAACAAGTGCTTGGCTGAAATCGGGGTTGTGCATGATATGAATATTTTGTGTGATTAAGAAGGAGCATAGCCAGACCATATGATTTTGTAGGGATAACTTTCTTTAGCCATAGTATTTTGAGAAGGCATGATTGCTTTGTTAGTATGCTTGAAGTATTATAATTTCTTATGTCAATATAGACTTTTGTCTTGAATCTTTCAGATCTGAACATTCATGCCACAATTAAGAGAATTACATTGAAAAACTATGTTGGTTAGCATTCCACATCAAAAATTATGTTTTTATCATTTACCTACTCGAGGACGAACAGGAATTAAGCTTGGGGATGCTTGATACTTCTTCAATGTATCTATAATTTTTTATTGTTCCATGCTATTATTTATGATGTTTTGGATGTTTAATGGGCTTTGTTATAAACTTTTATATTATTTTTGGGACTATCCTACTAACCCAAAGGACTAGTCCAGATTGCTGTTTTTTGCCTGTTTCAGGTTTTTACAGAAAAGGTATATCAAACGGTGTCCAAACGGAATGAAACCTTCGGGAAAGATATTTTTGGAGAAAATCACGCAAGGGAGACTTGAGAACCATGAAATAGGGCTGAGGTGGCATCCACGAGGGTGGGGGCGTGCCCCCCCCTTATAGGGCGCTCCCCCTGCCTCGTGGGCACCCCTTCTGGACCCGGTGCCCTCCTTCCTCCTATATATACCTACGTACCCCGAAATTATCAGAACAATAGAGAAAACCCTAGTTCCACTGCCGTAACCTTCTGTTCCTGTGAGATCCCATCTTGGGGTCTATTTCGGAGCTCCGCCGGAGGGGGGGATTTTCCACGGAGTGCTTCTACATCATCATCATCGCCTAACCATGGGTTGTGATTAGTTTACCACAGACCTTCGGGTCCATAGCTAGTATCTAGATGGCTTCTTCTCTCTCCCTGGATCTCCATAAAAAGTTCTATTCCGTCTTCAAGGAGATCTATTTGATGTAATCTCTTTTTGAAGTGTGTTTGTCGACATCCGATGAATTGTGGGTTTATGATCAAGATTATCTATGAGAAATATTTGGTTCTTCTCTGTACTCTTTGTGTATGACTATAATATCCTTGCAAGTCTCTTCGAATTATTGGTTTGGTTTGGCCTACTAGATCTATTGTTCTTGTAATGGGAGAAGTGCTTGGCTTTGGGTTCAATCTTGCGGTGTCCTTTCCCTGTGAAAGTAGGGGCAGCAAGGCACGTATTGTAGCGTTGCCATCGAGGATAAAAATATGGGGTTTATATGACTAAGTTTGAGTTTGTCCCTCTACATCATGTCATCTTGCTTAAGGCGTTACTCTGTTCTTATGAACTCAATTCACTAGATGCATGATGGATAGCGGTCGATGTGTGGAGTAATAGTAGTAGATGCAGAATCGTTTCGGTCTACTTGTCTCGGACGTGATGCCTATATATAATGATCATGCCTAGATAGTCTCATAATTATTCGCTCTTCTATCAATTGCTTGACAGTTATTTGTTTACCCACCGTAGAATATCGCTATCATGAGAGAAGCCACTAGAGAAAATTATGGCCCCCGGGTCTATTCTCAACATATCAATCTACAATCTACTTTACTTTTCCGCTTTTACTTTCTGTTCTTATAATAAAAAATACAAAAAATATCAAACTATCATATCTATCAGATCTCACTTTCGGAAGTGACCGTAAAGGGATTGACAACCCCTTATCGCGTTGGCTGCGAAGTTCTTATTTGTTTGTGTAGGTGCGAGGGACTCGCGTGTGGTCTCCTACTGGATTGATACCTTGGTTCTCAAAAACTGAGGGAAATACTTACGCTACTGTGCTGCATCAGCCTTTCCTCTTCGAGGGAATACAACGCAAGCTCGAGAAGTAGTATTGCAAACTTATTCCAATTTCATATTAGCACTTTATCTACTGTATTCCAACTTCACCATGGTTCATACCCCCTATACTACCCATAGATTCATCAAAATAAGCGATCAACGCATAGAAAACAAAATCTGTCAAAAACATGACAGTTGGTAGTAATCTGGAAGTTTAGTAAACTTCTGTAACTCTAAAAAATTCTAAAAATATATGAAAATATGAACAATTTGTACAGAAGTAATGTGCAAAAAGTATCAAACCCATTTGACCTTCTAGTAAAAAATATAGAATCACGCGCTACAGCCAAAGTTTCTGTTTTTTGTTCTGCACATAGAAAACAAGCAATCTAATCATCCTAAAACCAAAGCTTGGCACATTACTTTTATAATACAATGGGTAGATACAAGGGGATAATTATTTACAGAGAAACTTCCATGAAAAATTATATATTGTTTCCGTGAGAATGAACACAAGTGCTCAAGGTCGACCCTCACTTCTTCAATGCATAACTTTCCAATCACATCTCTTTTTGAAAAACTTTTTAGGCATAAGAGGCAAGTAACTTTTTTTGTATTTTCATTCTTTTTTATTTTTTAGTATGTTTCACCCACAACTAAACAGGAACAAAAGGGAAAAACATAATCTACTTAGTGAAGAAAGCAAACAAGCACACACGAGAATATCAACCCCAAGCTATTGCTCCCTGGCAACGGCGCCAGAAAAGAGCTTGATGGTCCCCAAGTGCAGGGAATCATCGTAGAAATTCCCAATGGTGGAAGTGATAAGTATGGAGTGTCGAACCCACAAGGAGCTAAAGGTAAGATCAATATTCTCTGTAGTCCTATCTGCCACTGATACGACTCTATGTACACCGAACGTTTGCTTCCAACTAGAAACGAGAAATAAAACTACGTTGTGCGTATGAAGAGGATAACTTTGCATGATATCGGAGAGCTAAAATATAAAAGTAGGTGCTATTATCATAAACTTAGAATATATTACTAAATATTATAAATAGCGAGTGTGGAATAATGATGGATCGGTGTGCGGAATTGTCCTAGGCAATTGTTAACAAGACTGGTAGTCGTCATTGCAATTTCATATGAGGGAGAGGTATAAGCTAACATACTTTCTCTTTCTTGGATCATATGCACTGATGATTGGAACTCTAGCAAGCATCCGCAACTACTAAAGATCATTAAGGTAAAACCCAACCATAGCATTAAAGCACCAAGTCCCCTTTATCCCATACGCAACACTCCCCTTACTCGGGTTTATGCTTCTATCACTCAAGCAACCCACTATAAGTGAATCATGAACGTATTGCAACACCCTATAGCGGGAATCCCTCATGCTTGCGCGACACGGAGGGAACCATATGACAGGACCAAAATAAAACATACAATCATACCAGTCTAGATCAACAATCAACCCAAAGACAAAGGATATCTACTCAAAACATCATAGGATAGCAACACATCATTGGATCATAATATGTGGTATAAAGCACCATGTTCAAGTAGGGATTACAACGGGGTGCAGGAGAGTGGACCGCGTAAAAGAGATGAGGATGGTGATGATGATGGTGATGTTGATGAAGACGATCACCGCGGCGATGATTCCCCTCCCGATGGTACTCTGGTGCCACCGAGAGAGAGGAGGAGAGGTTCTCCCCCTTGTGCTTCCTCCTCCATGCCCCCCCCCCCCCTAGATGGGGAGAGGTTCTCCCACCGGTCCTTGGCCTTCATGGTGATGATGGACCCTTCGGGATCCTCCACCATGGCCTACGGTGATGATGGCCCCCTCCGGCAGGGTGCAATAAGGGCCTAGATTGATTTCTCGTGGCTACAGAGGCTTGCGGCGGCGGAACTTCCGATCTAGGTTATTTTCTGGAGGTTTCTGTATTTATAGGAATTTTTGTCGTCGGTCTCACGTCCAGGGGTCTCCGGGCTGTCCACGAGATAGGGGGGCGAGCCCGGGGGGTGGGCATGCCCTCCACCCTCGTGGGCAGCCCGGGACTCTTCTGGCCCAACTCTTTCACTCCAGGGGCGTCTTTTAGTCCATAAAAATCATCAAAAATTGGCACGTCAATTGGACTCCATTTGGTATTCCTTTTCTGTAAAACTCAAAAACAAGGAAAAACAGAAACTCGCACTGTGCTCTAGGTTAATAGGTTAGTCCCAAAAATCATATAAAATAGCATATAAATGTATATAAAACATCTAATATGGATAATTTAATAGCATGAATACTTCATAAATTATAGATACGTTGGAGACGTATCATCAATCCAGTAGGAGACTACACGCAAGTCCCTCGTGCCGCACAAACAAATAAGAACCTTGGAACCAATGTGATAAAGGGGTTGTCAATCCCTTCTCGGCCACTTGCAAAAGTGAGATCTGATAGAGATAATTGTATAAATATTTTTGCTATTTTTGTTGTATAGATTGAAAAGTAAAGATTGCAAAAAATAAAGATAACTAGTTGATGGAAGATAGACCCGGGGGCCATAGGTTTCACTAGTGGCTTCTCTCATGATAGCAGATTCTACGGTGGGTGAACAAATTACTATAGAGCAATTGATAGAAAAGAGCATAGTTATGACAATATCTAGGCATGATCATGTATATAGGCATCACGTCCGTGACAAGTAGACCGAAACGATTCTGCATCTACTACTATTACTCCACACATTGATCGCTATCCAGCATGCATCTAGAGTATTAAGTTCATAAGAATAGAGTAACGCCTTAAGCAAGATGACATGATGTAGAGGGCTAAACTCATGCAATATGATATAATCCCCATCTTTTTATCCTCGATGGCAACAATACAATATGTGCCTTGCCGCCCCTGCTGTCACTGGGAAAGGACACCGCAAGATTGAAACCAAAGCTAAGCACTTCTCCCATTGCAATAAATTATTTAAATCTTGCATAAAAGAATTCAGAGAAGAATCAAATATTGTTCATAGATAATCTTGATCATAAACCCACAATTCATCGGATCTCGAAAAACACACCGCAAAAAGAATTACATCGAATATATCTCCAAGAAGATCGAGGAGGACTTTGTATTGAGATATAAAGAGAGAGAATAAGCCATCTAGCTAATAACTATGGACCCAAAGGTCTGTGGTAAACTACTCACAACTCATCGGAGAGGCTATGGCGTTGATGTAGAAGCCCTCCGTGATCGATTCCCCCTCCGGTGGAGCTCCAAAAAATGCCCCAAGATGGGATCTCGCGGGTACAGAAGGTTGTGGCAGTGGAATTAGGCTTTCGTCATGCTGTCGGATGTTTTCATGGTATATGAGTATATATAGGATTAAGAAGTATGTCGGTGGAGCTACGAGGGGCCCACGAGGGTGGGGGCGCACCCTACTGCCTCGTGGCCACCTCGTGGCTTCCCTGGCGTGTACTCCAAGTCTTCTGGGTTGTGTTTGTTCCAAAAACATTCCTCGCGAAGGTTTAATTCCGTTTGGACTCCGCTTGATATTCCTTTTCTGTGAAACACTGAAATAGGCAAAAAAACCAACAATTTCATTGGTCCTTGGGTTAGTAGGTTAGTCCCAAAAATTATATAAAAGTGCATAATAAAGCCCATTAAACATCCAAAACAGATAATATAATAGCATGGAGCAATCAAAAATCATAGATACATTGGAGGCGTATCAACCATCTTGCGGAGGAAGGAAAATATTACACCCGGACTGTAAACTTGCTATTTTACACATATGGGAGTCCTATCTGGATACGGGAGATAGTCTTCAGTGATAATCTTCACGGCCCACTAGTCCGGCCGATAATGAGCAATCCGGCCACGCGAGGACCCCTTAATCCAGGACTGCCTCACACGGGACGGGATACAAACGCACCAGCAAAAGCAAAGAGACGCATGTGGAGACTTATTAAAAATGGTGTGGCGGTTGGGGCAGAACTTTACTGTCGTCGGATTAAACCTGTAATTTTTGGTGTTGCATGCGGAAGGAAGAGACGGTCTATCATAGATTCTGGGCATGTCAACATTCATCACTTTTATGGCAAATGATGCAGTCAGAAAGGGGAGTTTCAGTGCGATCCCACCGAGTCGGCACTGGATCCTGCTAATCATTAAAGTTGACGCTGGAATTGTTCAAACCCTGGACTCACTAGGTAAAGACTCTCGAGAATACACCCGCGTGTTGTTGATGCTCGACATGTAATTTCAATCATTATCGCACTATATCGGCTGCTTTCGTTCATTTCGTAATATCAAGTAATTAATAACTCCTTTAGTCATTTTCTTTGCCATGCAGGGTTTGGAAATGGTTCATCAAAGATGTTGTCCGTGAATGGAAGCCGGAGCTGCGTGGGCGACGGCCCAAGGTAATTAAGTAGTACCAGCTAGGTGTGCGCATATCTTTAATTCCAGTTTCAATACCATTATCATGCTTGATTATTATTTGATTTAATTCAATTCTCGCAAAGTGCATGAGGCAGAAACAAGGGACTAATTTATGTGCCTAGTACATTTATGAGAACATTTGCATGACGACCGAATGGCGAAGTGATGTAAGACGTAAACACTAATCACAATTTTTTTATGATGATCTAATATATATACACACAACTAATATATTCATATTGGTCTCCTTCTTTAAAGTTGGAAGACATGTGTGAGAATTTCCTACTAGAGAACCGCTGGGGGAGAAGGTCCTCCCCTTGTACTAGTTGATGAAGAATACCAAGGGCTTCGAGTGGTCTGACCGGGCGGACGAAGCATTCCTCCAGCTCGAGCGGACGCTGTCCACGTCGCCTGTTCTGGCTACTCCGACTGCCAAAGAGCCCATGCTCCTCTACATCGCTGCTACCAATTGTGTCGTCAGCACAGTCATAGTTGTCGAGCACCCAGAAGATGGCAAGGCCTAGACGACCTAGAGGCCGGTTTATTACCTGAGCGAGGTGCTATCCGCCTCCAAGCAGAACGACCCCACTATAGAAGATGTGCTATGGCGTGTACTTTGTCGCCAAGAAGTTGAAGCAGTACTTCCTGGAGGATCCAATCACAGTTGTCTGCACTGGTCCCCTTGCTGAGATCATGGGCAACCAATATGCCTCGGCCCGGGTGGCCAAGTGGGCCATAGAGCTATCTCCTTACACCATCCTCTACCAGCCCCGCACCGCCATCGTATCCCAAGCACTGGCTGACTTCCTAGTCGATTGGGCCGAGACCCAGTACCTGTCTCCAACACCGGATTCCATGAATCGGCGGATGCACTTCGATGGCTCCAAGATGCGCACCGACTTGGGAGCGGGCATCTGTTGGGGAATGTAGCATGCAATTTCAAAAGAATTCTATGCTCATGCAAGATCTATCTAGGAGATGCATATCAAGGTGAGGGGAGAGTGTGTCGACGTACCCTCGTAGTGTTGGGGAACGTAGTATTTTCAAAATTTTCCTACGATCACGCAAGATCTATCTACCAGATGCATAGCAACAAGAGGGGACAGTGTGTCTACGTACCCTCGTAGACCGGGAGCGGAAGCGTTAAGTGACGCGTTTGATGTAGTCGAACTTCTTCGCGATCCAACCGATCAAGCACCGAACGTACGGCACCTCCGCGTTCAGCACACGTTCAGCTTGATGACGTCCCACGAGCTCTTGATCCAGTTGAGCTTCACGGGAGAGTTTCGTCTGCACGACGGCGTGGTGATGGATATGATGTATCTACCGGCGCAGGGCTTCGCCTAAGCACTACAACGGTATGACTGAGGTGTGTTTTTGTGGAGGGGGGCACCGCACACGGTTGGGAGAGATCAACTGATCAACTTGTGTGTCCTAGGGTGCCCCCCTGCCCCCGTATATAAAGGAGCAAGGGGAGGGGCCGGCCAGCCCTTCTATGGCACGCCAGGGAGGCAATCCTACTAGGAATAGGATTGCAATCCTATTCCTAGTAGGACTGCACCAAGAAGGAAGAGGGGGAAAGGAAGGAGAGAGAGAGGTGGCGCCCCCCAATCCTAGTCCAACTAGGATTCCCTGGTGGGGCGCCGTGTTGGGGAACGTAGTATTTTCAAAATTTTCCTACGATCATGCAAGATCTGTCTACTAGATGCATAGCAACGAGGGAAGAGTGTGTCTATGTACCCTCGTAGACCGGGAGCAGAAGCATCAAGTGACGCGGTTGATGTAGTCGAACTTCTTCGCGGTCCAACCGATCAAGCAACGAACGTACGGCACCTCCACGTTCAACACACGTTCAGCTTGATGACGTCCCACGAGCTCTTGATCCAGTTGAGCTTCACAGGAGAATTTTGTCACCACGACGGCGTGGTGACGGATATGATGTATCTACCGGCGCAGGGCTTCGCCTAAGCACTGCAACGGTATAATCGAGGTGTGTTTCTGTGGAGGGGGCACCACACACGGTTGGGAGAGATCAATTGATCAACTTGTGTGTCCTAGGGTGCCCCCCTGCCCCCGTATATAAAGGAGCAAGGGGAGGGGCCGGCCAGCCTTTCTATGGCGCGCCAGGGAGGCAATCCTACTAGGAATAGGATTGCAATCCTATTCCTAGTAGGAGTCCACCAAGAAGGTAGAGAAGGAAAGGAAGGAGAGGGAGAGGTGGCGCCCCCCAATCCTAGTCCAACTAGGATTCCCTGGTGGGGCGCCGGCCAGCCTCCATGGGCTTTCTCTCTTCTTTCCTCAAGGCCCACTATGGACCATCCCCCCTCGTGGGGGGTTCCGGTAACCCCCTCCGGCAATCCGGTTAAATCCGAAACTTTTCCGGAACACTTCCGGTGTCCGAATATAGTCGACCAATATATCAATCTTTATGTCTCGGACATTCCGAGACTCCTCTTCATGTCCGTGATCTCATCCGGGACTTCGAACTTCCTTCGGTACATAAAAACTCATAAACTCATAATACGGATCGTCATCAAACGTTAAGCGTGCGGACCCTATGGGTTCGAGAACTATGTAGACATGACCGAGACTCATCTCTGGTCAATAACCAATAGTGGAACCTTGATGCTCATATTGGTTCCTACATATTCTACGAAGACCTTTATCGGTCAAACCGCATAACAACATACGTTGTTCCTTTTGTCATCGGTATGTTACTTGCCCGAGATTCGATCGTCGGTATCGCTATACCTAGTTCAATATCGTTACCGGCAAGTCTCTTTACTCGTTTTGTAATACATCATCTCGTGACTAACTCATTAGTCATTTGCTTGCAAGGCTTATTATGATGTGCATTACCGTGAGGGCCCAGAGATACCTCTTCGACACTCGGAGTGACAAATCCTAGTCTTGATCTATGCCAACACCACAAATACTTTCGGAGACACCTGTAGAGCATCTTTATGATCACCCAGTTACATTGTGACGTTTGATAGCACACAAGGTGTTCCTACGGTATTCGGGAGTTGCATAATCTCATAGTCATAGGAACATGTATAAGTCATGAAGAAAGCAATAGCAGTAAAACTAACCGATCATAGTGCTAAGCTAACGGATGGGTCTAGTCCATCACATCATTCTCCTAATGATGTGATCCCGTTGATCAAATGACAACTCATGTCTATGGCTAGGAAACATAACCATCTTTGACCAATGAGCTAGTCTAGTAGAGGCATACTACGGACACTCTGCTTTGTCTATGTATTCACACATGTACTAAGTTTCCGGTTAATACAATTCTAGCATGAATAATAAACATTTATCATGATATAAGGAAATAAATAATAACTTTATTATTGCCTCTAGGGCATGTTTCCTTCAGTCTCCCACTTGCACTAGAGTCAACAATCTAGTTCACATCTCCATGTGATTTAATACCGATAGTTCACATCGTTATGTGAATAACACCCATAGTTCACATCGGCATGTGACCAATACCCAAAGGATTTACTAGAGTCAATAATCTAGTTCACATCGCTATGTGATTAACACCCAAGAGTAGTAAGGTGTGATCATGTTTTGCTTGTGAGAGAAGTTTAGTCAACGGGCCTGACACATTCAGATCCGTATGTATTTCGCAAATTTCTATGTCTACAATGCTCTGCATGGAGCTACTCTAGCTAATTGCTCCCACTTCCAATATGCATCCAGATTGTTACTTAGAGTCATCTGGATTATTGTAAAGCTTGCATCGGTGTAACTCTTTACAACGAACTCTTTATCACCTCCATAATCGAGTAAACATTTCCTTAGTCATCCAGTAACTAAGGACAATTTTGACCGCTATCCAGTGATCTACTCCTGGATCACTTTTGTACCTCCTTGCCAAACTCGTTGTAAGGTACACAACAGGTTTGGTACACAGCATGGCATACTTTATATAACCTATGGCTGAGGCATAGGGAATGACTTTCATTCTTTCTCTATCTTTTGCCGAGGTCGGGCTTTGAGTCTTACTCAACTTCATACTTTACAACTCAGGCAAGAACTCCTTCGTTGACTAATCCATTTTGAACTACTTCAAAATCTTATCAAGGTATGTACTCATCGAAAGTCTTATCAAACATCTTGATCTATCTCTATAGATCTTGATGCCCGACATGTAAGCAGCTTCACCGAGGTCTTTCTTTGAAAAAACTCCTTTCAAACACTCCTTTATGCTTTCCAGAATATTCTACATTATTTCTGATCAATAATATGTCATCCACATATAATATCAGAAATGCTACAGAGATCCCACTCACTTTCTTGTAAATACAGGCTTCTCCAAAAGTCTGTATAAAACCATATGCTTTGATCACCTCATCAAAGCGTATATTCCAACTCCGAGATGCTTGCACCAGTCCATAGATGGATCGCTGGAGCTTGCATACTTTGTTAGCATCTTTTGGATCGACAAAACCTTCTGGTTGCATCATATACAACTCTTCTTTGAGATATCCATTCAGGAATGCAGTTTTGACATTCATTTGCCAAATTTCATAATCATAAAATGCGGAAATTGCTAACATGATTCGGACAGACTTAAGCATCGCTACAGGTGAGAAAGTCTCATCGTAGTCAACTCCTTGAACTTGTCGAAACCCTTTCACAACAAGTCGAGCTTTGTAAACAGTAACATTACCGTCAGCGTTGGTCTTCCTCTTGAAGATCCATTTATTTTTGATGGCTTGCCGATCATCGGGCAAGTCAACCAAAGTCCACACTTTGTTCTCACACATGGATCCCATCTCAGATTTCATGGCCTCAAGCCATTTTGCGGAATCTGGGCTCATCATCGCTTCCTCATAGTTCGTAGGTTCTTCATGGTCTAGTAACATGACTTCCAGAACTGGGTTGCCGTACCACTCTGGTGCGGAATGTACTCTGGTTGATCTACGACGTTCAGCAGAAACTTGATGTGAAGTTTCATGATCATCATCATTAGTTTCCTCACTAATTGGTGTAGGAATCAGTGGAACAATTTTTTGTGATGTACTACTTTCCAATTCAGGAGAACGTACAATTACCTCATCAAGTTCTACTTTCCTCCCACTCACTTCTTTCGAGAGAAACTCTTTCTCTATAAAGGATCCATTCTTAGCAACGAATATCTTGCCTTCGGATCTGTGATAGAAGGTGTACCCAACAGTCTCTTTTGGGTATCCTATGAAGACACATTTCTCCGACTTGGGTTCGAGCTTATCAGGTTGAAGCTTTTTCACATAAGCAACGCAGCCCCAAACTTTAAGAAACGACAACTTTGGTTTCTTGCCAAATCATAGTTCATAAGGTGTCGTCTCAACGGATTTAGATGGTACCCTATTTAACGTGAATGCAGCTGTCTCTAAAGCATAACCCCAAAACGATAGTGGTAAATAGGTAAGAGACATCATAGACCGCACCATATCCAATAAAGTACGGTTACGACGTTCGGACACACCATTACGTTGTGGTGTTCCGGGTGGCATGAGTTGTGAAACTATTCCACATTGTTTCAAATGAAGACCAAACTCGTAACTCAAATATTCTCCTCCACGATCAGATCGTAGAAACTTTATTTTCTTGTTACGATGATTCTCTACTTCACTCTGAAATTCTTTGAACTTTTCAAATGTTTCAGGCTTGTGCTTCATTAAGTAGATATACCCATATCTGCTCAAATCATCAGTGAAGGTCAGAAAATAACGACACCCGCCGCGAGCTTCAACACGCATTGGCCCACATACATCAGTATGTATGATTTCCAACAAATCTGTTGCTCGCTCCATAGTTCCGGAGAATGGAGTTTTAGTCATCTTGCCCATGAGGCATGGTTCGCCAGCACCAAGTGATTCATAATCAAGTGATTCCAAAAGTTCATCACTATGGAGTTTCTTCATGCGGTTTACACCAATATGACCTAAACGGCAGTGCCACAAATAAGTTGCATTATCATTATTTACCTTACATCTTTTGGCTTCAATATTATTTATATGTGTATCACTACGATCGAGATCCAACAAACTATTTTCATTTGGTGTATGACCATGGAAGGCTTTATTCATGTAAACAGAATAACAATTATTCAATGACTTTAAATGAATAACCGTTTTGAAACAAACATGATCAAATCATATTCATGCTCAACACAAATGCCAAATAATATTTATTTAGGTTCAACACTAATCCCGAAAGTATGGGGAGTGTGCGATGATGATCATATCAATCTTGGAACCACTTCCAACACACAGCGTCACTTCACCTTTAACTAGTCTCTATTCATTCTGCAACTCCCGTTCCGAGTTACTAATTTTAGCAACTAAACCAGTATCAAATACCTAGGGGTTGCTATGAACACTAGTAAAGTACACATCAATAATCTGTATATCAAATATACCTTTGTTCACTTTGCCATCCTTCTTATCCACCAAGTATCTAGGGCATTTCTACTTCTAGTGACCATTTCCTTTGCAGTAGAAGCACTTAGTTTCAGGCTTGAGTTTAGCTTTGGGTTACTTCACGGGAGTGACAACTTGCTTGTCATTCTTCTTGAAGTTACCTTTCTATCCTTTTGCCCTTTACTTGAAACAAGTGGTCTCGTTAACCATCAACACTTGATGTAGTTTCTTGATTTCTACCTTCGCCGATTTCAGCATCGCGAAGAGCTCAGGAATTACTTTCGTCATCCCTTGCATATTATAGTTCATCACGAAGTTCTACTAACTTGGTGATAGTCTCTAGAGAACTTTGTCAATTACTATCTTATCTGGAAGATTAACTCCCACTTGATACATGCAATTGTAGTACCCAGACAATCTGAGCATATGCTCACTGGTTGAGCAATTTTCCTCCATCTTGTAGGCAAAGTACTGTCAGAGGTCTCATACCTCTCGACAAGGGCATGAGTATGAAATACTAATTTGAACTCTTGGAACATCTTATATGCTCCGTGGTGTTCAAAAACAGTTTTGAAGTCCCGGTTCTAAGCCGTAAAGCATGGTGCACTAAACTACCAAGTATTCATCATGCCGAGCTTTTGTCAAAACGTTCATAACGTCTGCATCTGCTCCTGCAATAGGTCTGTCACCTAGCGGTGCATTAAGGACATAATTCTTCTGTGCAGCAATGAGGATAATCCTGAGATCACGGAACAATTCCGTATCATTGCTACTAACATCTTTCAACTTAGTTTTCTCTAGGAACAAATAAAAAATAAGCGGGGAGCAACATCGCGAGCTATTGATCTATAACATAGATATGCTAATACTACCAGGACTAAGTTCATGATAAATTAAATTTCAATTAATCATATTACTTAAGAACTCCCACTTAGATAGACATCCCTCCGGTCATCTAAATGATCACGTGATCCAAATCAACTAAACCATGTCCGATCATCACGTGAGATGGAGTAGTTTCAATGGTGAACATCTTATGTTGATCATATCTACTATATGATTCATGCTCGACCTTTCGGTCTCCACTGTTCTGAGGCCATATCTGCATATGCTAGGCTCGTCAAGTTTAACCCGAGTATTATGCGTGTGCAAAACTGGCTTACACCCGTTGTATTTGAACGTAGAGCTTATCACACCCGATCATCACGTGGTGTCTCGGCACGACGAACTTTCGCAACGGTGCATACTCAGGGAGAACACTTATACCTTGAAATTTTGTAAGGGATCATCTTATAATGCTACCGTCGTTCTAAGCAAAATAAGAAGCATAATAAGATAAACATCACATGCAATCAAAATATGTGACATGATATGGCCATCATCATCTTGTGCTTTTGATCTCCATCTCCAAAGCACCGTCATGATCACCTTCGTCACCGGCGTGACACCTTGATCTCCATCATAGCATCGTTTGTCGTCTCGCCAACTATTGCTTCTACAACTATCGCTACCGCTTAGTGATAAAGTAAAGCAATTACATGGCGATTGCATTTCATATAATAAAGCGACAACCATATGGCTCCTGCCAGTTGCCGATAACTTTACAAAACATGATCATCTCATACAAAACTGTATATCTCATCATGTCATGACCATATCACATCACAACATGCCCTGCAAAAACAAGTTAGACGTCCTCTACTTTGTTGTTGCAAGTTTTACGTGGCTGCTACGGGCTTAGCAAGAACAATTCTTACCTACGCATACAAAAACCACAACGATGTTTCGTCAAGTATGTGTTGTTTTAACCTTCACAAGGACCGAGCGTAGCCACACTTGATTCAGCTAAAGTGAGAGAGACTGACACCCGCCAGTCACCTTTAAGCAACGAGTGCTCATAACGGTGAAACCAGTCTCGCGTAAGCGTACGCGTAATGTCGGTCTGGGCCGCTTCATCTCACAATACCGCCGAAGCAAAGTATGACATGCTGGTAAGCAGTATGACTAGTATCGCCCACAACTCATTGTGTTCTACTCGTGCAAATCATCTACGCATAGACATGGCTCATGATGCCACTGTTGGGGAACGTAGTATTTTCAAAATTTTCCTACGATCACATAAGATCTGTCTACTAGATGCATAGCAACGAGGGAAGAGTGTGTCTACGTACCCTCGTAGACCGGGAGCGGAAGCGTCAAGTGACGCGGTTGATATAGTCGAACTTCTTCGCGATCCAACCGATCAAGCACCGAACGTACGGCACCTCCGCGTTCAGCACACGTTCAGCTTGATGACGTCCCACGAGCTCTTGATCCAGTTGAGCTTCACGGGAGAATTTCGTCAGCACGACGGCGTGGTGACGGATATGATGTATCTACCGGCGCAGGGCTTCGCCTAAGCACTGCAACGGTATAATCTAGGTGTGTGTCTGTGGAGGGGGGCACCGCACACGGTTGGGAGAGATCAATTGATCAACTTGTGTGTCCTAGGGTGCCCCCCTGCCCCCGTATATAAAGGAGCAAGGTGATGGGCCGGCCAGCGCTTCTATGGCGCGCCAGGGAGGCAATCCTACTAGGAATAGGATTACAATCCTATTCCTAGTAGGAGTCCACGAAGAAGGAAGAGAGGGAAAGGAAGGAGAGGGAGAGGTGGCGCCCCCCCAATCCTAGTCCAACTAGGATTCCCTGTTGGGGCGCCGGCCAGCCTCTGTGGGCTGCATCTCTTCTTTCCTCAAGGCCCACTATGGACCATCCCCCTCGTGGAGGGTTCCGGTAACCCCCTCCGGCAATCTGGTTAAATCCAAAACTTTTCCGGAACACTTCCGGTGTCCGAATATAGTCGTCCAATATATCAATCTTTATGTCTCGGACATTTCGAGACTCCTTGTCATGTTCGTGATCTAATCCGGGACTCCGAACTTCCTTCGGTACATCAAAACTCATAAAGTCATAATACCGATCGTCATCAAACGTTAAGCGTGCGGACCCTACGGGTTCGAGGACTATGTAGACATGACCGAGACTCATCTCCGGTCAATAACCAATAGAGAAACCTGGATGCTCATATTTGTTCCTACATATTCTACGAAGATCTTTATCGGTCAAACCGCATAACCACGTACGTTGTTCCTTTTGTCATCGGTATGTTACTTGCCCGAGATTCGATCGTCGGTATCTCTATACCTAGTTCAATCTCGTTACCGGCAAGTCTCCTTACTCGTTCCGTAATACATCATCTCATGACTCACTCATTAGTCATTTGCTTGCAAGGCTTATTATGATGTGCATTACCGAGTGGTCCCAGAGATACCTCTCCGACCCTCGGAGTGACAAATCCTAGTCTTGATCTATGCCAACACCACGAATACTTTCGGAGACACCTGTAGAGCATCTTTATGATCACCCAGTTACGTTGTGACGTTTGATAGCACACAAGGTGTTCCTACGGTATTCGGGAGTTGCATAATCTCATAGTCATAGGAACATGTATAAGTCATGAAGAAAGCAATAGCTGTAAAACTAAACGATCATAGTGCTAAGCTAACGGATGGGTCTAGTCCATCACATCATTCTCCTAATGATGTGATCTCGTTGATTAAATGACAACTCATGTCTATGGCTAGGAAACATAACCATCTTTGACCAATGAGCTAGTCTAGTAGAGGCATACTTGGGACACTCTGCTTTGTCTATGTATTCACACATGTACTAAGTTTCCGGTTAATACAATTCTAGCATGAATAATAAACTATTATCATGATATAAGGAAATAAATAATAACTTTATTATTGTCTCTAGGGCATATTTCCATCACGCCGGCCAGCCTCTATGGGCTGCCTCTCTTCTTTCCTCAAGGCCCACTATGGACCATCCCCCCTCGTGGGGGGTTCCGGTAACCCCCTCCGGCAATCCGGTTAAATCTGAAACTTTTTCGGAACACTTCCGGTGTCCGAATATAGTCGTCCAATATATCAATCTTTATGTCTCGGACATTCCGAGACTCCTCGTCATGTCCGTGATCTCATCCGGGACTCCGAACTCCCTTCGATACATCAAAACTCATAAACTCATAATACCGATCGTCATCAAACGTTAAGCGTGCGGACCCTATGGGTTCGAGAACTATGCAGACATGACCGAGACTCATCTCCGGTCAATAACCAATAGCGGAACCTGGATGCTCATATTGGCTCCTACATATTCTACGAAGATCTTTATCGGTCAAACCGCATAACAACCTACATAGTTCCTTTTGTCATCGGTATGTTACTTACCCGAGATTCGATCGTCGGTATCTCTATACCTAGTTCAATCTCGTTACCGACAAGTCTCTTTACTCGTTCCGTAATACATCATCTCATGACTAACTCATTAGTCTTTTGCTTGCAAGGCTTATTATGATGTGCATTATCGAGAGGGCCCAGAGATACCTCTCCTAAACTCGGAGTGACAAATCCTAGTCTTGATCTATGCGAACACCACGAACACTTTCGGAGACACCTGTAGAGCATCTTTATGATCACCCAGTTACGTTGTGACGTTTCATAGCACACAAGGTGTTCCTACGGTATTCAGGAGTTGCATAATCTCATAGTCATAGGAACATGTATAAGTCATGAAGAAAGCAATAATAATAAAATTAAATGATCATAGTGCTAAGCTAACGATGGGTCTAGTCCATCACATCATTCTCCTAATGATGTGATCCCGTTGATCAAATGACAACTCAAGTCTATGGCTAGGAAACATAACCATCTTTGATCAATGAGCTAGTCTAGTAGAGGCATACTAGGGACACTCTGTTTTGTCTATGTATTCACACATGTACTAAGTTTCCGGTTAATACAATTCTAGCATGAATAATAAACATTTATCATGATATAAGGAAATAAATAATAACTTTATTATTGCCTCTAGGGCATATTTCCTTCAGTCTCCCACTTGCACTAGAGTCAATAATCTAGTTCACATCTTCATGTGATTTAATACCGATAGTTCACATCGTTATGTGAATAACACCCATTGTCACATCGCCATGTGACCAACACCCAAAGGGTTTACTAGAGTCAATAATCTAGTTCACATCTCTATGTGCTTAATACCCAAGAGTAATAAGGTGTGATCATGTTTTGTTTGTGAGAGAAGCTCAGTCAACGGGTCTGTTACATACAGATCCGTATGTATTTCGCAAATTTCTATGTCTACAATGCTCTGCATGGAGCTACTCTAGCTAATTGCCCCCACTTCCAATATGCAGCCAGATTGATACTTAGAGTCATCTGGATTAGTGTAAAGCTTGCATCGGCGTAACTCTTTACGACGAACTCTTTATCACCTCCATAATCGAGAAAACGTTTCCTTAGTCATCAAGTAACTAAGGATAATTTTGACCTCTGTCCAGTGATGTACTCCTGGATCACTTTTTTACCTCCTTGCCAAACTCATGGTAAGGTACACAACAGGTTTGGTACATAGCATGGCATACTTTATAGAACCTATGGCTGAGGCATAGGGAATGGCATTCATTCTTTCTCTATCTTCTGCCGAGGTCGGGCTTTGAGTCTTACTCAACTTCATACCTTACAACTCAGGCAAGAACTCCTTCTTTGACTGATCCATTTTGAACTACTTCAAAATCTTATCAAGGTATGTACTCATCGAAAGTCCTATCAAACATCTTGATCTATCTCTATTTAACTTGATGTCCAATATGTAAGCAGCTTCACCAAGGTCTTTCTTTGAAAAACTCCTTTCAAACACTCCTTTATACTTTCCAGAAAATTCTACATCCTTTCCGATCGACAATATGTCATTCACATATACTTATCAGAAAGGTTGTAGTGCTCCCACTCACTTTCTTGTAAATACAGGCTTCACCGCAAGTCTGTATAAATCTATATGCTTTGATCAACTTATCAAAGCGTATATTCCAACTCCGAGATGCTTGCACCAGTCCATAGATGGATCGCTCGAGCTTGCACATTTTGTTAGCACCTTTAGGATTGACAAAACCTTCTGGTTGCATCATATACAACTCTTCTTTAATAAATCCATTAAAGAACGCAGTTTTGTTATCCATTTGCGAGATTTCATAAAATGTGGCAATTGCTAACATGATTCGGACAGACTGAAGCATCGCTACGAGTGAGAAAATCTCATTGTAGTAAACACCTTGAACTTGTCGAAAACCTTTCGCAACAAATCGAGCTTTGTAAACAGTAACATTACTGTCAGCGTCGGTCTTCCTCTTGAAGATCCATTTATTTTCGATGGCTTGTCGATCATCGGGCAAGTCAACCAAAGTCCACACTTTGTTCTCATACATGGATCACATCTCAGATTTCATGGCCTCAAGCCATTTTGTGGAATCTGGGCTCATCATCGCTTCCTCATAGTTCATAGGTTCATCATGGTCTAGTAACATGACTTCCAGAACTGGGTTGCCGTACCAATCTGGCGCAGAACATACTCTGGTTGATCTACAAAGTTCAGTAGTAACTTGATCCGAAGTTTCATGATCATCATCATTAGCTTCCTCACTAATTGGTGTAGGAATCACTGGAACTAGTTTCTGTGATGTACTACTTTCCAATTCGGGAGAAGGTACAATTACCTCATCAAGTTATACTTTCCTCCCACTCACTTCTTTCGAGAGAAACTCCTTCTCTAGAAAGGATCCATTCTTAGCAACGAATATCTTGCCTTCGGATCTGTGATAGAAGGTGTACCCAAGAGTCTCCTTTGGGTATCCTATGAAGACACATTTCTCCGACTTGGGTTCGAGCTTATCAGGTTGAAGGTTTTTCACATAAGCATCGCAGTCCCAAATTTTAAGAAATGACAACTTTGGTTTCTTGCCAAACCACAGGTCATAAGGCGTCGTCTCAACGGATTTAGATGTTGCCCTTTTTAACGTGAATGCAGCTATCTCTAATGCATAACCCAAAACGATAGTGGTAAATTGGTAAGAGACATCCTAGATTGCACCGTATCCAATAAAGTACGATTACGACGTTCGGACACACCATTACGCTGTGGTGTTCCGGGTGGCGTGAGTTGTGAAACTATTCCACATTGTTTCAAATGAAGAACAAACTCGTAACTCAAATATTCTCCTCCACGATCAGATCGTAGAAACTTTATTTTCTTGATACGATGATTCTCTACTTCACTCTGAAATTCTTTGAACCTTTCAAATGTTTCAGACTTGTGCTTCATTAAGTAGATATACCCATATCTGCTCAAATCATCAGTGAAGGTCAGAAAATAACGATACCTGCCACGAGCTTCAACACTCATTGGCCCACATACATCAGTATCTATGATTACCAACAAATCTGTTGCTCGCTCCATAGTTCCGGAGAACGGAGTTTTAGTCATCTTGCCCATGAGGCATGGTTCGCAAGCACCAAGTGATTCATAATCAAGTGATTCCAAAAGTCCATCACTATGGAGTTTCTTCATGCGCTTTACACCAATATGACCTAAACGGCAGTACCACAAATAAGTTGCACTATCATTATTAACCTTGCATCTTTCGGCTTCAATATTATGAATATGTGTATCACTACGATCGAGATCCAACAAACAATTTTCATTGGGTGTATGACCATGGAAGGCTTTATTCATGTTAACAGAATAACAATTATTCTATGATTTTAAATGAATAACGTATTGCAACAAACATGATCAAATCATATTCATGCTCAACGCAAATGCCAAATAACATTTATTTAGGTTCTACACTAATTACGAAAGTATAGGGAGTGTGCGATGATGATCATATCACTCTTGGAACAACTTCCAACACACATCGTCACTTCACCTTTAACTAGGCTCTGTTAATTCTACAACTCCCGTTTCGAGTTACTAATTTTAGCAACTGAACCGGTATCAAATACCCAGGGGTTGCTATGAACACTAGTAAAGTACACATCAATAATCTGTATATCAAAAATACCTTTGCTCACTTTTCCATCCTTCTTATCCACCAAGTATCTAGGGCAGTTCCACTTCTAGTGACCATTTCTTGCAGTAGAAGCACTTAGTTGCAGGCTTTGAGTTTAGCTTTGGGTTTCTTCACGGGAGTGACAACTTGCTTGTCATTCTTCTTAAAGTTCCCCTTCTATCCCTTTGCCCTTTACTTGAAACAAGTGGTCTTGTTAACCATCAACACTTGATGTTGTTTCTTGATTTCTACCTTTGCCGATTTCAGCATCGCGAAGAACTCGGGAATTACTTTCGTCATCCCTTGCATATTATAGTTCATCACGAAGTTCTACTAACTTGGTGATAGTGTCTAGAGAACTTTGTCAATTACTATCTTATCTGGAAGATTTACTCCCACTTGATTCAAGCAATTGTAGTACCCAGACAATCTGAGCACATGTTCACTGGTTGAGCTATTCTCCTCCATCTTGTTGGCAAAGTACTGTCAGAGGTATTACAACTCTCGACACGGGCATGAGTATGAAATACTAATTTCAGCTCTTGGAACATCTCATATGCTCCGTGGCGTTCAAAACGATTTTGAAGTCCCGGTTCTAAGCCGTAAAGCATGGTGCACTTAAACTATCAAGTAGTCATCATATCGAGCTTTTGTGAAAACGTTCATAATGTCTACATCTGCTCCTGCAATAGGTTTGTCACCTAGCGGTGCATCAAGGATATAATTCTTTTGTGCATCAATGAGGGTAATCCTCAGATCACGGAACAATTCCGCATCATTGCTACTAACATCTTTCAACTTAGTTTTCTCTAGGAACATATAAAAAATAAACGTGGAGCAACATCGCGAGCTATTGATCTACAACATAGATATGCTAATACTACCAGGACTAAGTTCATCATAAATTAAAGTTCAATTAATCATATTACTTAAGAACTCCCACTTAGATAGACAACCCTCCGGTCATCTAAATGATCACGTGATCCAAATCAACTAAACCATGTCCGATCATCACGTGAGATGGAGTAGTTTCAATGGTGAACATCTTCTGTTGATCATATCTACTATATGATTCACGCTCAACCTTTCAATTTCCAGTGTTCTGAGGCCATATCTGCATATGCTAGGCTCGTCAAGTTTAACCCGAGTATTCTGCGTGTGCAAAACTGGCTTACACCCGTTGTATTTGAATGTAGAGCTTATCACACCCGATCATCACGTGGTGTCTCGGCACGACGAACTTTCGCAACGGTGCATACTCAGGGAGAACACTTATACCTTGAAATTTAGTAAGGGGTCATCTTATAATGCTACCGTCGAACTAAGCAAAATAAGAAGCATAATAAGATAAACATCACATGAAATCAAAATATGTGACATGATATGGCCATCATCATCTTGTGCTTTTGATCTCCATCTCCAAAGCACCATCATGATCAACTTCGTCACCGGCGCGACACCTTGATCTCCATCGTAGCGTCGTTGTCGTCTCGCCAACTATTGCTTCTACGACTATCGCTACCGCTGAGTGATAAAGTAAAGCAATTACATGGCGATTGCATTTCATACAATAAAGTGACAACCATATGGCTCCTGCCAGTTGCCGATAACTTTACAAAACATGATCATCTCATACAAAACCGTATATCTCATCATGTCTTCACCATATCACATCACAACATGCCCTGCAAAAACAAGTTAGACGTCCTCTACTTTGTTGTTGCAAGTTTTACGTGGCTGCTACGGGCTTAGCAAGAACCGTTCTTACCTACGCATACAAAACCCACAACCATGGTTCGTCAAGTATGTGCTGTTTTAACCTTCACAAGGACCGGGCATAGCCACACTTGATTCAGCTAAAGTGAGAGAGACAGACACCCGCCAGTCACCTTTAGGCAACGAGTGCTCATAACGGTGAAACCAGTCTCGCGTAAACGTACGCGTAATGTCGGTCCAGGCCGCTTCATCTCACAATACCGCCGAAGCAAAGTATGACATGCTCGTAAGCAGTATGACTAGTATCTCCCACAACTCATTGTGTTCTATTCGTGCATATCATCTACGCATAGACCTGGCTCATGATGCCACTGTTGGGAACGTAGTATTTTCAAAATTTTCCTATGATCACGCAAGATCTATCTACCAGATGCATAGCAACGAGAGGGGAGAGTGAGTCTATGTACCCTCGTAGACCGGGAGCGGAAGCATTAAGTGACGCGGTTGATGTAGTCGAACTTCTTCGCGATCCAACCGATCAAGCACCGAACGTACGGCACCACCGCGTTCAGCACACGTTCAGCTTGATGACGTCCCACGAGCTCTTGATCCAGTTGAGCTTCACGGGAGAGTTTCTTCTGCACGACGGCGTGGTGACGGATATGATGTTTCTACCGGCGCAGGGCTTCGCCTAAGCACTGCAACGGTATGACCGAGGTGTGTTTCTGTGGAGGGGGGCACCGCACACGGTTGGGAGAGATCAACTGATCAACTTGTGTGTCCTAGGGTGCCCCCTGCCACCGTAGATAAAGGAGCAAGGGGAGGGGCCGGCCAGCCCTTCTATGGCGCGCCAGGGAGGCAATCCTACTAGGAATAGGATTGCAATCCTATTCCTAGTAGGAGTCCACCAAGAAGGAAAAGGTGGAAAGGAAGGACAGAGAGAGGTGGCGCCCCCCAATCCTAGTCCAACTAGGATTCCCTGGTGGGGCGCCGGCCAGCCTCTATGGGCTTCCTCTCTTCTTTCCTCAAGGCCCACTATAGACCACCCCCCCCCCCTCGTGGGGGGTTCCGGTAACCCCCTCTCGCAATCCGGTTAAATCCGTAACTTTTCCGGAACACTTCCGGTGTCCGAATATAGTCGTCCCATATATCAATCTTTATATCTCGGACATTCCGAGACTCCTCGTAATGTCCGTGATCTCATCCGGGACTCCGAACTACCTTCGGTACATCAAAACTAATAAACACACAATACCGATCGTCATCAAACGCTAGGCGTGCGGACCCTACGGGTTCGAGAACTATGTAGACATGACCGAGACTCATCTCCGGTAAATAACCAATAGCGGAACCTAGATGCTCATATTGGCTCCTACATATTCTACGAAGATCTTTATCGGTCAAACCGCATAACAACATACGTTGTTCCTTTTGTCATCGGTATGTTACTTGCCCAAGATTCGATCGTCGGTATCTCTATACCTAGTTGAATATCGTTACCGGCAAGTCTCTTTATTCGTTCCGTAATACATCATCTCGTGACTAACTCATTAGTCTTTTGCTTGCAAGGCTTATTATGATGTGCATTACCGAGAGGGCCCAGAGATACCTCTCCGAAACTCGGAGTGACAAATCCTAGTCTTGATCTATGCCAACACCACGAACACTTTCGGAGACACCTGTAGAGCATCTTTATGATCACCTAGTTACGTTGTGACGTTTGATAGCACACAAGGTGTTACTACGGTATTCGGGAGTTGCATAATCTCATTGTCATAGGAACATGTATAAGTCATGAAGAAAGCAATAACAGTAAAACTAAACGATCATAGTGCTAAGCTAACGGATGGGTCTAGTCCATCACATCATTCTCCTAATGATGTGATCCCGTTGATCAAATGACAACTCATGTCTATGGCTAGGAAACATAACCATCTTGGATCAATGAGCTAGTCTAGTAGAGGCATACTAGGGACACTCTGTTTTGTCTATGTATTCACACATGTACTAAATTTCCGGTTAATACAATTCTAGCATGAATAATAAACATTTATAATGATATAAGGAAATAAATAATAACTTTATTATTGCCTCTAGGGCATATTTCCTTCACGTAGACCCAAAGCATAAGCGTTAGATTAATGCGGTTGATGTAGTCGAATGTCTTCGCGATTCAACCGATCAAGCACCAAACGTACGACACCTATGAGTTCTGCATACGGTCAGCTCGATGACGTCCCTCGAACTCTTGATCCAGCAAAGTATCTAGGAAGAGTTCCGGAAGCACGACGGTGTGATGACTATGATGGTGAAGTTGATCGTGCAGGGCTTCGCCTAAGCACTACGACAATATCACCCGAGGAGTAAACAGTGGAGGGTGGCACCACACACGGGTAAGAACAATTGATGTGCTTTGGGGTGCCCCCTGCCCACGTAAGGAGGATCGGAGGAGGAGGCCGGCCTAGGGGCGCGCCATGTGGGGGGAGTCCTACTAGGACTCCAAACCTATTAGTATTCGCCCTCCGTCCTTTTTTCCTTCCATGGAGTTGGAAAGAGGGAAGGGAGAGGGAAGAGGAGAAGGAAAGGGGGACGCGTCCCCTCCCCTAGTCCAATTCGGACTACCTATGGGAGGGGGTGCGGCCACCCCTTGTGGGCTTCCTCCCCTCTCCCCTATGGCCCATGTAGGACCAATACTTTCTCCGGAGGGTTCCGGTATCCCCCCGGAACTCCGATATGTACCCGGTACCCCTCGGAACCCTTCCGGTGTCCGAATACTATCATCCAATATATCGATCTTTACCTCTCGACAATTTCGAGACTCCTCGTCATGTCTGTGATCTCATCTGGGACTCCTAACAATCTACGGTCACCAAATCACATAACTCATAATACAAATCATCATTGAAGGTTAAGCGTGCGGACCCTATGAGTTAGAGAACTATGTAGACATGACCAAGATACTTCTCCAGTCAATAACCAATAGCGGAACCTGGATGCTCATATTGGCTCCCACATATACCATGAAGGTCTTTATCGATCAAATCGTAATGTCAACATACGGTATTCCCTTTGTCCCCGGTATGTCACTTGCCCAAGATTCGATCATCGGTATCTTCATACCAAGTTCAATCTCGTTGCGCTCAATTCCCTTTACTCGTCCCGTAATGCATCATTAAGCAACTAACTCATTAGTCACATTGCTTGCAAGGCTTCCTATGATGTGTATTACGGAGAGGGACCAGACATACCTCTCCGATACTCGGAGTGACAAATCCTAATCTCGATCTATGCCAACCCAACAAACACCTTTGGAGATACTTGTAGATCATTTTTATAATTACCCAGTTATGTTGGGATGTTTGATAGCACACAAGGCACTCCTCCGGTATCCGGGAGTTGCATAGTATGAGTAATATGTATTTGACATGAAGAAAGCAGTAGCGATAAAACTGAATGATAAATACCTAACAATCTTCGGTCACCAAATCACATAACTCATAATACAAATCATCATCAAACGTTAAGCGTGCGGACCCTACGGGTTCGCGAACTATGTAGACATGACCAAGACACTTCTCTAGTAAATAACCAATAGCGGAACCTGGATGGTCATATTGTCTACCACATATTCTACGAAGATCTTTATCGGTCAAACCGTATAGTCAACATACGGTATTCCCTTTGTCCTCGTTATGTTACTTGCCCGAGATTCGATCATCGGCATCTTCATATCAAGTTCAATCTCATTACCGGCAATTCCCTTTACTCGTCCCGTAATGCATCATTACGCAACTAACTCATTAGTCACATTGCTTGCAAGGCTTCTTATGATGTGTATTACCGAGAGGGCACAAACATACCTCTCCGATACTCGGAGTGACAAATCCAAATCTCGATCTATGCCCACCAAACAAACACCTTCGGAGATACTTGTAGAGCATTTTATAATCACCCAGTTACGTTGGGATGTTTGATAGCACACAAGGCACTCCTCCAGTATCCGGGAGTTGCTGTAGTCTTAGTAATATGTATTTGATATGAAGAAAGCAGTAGCAATAAAATTGAATGATTAACGAGCTAGTCTAGTAGAGGCTTACTAGGGACACTTTGTTTTGTCTATGTATCCACACATGTACCAAGTTTCCAGTTAATACAATTCTAGCATGAATAAAAAGCATTTATCATGATGTAAGGAAATATAAACAACAACTTTATTATTGCCTCTATGGCATATTTCCTTCAGTCTCCCACTTGCACTAGAGTCAATAATATAGGTTACATAGTAATGATTCTATCACCCATGGAGTCTTGGTGTTGATCATGTTTTGCTCATGTAAGAGGCTTAGTCAATGGGTCTGCCACATTCAAATCCATATGTATTTTGTAAATCTCTATGTCTCCCTCCTTGACTTGATCGCGGATGGAGTTGAAGCATTTCTTGATGTGTTTGGTTCTCTTGTGAAACCTAGATTCCTTCACCAAGGCAATTGCTCTAGTGTTGTCACAAAAGATTTTCATTAGACCCGATGCACTAGGTATTATCCCAGATCATATATGAACTCCTTCATCCATACTCCTTCATTTGCTGCTTCCGAAGCAGCTATGTACTCCGCTTCACACGTAGATCCTGCCATAACGCTCTGCTTGGAACTACACCAACTGACAGCTCCACCATTTAACAAAAATATGTATCTGGTTTGTGACTTATAGTCATCCGGATCAGTGTCAAAGCTAGCATCGACGTAACCATTTAAGACGAGCTCTTTGTCACCTCCATAAACGAGAAACATATCCTTGGTCCTTTTCAGGTACTTCAGGATGTTCTTGACCGTTATCAAGTGATCCACTCCTGGATTACTTTGGTACCTCCCTGCTAGACTTATAGCAAGGCACACATCAGGTCTGGTAAACAGCATTGCATACATGATAGAACCTATGGCTAAGGCATAGGGAATGAATTTCATTTTCTCTTTATCTTTTGCAGTGGCCAGACATTGAGTCTAACTCAACTTCACACCTTGTAACATAGGCAAGAACCCTTTCTTTGACAGGTCCATTTTGAACTTCTTCAAAACTTTATCAAGGTATCTGCTTTGTGAAATTCCAATTAAGCATCTTGATCTATCTCTATAGATCTTGATACCCAATATATAAGCAGCTTCACCGAGGTATTTCATTGAAAAATTCTTATTCAAGTATCCTTTTATGCTATCCATAAATTCTACATCATTTCCAATCAATAATATGTCACCCACATGTATTATCAGAATGCTATAGAGCTCCCACTCACTTCCTTATAAATAAAGACTTCTCCAAAAGTCTGTATAAAACCATATGCTTTGATCACCACATCAAAGCGTATATTCCAACTCCGAGATGCTTGCACCAGTCCATAGATGGATCGCTCGAGCTTGCACACTTTATTAGCACCCTTAGGATCAACAAAACCTTCTGGTTGCATCATATACAACTCATCTTTGAGAAATCCATTAAGGAATGCAGTTTTGACATCCATTTGCCAGATTTTATAATCATAAAATGCGGCAATTGCTAACATGATTCGGACAGACTTAAGCATCACTACGGGTGAGAAGGTCTCATCGTAGTCAACTCCTTGAACTTGTCGAAAACCGTTCGCACCAAGTCAAGCTTTGTAAACGATAACATTACCATCAACGTCAGTATTCTTATTGAAGATCCATATATTCTCTATGGCTTGCCGATCATCGGGCAAGTTAACCAAAGTCCACACTTCGTTCTCATACATGGATCCCATCTCAAATTTCATGGCCTCAAGCCATTTCGCAGAATCTAGGTTCATCATTGCTTCCTCAGAGTTCGTAGGTTCGTCATGGTCTAGTAACATGACTTCCAGAACAGGATTACCGTACCACTCTGGTGTGGAATGTACTCTGGTTGACCTACGAGGTTCGGTAGTAACTTGATCTGAAGTTTCATGATCATTATCATTAGCTTCCTCACTAATTGGTGTAGGCATCACGTGAATGGTTTTCTGTGATGAGCTACTTTCCAATTCGAGAGAAGGTACAGTTACCTCGTCTAGTTCTACTTTCCTCCCACTCACTTCTTTCAAGAGAAACTCCTTCTCTTGAAAGGATCCATTCTTTGCAGCAAAGACTTTGAATTCGGATCTGTAATAGAAGGTGTACCCAATAGTTTCTTTTGGGTATCCTATGAAGACACACTTCTCCGATTTGGGTTCGAGCTTATCAGGTTGCAGCTTTTTCACATAAGCATCCCACCCCAACCTTTAAGAAATGACATTTTACGTTTCTTGCCAAACCACAGTTCATATGGTGTCGTCTCAACGGATTTAGACGGTGCCCTATTTAACGTGAATGAAGCTGTCTCTAATGCATAACCCCAAAACGATAGTGGTAAATCGGTAAGAGACATCATAGATCGCATCATATATAATAAAGTATGGTTACGATGTTCGGACACACAAGTACCCTATGGTGTTCCAGGTGGCGTGAGTTGCGAAACTATTCCGCATTGTTGTAAATGAAGACCAAACTTGTCACTCAAATATTCGCCTCTGTGATCAGATCGTAGAAACTTTATTTTCTTGTTACGATGATTCTCTACTTCACTCTCAAATTCTTTGAACTTTTGAAATGTTTCAGACTTGTGTTTCATCAAGTAGATATACACATATCTGCTCAAATCATCTGTGAATGTTAGAAAAATACCCGCCACGAGCCTCAACACTCATCGGACTACATACATCGGTATGTATTATTTCCAACAAGTCAGTGGCTCACTCCATTGTTCCGGAGAATGGAAATTTAGTCATCTTTCCCATGAGACATGGTTCGCAAGCATCAAATGATTCATAAAGAAGTGATTCCAAAAGTCCATCCGCATGGAGTTTCTTCATGCGCTTTACACCAATATGACATAAACGGCAGTGCCACAAATATGTCGCACTATCGTTATGAACTTTTCATCTTTTGGCATCAATATTATGAATATGTGTATCACCACAATCGTGATTCAACAAAAATAGACCACTCATCGAGGGTGGATGACCATAAAAGATATTACTCGTATAAATAGAACAACCATTCTTCTCTGATTTAAATGAATAACCATCTCGCATCAAACAAGATCCATATATAATGTTCATGCTCAACGCTGGCACCAAATACCAATTATTCAGGTCTAAAACTATTCCCTGAGGTAGATGTGGAGGTAGCGTGCCGACGGCGATCACATCGACCTTGGAACCATTCCCGACGCACATCATCACCTCGTCCTTAGCCAATTTTTGTTTAATCCGTAGCCCCTGTTGCGAGTTACAAATATGAGCAACCGAACCAGTATCAAATACCTAGGCGCTACTACGAGCATTAGTAAGTTACACATCAATAACATGTATATCAAATATACCTATTCACTTTGCCATCCTTGTTATCCACCAAATACTTGGGGCAGTTCCGCTTCCAGTGTCCAATGCCTTTGCAGTAGAAGCACTCCAACGTATCTCTAATTTTTGATTGTTCCATGCTATTATATTATCATTTTTGGATGTTTTATAATCATTTTATATCATTTTTTATACTAACCTATTGACATAGTGCCAAGTGCTAGTTGTTGTTTTCTTCATGTTTTTTACATCGCAGGAAATCAATATCAAACGGAGTCCGTGTCCAACGTATCTATAATTTTTGATTGTTCCATGCTGTTATATTATCATTCTTGGATGTTTTACAATCATTTTATATCATTTTTTGGTACTAACCTATTGACATAGTGCCAAGTGCCAGTTGTTGTTGTTTTCTACATGTTTTTTACATCACGGGAAATCAATATCAAACGGAGTCCAAACACCGCGAAACTTTTTGGAGAATTTTTATGGGCTAGAAGACAACCAATGGGCCAGAGCTGCACTTGGGGGTGCCCTGAGGGGGGCACAACCCACCAGGGTGCGCCAGGCCCCCTTGGCGCACCCAGGTGGGTTGTGCCCACCTCAGTGGCCTCCCGCACCGCATCTTTGCTTTATAAATACTCAGATATTCCAGAAACCCTAGAGGAGTCGATGAAATTCTATTTCAGCCACCGCAAAGTCCAGAACCGCCAGATCCAATCTAGACACCATCACGGAGGGGTTCACCATCTCCATTGGTGCCTCTCCGATGACGTGTGAGTAGTTCCTTGTAGACCTACTAGTTAGTAGTTAGTAGCTAGATGGCTTCCTCTCTCTCGTTTGATTATCAATACAGTGGTCTCTTGGAGATCCATATGATGTAACTCTTTTTGCGGTGTGTTTGTTGGGATCCGATGAACTTTGAGTTTATGATCAGATCTATCTCTTTATATCCATGATAGTTATTTGAGTCTTCTTTGATCTCTTATATGCATGGTTGCTTATAGCCTCGTATTTCTTCTCCGATATTTGGGTTTTGTTTGGCCAACTTGATCTATTTATCTTGCAATGGGAAGAGGTGCTTTGTAGTGGGTTCGATCTTACGGTGCTTGATCCCAATGACAGAAAGGGAATCGACACGTATGCATCATTGCTACTAAGGATAAAATGATGAGGTATATTTCTATATAAATAGATCTTGTCTACATCATGTCATCGTTCTTATTGCACTACTCGATTTCTCCATGAAGTTAAAATACTAGATGCATGCTGGATAGCAGTCGATGTCTGGAATAATTGTAGTAGATGCAGGCAGGAGTCGGTCTAATAATCTTGGACGTGATACCTATATAATGATCATTGCCTGGATATCGTCATAATTATTTGAAGTTCTATAAATTGCCCAACAGTAAAAAATTTCCTACCGTTTTATATTTTCTCGAGAGAAGCCACTAGTGAAATCAACGGACCCCGGGTCTCTTTCTATTTGCCATTGCGATCTATTTTTCTTTGCTTTTATTTTAATATCTATTAAATCAAAAACCCAAAAATACCTTGCTGCAATTTATCTTATTAGGTGTTTGATCTATCAATGTTTACAACTTTATCACGTCCTTTACCCGAAAGGGATTGACAACCCCTTTTACACATCAAGTTGCGAGTATTATTTGTGTGCAGATGATGTTTACATTGTGTTGCTTGGTTCTCCTACTGGTTCGATAACCTTGGTTTCATCACTGAGGGAAATACCTACCGCTGCAATACTGCATCATCCCTTCCTCTTTGGGGAAAAAACCAACATAGTTCTAGCAGTCATCAAAAGAAAATTTCTGGCGCCGTTGTCGAGGAGCACCTTCAACATATACTAGGTTCCTAATCACAAATATCATCTCCTTGCAATTTATATTATTTTCCATTTGCCTCTCGTTTTGATCTCCCCCACTACACAAACATTTGTTGTTTTATTCGCCCTTTTTTTTCGTTAGCCGTTTTCCGGTCGGATCTATCGCCCACTTGTGTTCTTGTTTACCATTTCTCAAAAATGATGCAAGAGAACACTAAGTTGTCTGATTTTTCCAATACCAACAACAATGAAGTGATAAACAGTTCATTCTTGCCGATTTTATTCACCCAAACTGTGTGTTCATTTAGAAATCTGATTGCACTGAAGTGACAATATACACCAGCAATTGAGGTAATCAACTTCATCTTGTACGTTGAGCATGAAGTGATAATTAAGCACTACATACTATCGCCGAATATAGTTTCTTCAGCCGAACATCGAATCAATTTCATCTAACCATAGATTGATGTCCTTGTTCCAGAGCTGCACGGGGCTGACCAGCGGCCGCCCGGAGAAGAAGGCGTCGAGGTTGGCGACGATGACCTCAAGCACGCCGCCGATGGACGCCACCTTGAGCACGGCCCTGTGGTTCGACAGCACCACGTTGTCCATGGCGAGCAGATCCAGCGGCACGGCCGGCTCGTTCTAGTACACGTTCAGGCCGGCGTCGTCTATGACGCCCTCGCGGAGGCACCTCACCAGCTCCGACTCGTCCACCAGGCCGTCCCGGCCGACGTTGACCAGCACCCCGTGCTTCCCCACCGCCTCCTATTGGAAATATGCCCTATAGGCAATAATAAAATGGTTATTATTATATTTCCTTGTTCATGATAATTGTCTAGTGTTCATGCTATAATTGTATTATCCGGAAATCATAATACATGTGTGAATGCATAGACCACAATATGTCCCTAGTGAGCCTCTAGTTAACTAGCTCGTTGATCAATAGATGGTTATGGTTTCCTGACCATGGGCGTTGGATGTCATTCATAATGGGATCACATCATTAGGAGAATGATGTGATGGACAAGACCCAATCCTAAGCCTAGCACAAGATCGTGTAGTTCATATGCTAAAGCTTTCCAATGTCAAGTATCCTTTCCTTAGACCATGAGATTGTGGAACTCCTGGATACCGTAGGAGTACTTTGGGTGTGCCAAACATCACAACGTAACTGGGTGGCTATAAAGGTACACTACGGGTATCCCCGAAAGTATCTGTTGGGTTGGCACAAATCGAGACTGGGATTTGCCACTCCGTATGACGGAGAGGTATCTCTGGGCCCACTCGGTAAAACATCATCGTAATGTGCTCTATGTGACTAAGGAGTTGGTCACGTGATGATGTGTTACGGAACGAGTAAAGAGACTTGCCGTAACGAGATTGAACAAGGTATCGGTATACCGATGGTCGAATCTCGGGCAAGTGCTATACCGGTAGACAAAGGGAATCGTATACGGGATTGATTGAATCCTTGACATCATGGTTCATCCGATGAGATCATCGTGGAACATGCTGGAGCCAACATGGGTATCCAGATCGCGCTGTTGGTTATTGGCTGGAGATATGTCTCAGTCATGTCTGCATGATTCCCGAACCCGTAGGGTCTACACACTTAAGGTTCGGTGACGCTAGGGTTATAGGGACTAGATATACGTGGTTACCTGATAACCCACAAGTGTAGGGGATCAGTTGTAGTCTCTTTCAACAAGTAAGAGTGTCGAACCCAACGAGGAGCTAAAGGAAGAACAAATATTCCTTCAAGTTCTATCGACCACCGATACAACTCTACGCACGCTTGACGTTTACTTTACCTAGAACAAGTAGTTTGTAGTTTTTGTGGGATAGGTTTGCAAGAATATAAAGAGCACGCAAATATAAACTAGGGGCTGTTAAGATAAAGACACAATAAAGTTAATGATAGCGAGTGTGGAATAGTGGTGGTAGGAGTTGCGAAATTGCCCCTAAGCAATTGACTACGTTACTAGACCGATAGCAAGTTTTATGTGGGAGAGGCCACTTCTATCATGTCATCCCTTACTTGGAATTCTATGCACTTATGATTGGAACTGTTAGCAAGCATCCGCAACTACTAACGTTAATTAAGGTAAAACCCAACCATAGCATTATGATATATTGGTCCCCCTTCAATCTCGTATGCATCAATTTCTATGCTAGGCTGAAGTTTCTGTCACTCTTGCCCTCCAATACGTAGTCCTATCATAATACAACTAACTCGATGGTGTGATCCACACGCACACTCATGTGATGGGCACCAAAGGATAGCAACATAACAACAAGCAATTTAAAGCAATCATAGCAATTCACCAATCATCGATAGGACAATGATAATCTACTCAGACATCATAGGATGGCAACACATCATTGGATAATAATATGAAGCATAAAGCACCATGTTCAAGTAGAGGGTACAACGCGTTGCGGGAGAGTGGACCGCTGTAGATAGATGGGGGAAGGTGATGGAGATGTTGGTGAAGATGACAGACGTGTTGGTGTAGATCGCCGTCACACGATGATGGCCCTGGTGGCACTTCGGTGCCACCGGAAGCATGGGGGAGAGAGCTCCCCACATTCTTCTTCTACCTTGACCTTCTCCCTAGGTGGGAGAAGGGTTTCCCCTCTGGTCCATGGCCTCCATGGCGGCGGAGGGGTGAGAGCCCCTCCGAGATTGGATCTGTCTCTCTGTCTCTCTCTGTTTCTGCGTTCCCAGATTATGGCCCTTCACTGTTTCTTAAATTCCCGGAGATCCGTAACTCCGATTGGGCTAATTTTTTGACATGATTTTTAACCAGATATTAGCTTTATTGCGCCAAAAGAAGGGCCTCAACCTCCTTACGGTGTGGCCACGAGGGCCCAGGGCGCGCTCCACTGCCTCGTGGCCCACTCGGGCATCATTTCATGTTGGTTCCCCTTCCCAAAATTCACATATATTCCAAAAAAAATATCTGTCTGTTTTTATTCCGTTTGGACTCCGTTTGATATGGATATTCTGTGAAACAAAAAACATGCAACAAAGAGGAACTAGCACTGGGCACTGGATCAATATGTTAGTCCCAAAAAATAGTATTAAAAGTTGCCAAAATTATATGAAAGTTGAAGAATATTGGCATGGAACAATAAAAAATTATAGATACGACGGAGACGTATCAGCATCTTGATCATGTAATCTAATCATGGCATGAATATTAAGACACGAGTGATTCAAAGCAATAGTCTATCATTTGACATAGAAGAATTTAATACTCGGGCATCCCAACAAACAATCAAGTCTTTCAAAATATCAATGCTAAAGAACGTTATCCCTACAAAATCATATAGTCTTTTATGCTTCCCTTTTCTTAACACAAGGTACCCCTCATGCCTATCCCGGTGTCAGCCAAGCAATTGTTTTGATACTTTACTTTTTTGAACCTTTTAAACTCTTCATGCAATACATGAGCGTGAGCCATGGAAATAGCACTATGGGTGGAATAGAAGGTGGTAGTAGACAAAAGTAGGGAGAAAGTCTCACATCGACTAGGTGTATCAATGGGCTATGGAGATGCCCATCAATAGATATCAATGTGAGTGAGTAGGGATTGCCATGTAACGTATGCACTAGAGCTACATGTGTATGAAAGCTCAAAAGAAAACTAGTGGGTGTGCATCAACTTGCTTGCTCATGAAGACCTAGGGCATTTGAGGAAGCCCATCGTTGGAATATACAAGCCAAGTTATATAATGAAAATTCCCACTAGTATATGGAAGTGACAACATAGGAGACTCTCTATCATGAAGCACAAGCGTGGAAAAAGATAGTAGCATTGCCCCCTTTTTTCTTTTTCTTTTTTTCCTTTTTTCTTTTTTTGGGCCTTCCTTTTTTTTGGCCTTTCTTTTTTTTCTTTTGGCCTTTCTTTTTTTTCTTTTATTTCAAGGGACAATGCTCTAATAATGATGGTCATCACACTTCTATTTCATTACAACTCAATACTAGAACAAAAATATGACTCTATATGAATGCCTCCGGCGGTGTACCGGGATGTGCAATGATCTAGCGTAGTAATGACATCAAGAAATGGACAAACCATGGAAACATCATGCTAGCTATCTTACGATCATGCAAGGAAATATGACAATGATGGTGCGTGTCATAATAAACGGAACGGTGGAGTTACATGGCAATATATCTCGGAATGGCTATGGAAATGCCATAATAGGTAGGTATGGTGGCTGTTTTGAGGAAGGTATATGATGGGTGTATGGTACCGGCGAAAGTTGCGCGGTACAAGAGAGGCTAGCAATGGTGGAAGGGTGAGAGTGCGTATAATCCATGGACTCAACATTAGTCATAAAGAACTCACATACTTTTTGCGAAAAATCTATTAGCCCTCGAAGCAAAGATACTAAGATGCATGCTCCTAGGGGGGAGGTTGGTAGGAGTTAACCATCGCGCGCCCCCGACCTTCACGCTAAGATAAACAATCAAAATACAATGCGTGCCAATTTGGTTACATAGTTAGGAGACCATAAGTGCATGCTTCGGGAATCACAAACCTTAACACCAATATTTTTACTAAACCATAATCATTCACTAGTTCCTCCCACATATTAGCATCTCTATATCGCAAAACTACTGCAATGAATCAAACATATCATATTCAGCGATCTAAAAGTTTATGTAGGATTTTATGACTAACCATGTGAATGACCAATTCCTGTCAACTCTCTAAAGAGATATCAGTGAAGCAAGAGAGTTTTAATTCTTTCTACAAAATTTATGCCCACGCTCTAACAATTATAAGTGAAGCAAAGGAGCATTCTACAAATGACGGTTTTCTATGTGAAGAGAAACAGGCTATCCAAACATCAAATGATGTAAGTGAAGCACATGAAGTATTCTATAAAGCCATACTCAAAAGATATAAGTGAAGTGCAAAGATCATTCTATAAATCAACCAAGGACTATCTCATACCATCATGGTGCATAGAAGAAAGGGTGAAAACTAAATGCAAAAGACGCTCCAAGATCTGCACATATCACATGAATGAAACGAATCCGAAAACATACCGATACTTGTTGAAAAAAGAGGGGATGCCTTCCGGGGCATCCCCAAGCTTAGACGCTTGAGTCTCCTTGAATATTTACTTGGGGTGCCTTGGGCAACCCCAAGCTTGAGCTCTTGCCTCTCTTTCTTCTCCTCACATCTAGACCTCCTCGATCTTCGAACACTTCATCCACACAAAACTTCAACAGAAAACTCGGTAAGATCCGTTAGTATAGTAAAGCAAATCAGTACTCTAAGTACTGTTGACAACCAATTCATATTTTTTTTGCATTGTAGGTATTGTAATATAACTTTTGCATGGCTTAATCCACTGATAGAAATTGATAGTTTCATCGAAACAAGCAAACTACGCATCAAAAACAGAATTTGTCTAAAACAAAACAGTCTGTAATAATCTGAACATTCACCATACTTAGTTTAGTTGAAAAATTCTTCCAAAATTAGGAAAAATAAAAAATTGTATAGAAAGACAGTGCAAAAAATTTCAGAACCATTTCACGTTCCAGCAAAAAATGTAAAATCGCGCACTACAGCCAAAGTTTCTGTCCTGCACCGCACAAACCAACAAGCATTGCAAACATCCTAAAGGCAAACCTTGGCACATTATTTTTATAATACAATGGAATTGTACAAGGGGATAATTTTTTTTTAAAGTTCCTGTAATTAATATTCACAAAGTTTCCATGGGCATGAAGAAAGTTCAAGGATGTCCCCCACTTTCACAATGCTCGTCTATATCACTTTCACTTTTCTTTTTGAAAAATTTTAGGTTCCCCTCTTTATTTTTCTTGTTTTTAAACTTTATAAAAGCACACAACAGAAATAAATGACTCTCTAAAAATTCCAGATTGTATCCCTGGCAGCGCTTTCTTAAGCCATTAAGCTAGGCATATAGTGCTCAAGTAATGGATCCACCCGGATCCCAAGGTATATCAAAGCCAATTTTAATTAGCAATGATTTTACATTTAGTTGTGAGCACAAAGTGATATGTGTCATGCAAGAAAGAAGTCTAGCTCTCTTCCTATGCATAGGCATGTCAAAGAAGAACAATTCATGAACATCAAGTAAAGGCCAATGCATAGTATAAGCAGTTTCTTGCAATTTTATCGTGTTGAAAACATAGAGAGGCGGAGATGTAGTTGCTCTCTCATAATAATTGCAAGTAGGAGCAGCAAGCACATGCATATTATATTTATCAAAATCATCATGTGTAACAGAAAAAGGCAACCCATCAATATAATCCTTAATAAGTGCAATCTTCTCCGATCTAGTGTAGTTTGGAGAACTCAAAAAGATAATAGGACTATCATGTGTTGGTGCAATAGCAACTATCTTATGTTTAACATAAGGAACTATAGCAAGTTCATCTCCTTAAGCATAATTCATATTGGCATCTTGGCCACAAGCATAGAAAGCATCATCAAAAAGGGATATTTCAAAAGAATCAACGGGATCATAACAATCATCATAGCATTCATCCTTCGGTAAGCATGAAGGGAAATTAAACAATGTATGAGTTGAAGAGTTACTCTCATTAGAAGGTGGGCACGGGTAGCTAATCCGCTCTTCCTTCTTTTGTTCTTCGCTCTCCTCCACGTCTTTTTCATCCAATGAGCTCACAATGTCATTAATTTCTTCTTCCATAGACTCCTGCAAAATATTAGTCTCTTCTTGGACAGCGGAGTAGGCCTCAATATATGGTTTAACATAGGCATTACAAGCATAATTATCATAACAATATTTAAATATGGCAAAATTTTCAGATTTGTAAAGAGTAGCATCATACTTTTCAGTCAAAGAAGCAATTTCATAAGCACCCTTAAATGCAACAAATTCTTCAATTTGTTGAACATCTTAGCATACGAAGATACGATTCCATTATCACTAAACTCACATTGGTAGGGAAGGTGTTTCTTAGGGTCTTCATAACAACAAGTAAAATAATATATTTCACATAAATTCCAAGCATAGCATTGCAAACGATGAATTTGATCCAGTAAAAGTTTCCCTCTTTTAGATATGCAGTGTCGCACATAACAAGCATGCTCATCTAAATATTTTCCCTCAACTAAGCTAGTTGGGGTTTCAGCACGAGCACACAGGGATCGAAGATGATCCAAGCAAAAAGCTTCAGGAGTGTGATAGATTTTGAGTGGTTCTTCAACCATTGGTTCAGCAGGTACCACAAGTTTTTTTGGTATTTTGCGTTTCCTACCCATAACTAAAGATAGAAAACAACTTAGAATAGCAAATAAAATCTACTTAGTGATAAAGCCAACAAGCACACACGAGAATATTCACCCCACGCTATTGCTCCCCGGCAACGGCGGCAGAAAAAGGTCTTGATAACCCACAAGTGTAGGGGATCAGTTGTAGCATCTTTCGATAAGTAAATGTGTCGAACCCAACGAGGAGCTAAAGGAAGAACAAATATTCCCTCAAGTTCTATCGACCACCGATACAACTCTACGCACGCTTGACATTTACTTTACCTAGAACAAGTCTGAATCTAGAAGTAGTTTGTAGTTTTTTGTGGGATAGGTTTGCAAGAATATAAAGAGCACGCAAATATAAACTAGGGGCTGTTAAGATAAAGACACATAAAGTTAATGATAGCGAGTGTGGAAAAGTGCTGGTAGCAGTTGCGAAATTGCCCCTAAGACTACGTTACTAGACCGATAGCAAGTTTTATGTGGGAGAGGCCACTGCTAGCATGTCATCCCTTACTTGGAATTCTAAGCACTTATGATTTGAACTATTAGCAAGCATCCGCAACTACTAACGTTCATTAAGGTAAAACCCAACCATAGCATTATGATATATTGGTCCCCCCTCAATCCCGTATGCATCAATTTCTATGCTAGGTTGAAGTTTCTGCCACTCTTGCCCTCCGATACGTAGTCCTATCAACATACAACTAACCCTATAGTGTGATCCACATGCGCGCTCATATGATGGGCACCAAAGGACAGAAACATAACCACAATCAATTTAAATCAATCATAGCATTTCACCAATCACCGGTAGGACAACGATAATCTACTCAGACATCTTAGGATGCAACACATCATTGGATAATAATATGAAGCATACAGCACCATGTTCAGGTAGAGGGTACTGCGCGTTGCGGGAGAGTGGACCGCTGTAGATAGATGGGGGAAGGTGATGGAGATGTTGGTGAAGATGACGGAGGTGTTGGTGTAGATCGTCATCACACGATGATGGCCCCGGTGGCACTCCGGTGCCACCGGAAGCGAGGGGGAGAGAGCCCCCTCCTTCTTCATCTTCCTTGACCTTATCCCTAGGTGGGAGAAGGGTTTCCCCCCTGATTCATGGCCTCCATGGCGGCAAAGGGGCGAGAGCCCCTCCGAGATTAGATCTGGCTCTCTGTCTCTCTCTGTTTCTGCGTTCCTAGATTCTGGCCCTTCACCGTTTCTTAAATTCCCGGACATCCGTAACTCCGATTGGGCTGATTTTTTGACACGATTTTTATCCGGATATTAGCTTTCTTGCAGCGAAAGAAGGGCCTCAACCGCCTTATGGTGTGGCCACGAGGGCCCAGGGCGCGCCCCCTGCCTCGTGGCCCACTCGGGCATCGTTTCATGTTGGTTCCGCTTCCCAAAATTCATATATATTCCAAAAAAATCTCCGTATGTTTTTATTCCGTTTGGACTCCGTTTGATATGGATATTCTCGAAACAAAAAACATGCAACAAACAGGAACTGGCACTGGGCACTGGACCAATATGTTAGTCCCAAAAAATAGTATAAAAAGTTGCCAAAAGTATATGAAAGTTGTAGAATATTGGCATGGAACAATCAAAAATTATAGATACGACTGAGACGTATCATCGACAACACAACCCTCCTGCACGACCTTGCCGGCAACAAAGATAGCGGCTGGCAACACAGCCAGCCTCCAAAATGAATAGATTTTTCACCAGCAACACAGCGAGCGCCCTGCAACAAAGCCATCCTCCAAAATGAATATGTTTTTCACTGACACACAGCAGGCGGCTGGCACCCATGCCAGCTGATACGTCTCCAACCGGCGTGAACTAGGGCCGCCGGGCACGGTTTATTCGAATATTTATGTTTGATAAAGGAGGCGGACATGATGCGGTCAAAGGATGCGTCCGCGCTTTGGGCGCACGACCACCGCATCCCAGAAAAGGCCCGAACATGACCTCATTACCCGCCCCCAAACGGACAGAAACTTTGCTAGTTTCTGGAAATCTGCAGTCATGTTCGCATGCCTAATTTCCTTTAGAGATGAAGAAGGCATTACATCAGGCTGCTGGTTAGTGGCACTTGGCACAATTGGGATAGCAATTGACGTCCAACGCTGCAACATGTACTGCTCCGGAATGACATCAAGCCCAATATGCATGAACACTTTGAGTATCTGGCAACAAAGGATGCCATCCCTCTCCATTTTGCAACACTCGCAAGAATAGTGTCCCTCGGGTATTTTTGCCGACTCCAACTAGTTCCTGGAACCATACTTCACAACCAAATCTATATTTGATCTCAGCTGAAACATTTCTACACTAATTTGGAATGCATTGTAGCGTCCAATCATCGAAAACTCATCACGGAACTTGCACTAAAGATCTCTAGTGTATGTCTTGTATGCCTGCTTATCTATTGGGAACGGTGACCACATTTCAACATCCAGATGCTCTGTCATGTAGTCATTGCACCCTTCCTTGACGAGGATGTGCGTCTGTATTTTCTCGTACTGCTTCACAAAGTTCATAATTGACTTGTGAGAGTTCACATACCGCTTCAAGACTGCATTGAACCCCTCAATTCATTGGGTAGACTGCAAGAAGGGGAAAATATATGCTTGAAGTAACATGGCACCCAAGTGTTCCTAATTTGTACAGATTCTCAAAATGGGCATGTGTAATTACCTCATATTTCACCATTAATGCAGCCCAATTCTGTTCAAATTCATCTGGTGTGAAACTGAAATCAACGCAAGTGTTGAAATCTTCAGACAATCACGGGTTCCGTCCTAGCAACCATCCAACTTTCTCTTGAGCTTTTCTCATGATGTGCCACCGAAAACATCGGTGCACACTTG
Source organism: Secale cereale (assembly GCA_902687465.1). NCBI lineage: Eukaryota > Viridiplantae > Streptophyta > Magnoliopsida > Poales > Poaceae > Secale > Secale cereale. The sequence goes on along the minus strand of LR738715.1, from coordinate 871,245,186 downwards.
TGGGAAACATGTTCTTTATGGACTCTTTCATTGCCACATCTTGATCAGTAATGATGTTATCCGGTGCCCTTCCATTCATAGCCTCTAGGAAAGTTCCAAAAACCAAATCAAAGCTGGTCTCCATTTCTCGCCTCACAAATGCGCAACCCAACATGAAATATGCGCATGACGGTTGATCCCAATGAACGGAGCAAAAAGCATGTTGTACATATTGGTCATGTAGGTTGTGTCAAAGGAGACACAATCATGATATGCTTCCGTATAAGCTTTCTGTGCCAAGCCATCCACCCAAAAAATGTTTTCTGCCCTCTCTTCGAGATCATATTTTATCTTATAGAAAAAATCTGGATCATCTTTTTGCAAGTCTATAAAATGTTCAATTGTCTCAATAATGCCCCCCTCTTTCATTGAGTCCTTGCGGAAGCCAGCACGCAGGTTTGTTATTGCTTTAGGTCCATACGGTACGTTTAGCTCCGAGCCATAAAACTCTGACATGATATGCATCATACGGCCTGCAGGAAACAAAGTTAAGTTAGATAGTTGCGCACTTCATACATAACAGTTGCAGACTAAAGAACAATAGTTGCACAAGAATCAACATGTGGTTGCAAAGATGTGCACACTAGTTTTTCACAGACCAACAATCTTTTTTTTGGCATTTCATACGTGCACAAGTTGCAGAACCAACATTTTTATAGTTTGTTATGTATTTTGCACTCCGTACACATAACACTTGCAGATTAAGTAACAATAGTTGCACAACTATTGACATCTGGTTGCCATAGAAGTTTTTTTCCACTGTTTACTGCTTTTTATTGCATGATGCAAAACAATTTAGTTATTTTTGTCTATCATCAGTTGCAGACATATGAAGACTAGTTCTAGAAAAAAAGGTTTACTTTCATCGATAAGGAACATTAGTTTGCAGAACGAATATTGTGGAGTTGCCATCAAAACTATGACCATTTTGTCAATCTATATCTTAGTCAATCAGCAAGTAGTTCCAACTTTTTGTTTTGTTTTGTGGGAATAATTTTTGCACAAATACTCAAGCCTGGTTTCACAACACAATGGATGTACTTGCACAACCCCCGGCTGTTAGTTGCACACTTAACAGAGCATATTTAAATAATATAGTTCAGCACATGGGAGGTGAATGAGAACACACCTGAAGTCAGGTTGCAGTTGTGTAGTATCTCTAGGAACCTCTTTTCCTCCAGCGGTATACCCATGTGAGATCGCAAGTATTTGGGCAGCGAAGGCTTGGCGACCAAAGGATGATTATGATCACAGACAAAGTGGGTTACACTAGTAGAAAAAGGGTCAAACGTGAAGCACATTAGTGTCGGTTTGAATTTGAGATGGCACTAATGTGTACATTAGTGCCGGTTCCAACGGCTAGCCGGGCCGCTCTCATTAGTACCGGTTCGTGGCGAACCTTTAGCACCGGTTCGTGCCACGAACCGGTACTAATCAAAGTGGTGGTAGGATGTTGTCAGTCTGGGGCCCCTCCAACACCTTTAGTACCGGTTCTTGGCACGAACCGGTGCTAAAGGTGGTCGTACATAAACCCTTCGTCCACCCGAGCTCGCTCTGTTCTTCCCCTTTCCCCTCTCCTCTCTATTCTTCCCCTCTTCCTCTCGGGCTCATCACACATTTTGCCCAAAATTTGTCAAGATTTGAAGGCCCCAATCCATTCAAATGATCACAAAGGTTAGCAACTTTGTCCTTTCATCTCTCATTGCTAGATTAGCTCTTGCAATGCTTTATATAGTGATTAATTTGTGAGTTTAGTAATTTGGGAGGAAATATATGTGCTAGTATTTGATTTATATGCAATTTGAGGTCCAAAATAACACTTAGTTTGCATATGTAGGTGTGGTTTACTTAGTGCCTTCTAGATCTCCTTTGTAACCACCGTCGATCTCCCGCACCGTCCCGTTGCCGGCACCACCTTGTGGTGAGCCTCTTGTTCATGAAATTTTATATAAAAATTGATGTTTGTGTGATTTGGATATATAGTTACTCGTATAATTATCTTACCCGTACGTTGTTTGTTATACATAGTGCCATGGTTTTGATATCCGTCCCCGTTGGCCCTCGTCCTTGTTATGATTCGGATGTGGTGTATATATTCTCTTTTAAAACTAGTTGCATTTCATGTTTATGACAAATTATGCCCATCAAGTTGACATAGATATTTTTTCTAGGAGGTATGTGAACCGGAAATTCCAACCGACCCTATTGTCGAGAGGTTAAATTTAGTTGAAAGAGGAAACGAGTACTTGAAAGAAAAATTGAAAAGAATTGAGGGGGAGAAGATGGAATTGGAGTTGCATGTTGCCGATGTCGTCGATGATCACAAGATCAAGATGGAGAAAGTGCGCTTGAAGATTAGAAAGATTAGAAAATATGCCATCGATAGTGAGGCTTGGTATCATTATGCTGTTGGATCAATTGTTACCTTAGTTGCGATCTTGATCGCATTTGTTGTTGCATTTAAATGCTTTGGCTAGAGAGTTATTTGTTTTTTGCATTTAAGTGTTGTATGAACTGTATGTATGAACTTGTATTAAGTTGGTGTTTTTGGTTCTGTGTATTGAAGATGAGCCGACAATGGATGTACGATGACCGATGCTCTCCCGAGTTCATTAATGGCGTGCAAACTTTTCTGCTTGCGGTTGAGGCAAACAAGAGGGCGGATGGTTTTATGCCTTGTCCATGTGCTGTCTGTAAGAATGGTCTAAATTACTCTAAGTCAAGAACCATTCACGTCCACCTGTTTAAGTTCGGTTTCGTGCCCCGCTATAATGTTTGGACCAAGCACGGAGAAAGAGGGGTTATGATGGAAGACAACGAAGATGAAGAGGACGACGACAGCTATCCTGGCCATGGGTTCCCTGAATACGATGATACAACAATGGGGGAAGAAGCTGAGCCGGTAATGCAGGAAGAAGCTGAGACGGCAATGCGGGAAGAAGCTGAAGAAGAGGCATCAGATGAGCCCGTTGATGATCTAGGTCGGGCCATTGCCGATGCAAAGAGAAACTGCACAAGTGATTTGGAGAAGAAGAAGTTGCAGCGCATGTTAGAGGATCACAAAAAATTGTTGTACCTGAATTGCGTAGGTGACAAGAAAAAGCTGGGCACCACACTGGAATTGCTACAATGGAAGGCAGAGAATGGTGTATCTGACAATGGATTTGGAAAGTTGCTCGTAATGATAAAGGATATGCTTCCAAAGGACAACGAATTGCCCGAGAGTACGTACGAAGCAAAGAAGGCTGTCTGCCCTCTAGGGTTAGAGGTGCAGAAGATACATGCATGCCCTAATGATTGCATCCTCTACCGCGGTGAGTACGTGGATTTGAACGCTTGCCCGGTATGCGGTGCATTGCGCTATAAGATTAGCCGCGATGACCCTGGTGATGTCGAGGGTGAGCGCCCCAGGAAGAAGATTCCTGCCAAGGTGATGTGGTATGCTCCTATAATACCACGGTTGAAACATTTGTTCCAAAACAAAGAGCATGCCAAGGCGATGCGATGGCACAGAGAAGACCATAAGAAAGACGGAAAGTTGAGAGTACCCGCTAACGGGTCGCAGTGGAGAAAAATCGAAAGAAAGTACGGGAAGGAGTTTGCAGATGACGCAAGGAGCGTATGGTTTGGTCTAAGCGCAGATGGCATTAATCTTTTTGGGGAGCAGAGCAGCAACCATAGCACCTAGCCCGTGACTCTATGTTTGTATAACCTTCCTCCTTGGTTGTGCATGAAGCGGAAGTTCATTATGATGCCAGTTCTCATCCAAGGCCCTAAGCAACCCGGCAACGACATTGATGTGTACCTAAGGCCATTAGTTGAAGAACTCTTACAACTGTGGAATGGAACAGGTGTACATGCGTGGGATGAGCACATGGGGGAAGAATTTGACCTAAAGGCGTTGCTGTTCGTGACCATGAATGATTGGCCTGCTCTCAGTAACCTTTCAGGACAAACAAACAAGGGATACTACGCATGCACGCACTGTTTGGACGATACCGACAGTATATATTTGGCTAATTGTAAGATGAATGTGTACCTGGGACATCGTCGATTTCTTCAGAGCAGGCATCCCGTAAGAAAGAAAGGCAAGCATTTCAAAGGTGAGGCGGATCACCGGACGAAGCCTCGCCACCGTACTGGTGCTGATGTACACGATATGGTCAAGGATTTGAAGGTGGTCTTTGGAAAGGGTCCTGGTGGACAACCTGTTCCGAATGACGCTGACGGACGCGCACCCATGTGGAAGAAGAAATCTATATTTTGGGACCTGCCCTATTGGAAAGACCTAGAGATCCACTCCGCAATCGACGTGATGCACGTGACGAAGAATCTTTGTGTGACCCTGCTTGGCTTCTTGGGCGTGTATGGGAAGACAAAAGATGCACCTGAGGCACGGGAGGACCAGCAACGTATGCACGGAAAAGAAGGCATACATCAGGGTCATGCAAGCTACGCTCTTACCAAAGAAGAGAAGGAAATCTTCTTTGAATGCCTACTCAGTATTAAGGTACCATCTGGCTTCTCGTTAAATATAAAGGGAATAATAAACATGGTAGAGAAAAAGTTCCAGAACCTAAAGTCTCATGACTGCCATGTGATTATGACGCAACTGCTTTCGGTTGCATTGAGGGGGCTTCTACCGGAAAATGTTCGATTAGCCATTGTGAAGCTATGTGCATTTCTCAATGCAATCTCTCAGAAGGTAATCGATCCAGAAATCATACCAAGGTTAGAGAATGATTTGGTGCAATGTCTTGTTAGTTTCGAGTTGGTGTTCCCACCATCCTTCTTCAACATCATGACGCACGTCCTAGTTCACCTATGCGAAGAGATTAACGTTTTGGGTCATGTATATCTACACAATATGTTCCCCTTTGAGAGGTTCATGGGAGTCTTAAAGAAATATGTTCATAACCGTGCTAGGCCAGAAGGAAGCATCTCCAAGGTCCATCACAATGAGGAGGTCATTGAGTTTTGTATTGGCTTTATTCCTGACCTTAAGCCGATTGGTGTTCCTGAATCGCGGCATAAGGGCAGACTAGATTGAAAAGGCACGCTAGGAGCGGAACAAATAATATGTATGGACGGACATTCTCTCACTGAAGCACACTACACAGTTCTACAGGATTCCGCATTGGTGGCTCCATATATGGATGAACACAAGAATTTGCTACGCTACAAACACCCGGAGCGGTCTGATGACTGGATTACACGTGAACAAACCAGGAGTTTCGCCAGCTGGTTGCAGACATGTACCATGCATGACACCTCTATTGAAGATGACATGTACTTGCTGTCCCAGTTACCATCTTCGAATATAATGACTTTCAAAGGGTACGAGATAAATGGTAATACATTTTACACGATCGCCCAAGATAAGAAGAGCACCAACCAAAATAGCGGTGTCCGCTTTGATGCAGAAACCAAGACGGGAAAGGAAACATATTATGGTTATATACAGGACATATGGGCACTTGACTATCGACGTGGTTTGAAGGTCCCTTTGTTTCAGTGCAAATGGGTCAATATGACACGAGGCGGGGTAACGGAAGACCCGCAGTACGGAATGACAACAGTGGATCTCAACAATCTTGCGTATGCAGACGAACCATTCATCCTAGCCAATGATGTGGCACAGGTTTTCTATGTGAAGGACATGTCTACCAAGCCAAGAAAAAGAAAATATAAGGAAGCGAATGCATCGTACGATGAGCCAAAGCGGCACATAGTTCTTTCTCGGAAGAGAAACATCGTGGGAGTGGATGACAAGACAGACAAGTCAGAAGATTATGAAAAGTTTGATGAAATTGCTCCATTCACAGTGAATATTGACCCGAGCATCCCGTTAAATGATGAAGATTTTCCATGGTTACGGCGCAAAGGGACACACGCGAAGAAAAAGTTTCACACCCAAAGATCTGGGATGTGATCGGCTTCACTATCATCACTTTCTTCTGTGTTTCACACCGAGAAGGGAATCTCTGTAATAGTTAGGGTAGTTATGTGTTTTGGCATTTGAAACGCGAAGAAATTTTATGTGCAAACAAATTCTTTCATGCCTTTACTGATTTTTAAAGTTAAGTTATTCACAAACTTGTGATTCACACTAATTTCAAATAATTCAAAATTTAAACTAATCAAATTTGAAAACTACGGGCACTAACAGAAAGTTTGTAATTTTTTGTACCTAATTTGAAAACAAGAAGAATGCCGAAAAAGGATAAGTTCCATAAGCTGGGGCCAGGTGGCTACGCGGTGGCAATGCCTAAGTGGGATAAGTTTGAGAAAGAGATGGAGAATGCAGGTGTCACTCCGGTTACTAGGAGCTGGCCCCCCAGGTACAGGACTTGGTTCTATGCGCATGGGGGGGAGTTGGACCCGAAGACATGCAAAGTTTCGACGAAGGCATGTCTGAACAGAGCCGACGATAAGATACTTGTTGCAATAGAATAGGCTCGATCGGGGGTGTTCCTGCCCAACAGAGAGAATGCCGAGCTTACGCGTGCCCTGGAAAATCCTGAACACCCAGGAAGAACACGAGGCAAGGGCGCTATTCCGTGGTATGAGGGGTTTTCGGACTGGAACGCCGACTACAGAACCCTTGCGAGATGGAAGATTGCGGAGGAGAAGCAGAGGAAGATGGAGGAGGAGCAGAGGAAGCTGGACTATGAACGCCTTCAAGGCCTAGAATCAAAGCACACGGACTTGGCAGTCAAATTCCAGCGGCAGCAGGAGCAGATCGACTCACTTAGCCAGCAAAGGGGGTCTCAGCAGCTGCAGCCGCTAGCGGATGATCCAGCATTGGATACCACCGCCCCATCCATGCCGAGAAGCAGCGTGTGTTCCGCCCCGGGCGACGCAATGCTGGATAGATACCCCGTGGATGACATCATGGAGAACACTAACTGCGAGCTACACTTCAAAATGAAGAACATATCCATGAAGGTGGCGGACGCCGTTGCTTTTACAAATCCCCCCGAGGCAACCTTCCATTGTAACCCGATTCCAGCAGGCTATGCTCGTGTCTTGGTTGATGACGTGGTGGACCAATATTCGGGGCTAGAGCATGACATTCCTGGAGGTGATGAGGAGCACAAACTCGGAGAGGCCAAACATCGTATCATCCTATGGAGGAAGGATTGCATCATCTTTCGAAGGCCACCGACACCGCGTCAGCCGACTCCTCGTCGTAGTCCGCCACCGAGTCAGCAGACTCCCGCTCCTGCAAGTCCACCAACGCGTCAGGCCACTCCTCCTCCTCCAAGTCCGGCAAAGCGTCAGGCCACTCCTCCTCGAAGTCCGACAAAGTGTCAGACGTCCACTCCTCCTCCAAGTCCGACACAACTTCAGGCCACTCCTCCTCCAAGTCCGGCACAGCTTCAGGCCACTCCTCCTCGTCCAACTCACCCCGTCAACCATCTCCGCCGCCTCGGCAATCGTAGAAGAGACACCCCGCAGCTATGGTGCGTAGTGGTACGAGTCGAGGCAGTACAGGAAGTACAGGCGGAGGCATGCGATATAAATATGGTCCAAGCCTCACTGATCCTCAGAGGGCTTATGACAGGACCGAGGAGCAAACCAAGGCCATAGTGCAGGCAGAAGTGGACGCCCATTTTGGACCGAAACCGCCACCGCCGCCAAGGGAGAAAGTGCCTGAGGAAAAGATTGACCACTTCATTCGTATGGCTCAACCACCAGCTCCCAAGCCTGTTGACACAAACTATGAGTGCCACATCAGGAAGTTAAATCGAGCACATCTACATAAGGTGGCGAGCTCGAGCTCGAGGAAACAACAAGTAGCTGTCAAAAAATGCAGGAAAACTGTTCCCCAGCTGGGAGAACAGGCGGCGCAATCGATCCCCTCGCTTGTTGTGCCAACAACACGTGAGAGTACGCGCGCCCAATATTATTGTGGGCAAGCAGTTTACGTTCCCGAGGTGGGCAATGTGGTAATAACCGAGGAAAATATAACGCAGGCTGAAATTCTCAATATCACTGTTGGACAACTCCTCCAGATCGAGCCCATGCCTGTGCTTACAGAGGAGGAAATAAAACGGAAATATGTCCAGGGCGAACCTTTGGTCAAGCCAGACGAGGTCAAGAAGCTCCCAACGAGAATGTATGAATTGCATCAATGGTACATGGACATTACCAAGACTTCCAATCGAGAGTCCCTCATGGTGGAAGTCAAGAAGGATCATTACTACCATCAGAAAGCTGTGGCCGTTGAGTATAATGAACTCTTTCAGTTATACAATCAAGACGCACTCGACAAATCTATCGTCAGTTGCTATTGTCTGTAAGTGATTTCTTTCTGTAATTTAAGTCTCAAGCTAGCTGTAGTGATCCTTTTGATCAATCATTACCTGTAATTATCCTCAGTATATTCTTTTCTGTGGTATTATGCAGGATGAAGATGTATGAAATGAAAAAAGGTGGACGCTATGGCATTGGGTTCATTGACCCAAACACCGTTAATGAATACACATGGAATATAGATAAATATCATGAAAAGCATGTAGAGGACAGCATGCTAGAGTTCGTGAAGTGTCTCAAATACAATGAAGATATACTACTTCCTTACAACTTCAAGTGAGTCACACTGTCTTGTACTAAAAATTCTCTGTTTTTGCCTACTAGCTAGCTACACGTTTTTGCTTACATATGTCCGCTTAATTAAGACATCCAAACATGTGTGCATGCAGATTTCACTGGATCTTGTGTATCATTATAGTTAACGTCGGAACAGTTGAAGTACTCGACTCACTACTTAAAAAACAAAGTGACTACACCATCTTGTTTGGGATAGTCAACAGGTAATTTCAATCATTATTAACTATATATCTTGGCCTATTTAGTTTGTCATTTCCTGATATGAACTATTTAATAACCCATTTATTCCTTTTCTTTGTCGGCGGGCAGGGCTTGGGCAAGGTTCATCAGCGTCACTCCAGGCGAATGGAAACAAAGACTGCAATGGTTTCGACCCAAGGTAAGTAATTAAGTAGTACTAGCTAGCTAGCTAGCTGCCATTATCTCTTTAATTATCATGCTTGATTAATTATTATCTGATCAAATTCCATTCTCGTAAAGGCCCTGAAGCAGGCGCAAGGGACTGATCTGTGTGAATACTGCGTTTGCGAGAACATTCGCATGATGGCGTCCGAAAGGAGCAGATCTCAAAGACAGGAATGGGTACGTTTGTCAGAACACTATTCACAATTTTTACACCATTATCGATATCTAGTCACACAACTAATAAACATGCATATTGATCTCCTTCTTAACAGTTCACAGAGGTGCGGGACAAGCTCCTAGAAACGGAGCGCGTACAAGCACTTCAAGAGGAAATAGCGGGATTTTTGCTCGACCATGTCATAGATCCGAAGGGAGAATACCATTACCCGCTACCGCCCCCATGAACCACTTCCAATTGTCATCGTGCTCCGAAGGCACCAATTAGGCTAATGCCACTGGCTCCGAAGGCAACATGTAGGAGAAATTGTATATAGCTATACATGTGTGTATGTGTGAATTGGTGGTTTGTGAGACATTTGATGATATATATATGATTGGTTCTACTAGAAATTCTAT
>LR738715.1:871185975-871233990 GCA_902687465.1 Secale cereale | reverse complement strand
ATATATATATATATATATATATATATATATATATATATATATATACGTGTACAATGTGTAGTATCGTAAAATACCAGCAAACGAAAAAGAGTTAAATGGAAAACACAAAATTAAATGAAAAAGAAATCATAAAACCAAAAAAACCCCCAAACCTTGTAATACCGGTTGGTTTTACCAACCGGTACTAAAGGGCTCCCGGCCCCCGGAGCTGGCTCGTGCCACGTGGTTGCCCTTTAGCACCGGTTTGTGCTGAACCGGTACTAAAGGGGGGGCCTTTAGTGCCCACACTTTAGTGCCAGTTATGGAACCGGCACTAAAGGGCCTTACGAACCGGTGCTATTGCCCGGTTCTGCACTAGTGTTACTTCCCACCGCCCAACCTTCAATTTAACCAGCATTTTTTCCTTACATTGTGTTTGCTTTATCCTTTCTCTCTCGCGCTTCTTCTTCTTCTTCTTCTTCTTCTTCTTTTGTCCACTCTCCTCTTCATCGAATATTGGCACTTCTTCCATTTCATCTTCTTCACCCAAAGGTTTGGGTTTGGTACAGGATCTAGCACATGTGGCAACTCAGCTCCTACATCATCCTCTTTTGGCTTCCTAAACTTGTTACATGCTAATTGTTGTTTCTCCAATATGTTGGTATAAGCATTCCTCCTTGAAGTGTTCATCTTAACAGAGAACCCATCTTTAAGGCATCATCATTGTAATGATCCTTAGCACCCTGCAGAGTATCAAATATAATCCCAACAAATGGCTCCATTGGCTGAGAACCAGCCTCATCTTCCTCCATAGCATTTTGATCACTGCCAACTGCCCCTGCCCTTAGTTCTATTTCAGTTGGTCCTGCCACTGTGGTGTTTGTTTCCTCAAGTGTATGGCTTTCTGATTGCATGTTGACATCAACATCATCCATCAAACCAGGATCTTGATTTGGCTGTGTGAAAATCCCTGGTTGCACAAACTCAACATCATCATTAGGCAACTCATTGAGATTGGGAGACAACGCATAGAGGTCTATCATCCTTGAAAGCTTCTCCAACCTGCATTTTTTTTCAATAAAGGAATGTGGAAAAAAAGTCATCAACAAGTTGTACTGGGGCATAGTTGCTAGCCAAATGAGGCATGAATTTAACATCATTACACTCATTTTGTTTGTTTTGAAAACTGCAAGTAGTCAGTTTTTACATAGAGGAACAAGAAATTTGCACATTGTTATGTTTCTCCAATTTTCAAGCTTGCACATTCTAGCAATAATTACCATCTATAGTTAGGTGGTTATATTCATAAAAATTAGAAGGTAAAGCTTACTGCTCATTCGTTTTTTTCCTCTAGATACAACTTTTTGATAGTAGTTGCACAAAGGCAGCACAACATTTGCACAAAAGTGACATAGAATTGCACAAATTTTATGTAAAAGTTGGACACATTGTGAGCATTGAAGTCACACAAACACAATTTTGACAAAAATTATTATACAAGCTGGATAAAAATGTGGCATACCAGTTGCACACAAGCAGTATCAAAGTTGCAATAAGCATCATAGTAGTTGCACAATATAAGAACATTCAGGCAGTAGCTACATGTATTGACCATCTCTTTTGTTTTTGTATCTACAATGTGCAGGTCTAACTAGAAGGGGAGGGCATGAATTTTTGTAGATCAATGCAAGTGAACATATCAAGCAAGGTGTGCTACAGCAACTTCAAAGATAGAAGCAAAATCAGATCTCAACTATATTTGTATATAGCTATTTAGTTAGATTTTTCATAGTTAGAACAACGGTATGATGGCAGTGTGTTTCAGATTGTGACGACAGTGTGTGAACCTATTTTTAAGACCTATATTTGCAGATTGTTTTTTATCAGAACATATCGTATATTGGGTGTCATCGTATATTGGTTTGTTTTCTTCCAGATTTGTGAAATTCCTCCCAAGTTTTTTATTCATGCCTTTATTCCGTTTGTACAGTTTGTGCCTATAGTTGGATGCTACAACTGGGTTAGTTGCACAAAATCGGTTTTAGAGATGCATAATCTACTAAGTTGGCACACATCACTCCTTAAGTTGGCTACTTTATATGATTTAGTTGCACGGAAGCGGCCTACTGGTTGCACTGCAAACACACTATGCAGGATTCATTTGATTTTTGATGATCAAATACATGAATAAAAAATGTGTGCAAAAAAATCAGTACAAGGGCAAGTCTACAAGAGGAATCACGAGGTTGAATACAAATCAACTCAAGGGAGGATACTTACCTACGATGAAGGATTTTGCCCCTTGGGCAGATCCTTTTTTCGTGGGGAAGAAGAAGGTGGCCTGGGGCAGTTGGTCTGGATGCACACAGAAAAGGTGCGAGTAGGGTGGTGGCGGGTGCACATGATCCCGCAGCCAATTGTCGCGGGCGAGAGGTTTCATGTTGGCCGGCGGGTGGGTGGGTGCTTTCCTTTTTCTGTTCGGGCGGGACCAGGTGGTTATCTTTTTTGCCGGACGCTCGCTAACGATCCCAGAGCGGCAGGGCGCTCGCTAGACGGCATCCTTAAAAAATTGGTTTGGATGTGTGTTGGTCAAAGATTGTTTCCATGTCGAGATAGAGAGAGAGAAAGAGAGAGAGGCCCTAGTGAAGGACGCGATGCTTATGCGTATCATCTACTCATCTGGTCGACCAAACAAAAGAAAAAACATCATACTGCTAGTGATACAATGCTAACAATTAGCATACGGTCAGCATTAGTGATAAAATCTAGTATGTAAAGCAAAACAAAAAAATCCATCGTAAGAGAAAGGCCTCGGTTAATAGCACATTATTATCTGCGTACTCACCTTGACAAAAAAATAATAGCTGATGGGATTTGTGTGAGTAGTGCACGAAACTTTTCCGTTCTGGTCTAATAGTCGTGATAAATAGATCAGAAAGAAGGCGTATCAATAGCACTTTGAGGGCGGTAGCTTTGCTTCGGCCATGGAGTCCTGAGCCATAGGTCGCAGTGCAGGCTTACGATCCAGCGCACAGATAGAATAGCTTCCCACACCCCACAAAGAGCAACGCGAGCCAAACTAACGCCCCGCCACACTTCAGCTCACACACCACCAAGGGAAGGGTGTAAAGATGTGGTTAAGCATATACCTAGCAGGGACGCGTTGCGTGTTTATATAGCCATAGGCTAGAGTTACAAGATTCGGTAGTTAGGTCGTGGATTGATCTTCCCAAGTCATCTATACAGCGATAAGGATCGATCACAACATCCTAACTAACCAGGATACAAGATGCACGCAATCTATATCTTAGATGTATATACAGTTTATACTTACACCATATATACATACAAGATATTCCAACACTCCCCCTCAATCAGAACTTTACTAAGTTGAGATTGCCCTTGAAGTCTTCCAACTTGCCCCATGATAAGGCTTTGGTAAAACCATCGACAACTTGATCATTTGTGGGAATGAACTGAATATCAAGTAATCTCTTGGCTACTCTTTCACGCACGAAATGATAGTCAGCCTCAATGTGTTTTGTTCTTGCATGAAACACAGGATTTGCACAAAGGTATGTAGCTCCAATATTACCACACCATGACCGAGAAACTAGAGAGGAATTCATGCCAAGCTCATTAAGTACAGCTTGAACGCGTATCAATTCAGCTGTGGCATTGGCCAAAGCTTTATATTCAGCTTATGTGCTGGATCTTGAGACTGTAGCTTGCTTACGTGCACTCCATGAGAATAGGTTGGGTCCAAAGAAGACAACAAATCAACCAGTTGATCTTCTATCATCTAGACAACCTGCCCAATCTGCATTAGAAAAAGGCACTTACCAGTGTTGAGGTTGACTTTGTAAACTTCAGCCCCGTACTCATAGTGCCTCTGAGATATCTAAGAATCCTATTTACGTTTGTCCAATGTTGAAGTGTAGGAGAGTGCAAGAATTGGCATACTTTATTCACGAGAAAGGATATGTCAGGTCTTGTCAATGTCAAATATTGCAGTGCACCGACCACACTTCTATAGCTTGTAGAATCTTCGGTTCCCAATGGTTCACCATTTCCTTTGTGATTGTTTCCGAAGTTGAGAGAGGCATGTTTGCAATCTTAGAATTCATCATACCTGCTCGTTTTAGCACTTCTGCTACATATTTTTCTTGAGTCAAGAGTACGCCATCATTGACCTCTATTCCCAAGAAGTAATGTAAGTCACCAAGATCCTTCAAGGCAAAATCCTTCTTAAGATCTTCGAGCAATGCCATAGTTGCTTCCTGTGAAGAGCTGGCTACAATAATATCATCAACATAGACTAGCATAAATATAGTGATTTTTCCTTTTTTATATAAAAGAAAAGTGAGGTGTCAGCCTTTGAAGGCTTGAAACCAAGCCTTTGTAGCTTCTCACTCAACCTGGAGTACCATGCTCTAGGTGCCTGTTTTAATCCATACAAAGCCTTATCAAGCTTACACACATAATGATGTTTTTCTTTGACTTCATATCTAGGAGGTTGCCTCATGTATACTTCTTCCTGCAGAACGCCATGAAGAAAAACATTCTGCACATCCAACTGACGAAGGCTCCAAATGTTTGACACTACAATAGATAGAACAAGTCTGACAGTAGCTGCTTTCACAACTGGACTAAAGGTGTCCTCATAGTCTATGCCATATCTTTGTTTAAATCCCTTAGCAACTAGTCTAGCCTTGTATCTATCTATTTCTCCACTAGCTTTTCTTTTAATTCTATAAACCCATTTATAGTCAATGATGTTTCTACCTTTAGCAGGAGGGACTAAGTGCCAAGTTTTGTTTCTAATGAGCGCATTATATTCCTCATCCATAGATTTTTTCCAATTTTTACTTTCAAGAGCATCATGCAAATTGTTTGGTTCTGCAGAGATAGCAAGTCCAGCAAGCCGACCCTTGTCATACCTGATCGTACCATCTGTACGTTTTTTTGGTTTTGTAATACCATGTTGGGATCTTGTGCGCCGAGGTACAACAGGATCTGCTGTATTTGCGCGCTGCACAGAAGATCCTGGCGAAGATGCAGCAGCCGCACCACATCCGAGGCTGATGCTGTTGGGGGCAGTTGCAGCCGAGGTGGGTGCACCTGATCCCATGCCGATCAACTGCACCTCAGTTTCGGCCCGTGGCGCCTGTTGGGCCATCTGGCCCTCCTACGATGGCCCGCTGGTTAGTGGAGAGGGCCGCGCCATCTGGCGGCTTGGGGAGGCTATCGCACCACCACTGGGCCCTCCTACGACTGAGTGCGCTGTCCCGCTGGCGCCTGTGGGCCCTGGCACAGTTGCGCGATTGGGTGACGCGTTGTCGTCTCTAGGAGCGGTGCTGCTGACCACGTCACTTTGCGTGGCAGAGGACAAATCATCGTCGGGATCTCCACCGGCAGTGTCAATTGTGGCCCCTGAATCATTTTCGTGTTCTATGCATGTCTCTTGCTGCATAAAATCATGACCAAAATCATGATTTCCACCGAAATTTACAGCAGGATTTAGTGCATGAAAATCAACCGATGGATCAGCCATACATTCACCCCCATGATCAGAAGCGGAATTTTCAGAAAGGAGAAGCACTTCAGATCGAAGGAGAGCTCCAGCATTTTGATTTAAGGAGGCAAAAGGAAACATTGTTTCCTAAAAAACAACGTCGCGGGAGATATAGACTCGGCCAGCAGCGATGTCAAGGCGCTTGAACCCTTTATGTAGATTACTATATCCAAGAAATACACATTGTTTGGATCGAACTCAAGCTTCCTAGCATTAAAGGGCCGGAGATTCGGCCAATAAGCACAACCAAAAGTGCGGAGAGCATGATAATTTGGTTGTTCATGGAACAATCTTTCTAGAGGAGTTTCAAGCTTGATGACTTTGCTAGGAGTACAGTTTATGAGATATGTGGGAGCTATAAATGCTTCATCCCAGAATTTTAAGGACATGGAAGCATGAGCCAAGAGTGATAGACCAACTTCAACAATGTGACGATGATTTCTTTTGGCAGACCCATTCTGTTGATGGGCGAGGGGGCATGAAACGTGGTGCGTGATGCCTATTTGACGAAAAAAGGAGTTGAGTCATTCATATTCACCACCCCAGTCAGTTTGCATGGTGATGATTTTACGATCAATGGGTCTTTCAACAAGTGCTTGATATTCAGGGAACACTTTAAAAACTTCAGACTTGTGCTTAAGAATACTAATCGAGGTAAATTTACTGAAATCATCAATGAAGCTCGCATAATAGTTTCTCATATTAATAGAATCACGGGCAGGCCCCCATACATCAGAAAATACTAGCTCTAAAGGAGCATTCGAAACACTATTGGAATTTGGATAGGGAAGTTGATGAATCTTGCCCATTTGGCAAGCATCACATACTCCCTCTTTATTAAACTCACTACTCAAAAACAGAATTTTATTCTTTCCAAGTACATGCTGAACAATTGTCGACACGGGATGACCTAATCTATTGTGCCACCTTCATGGAGAAATCTTGGTGACACCAAAAGCTTGCGTGCCCGCACTCAAAGGAGATGATGGTGATGAGAGGGGATAGAGTCCACCCCTACATCTGCCGTGAAGAAGAGTTTTCTTCGTTTTCTTGTCCTTAATAAAATAGAAATAAGGACGAGTTTCAAGGAAGGTCTGATTGTCACGAGATAAACGATGAGCAGGGATCAAGTTTTTGGTGGCGTGTGGTACATGCAAGACATTTTTGAGATGAAGATTGCGAGTAGGAGTACACATATAGGCTTGACCAATATGGCTGATTTTCATACCTTCACTGTCAGGGATATTACTACCAGGTATAAACCGCCCAGGAGAGGCCGGTTTATGTTATCAAGATTACCTTAAAGCCCAGCGGAGCATGAAGCAAAAGACTTTAGCCCAAGAGGTTTAGAGCCGAAGTGTTAGGGCCCATGATTTGTAAACCGCCATACTATGTAACTTGAGATGTAAGGTAGAAAGAATAGAGGCCGAGGCAGACACGTTTATGAGCCGGCCTCGGCACTCTGTAAACCAGACCGGGCGTCACCTCTTATATAAAGGGACGACCCGGCGACGGTTCAAGGACGGAGAACGACAGGTCGAGACACACGAAAAGCAGATTCGCTCCCTGGTCATCGAAACCCTAGCAATACACACCAAACTAGACGTAGGCTTTTACCTTCATCGAAGGGGCCGAACTAGTATAAAATCCATGTGTCCTTGTCTGCTTTAACCCCTTTAAGCTAATCCGTAGCGATGGCCTCACGACTAAGTCCTTTTGCTAGGACATCTGTCGTGACAAAACCACGACAGTTGGCGCCCACCGTGGGGCTTTCGCACGATGGTTTCGAGTTCTTGAAGGGCAGCTTTGAAGGACTGAAGGGCTACGCAGTGGGCCGGATGACTAAGAGTCGTCGCGGCAAGATCTACATTAACGATGCAGGCTGGGGCCCCGAGGCCAATTCAATCGAGTACGGGTACCGGGTCCCCTTTGGCGGCATCCACGTCTTCATCGGCAAGATCAGCGAACCGGGCCCTGAGCCGGACATCTTCCCCAACATCGTCGAACCGGCTCAGCGTGCGAGACCTGCCCGGATTGAGCCCGCCATGAAGCACGTCTTCGTTGGAGTAGTGCATGGAGTACAAGCCGAGGACGGATTGGACTCTGGCGGCGAGACCGTTATCTATTATGGCGATGAATCTTCTTCCGGAAAAACAGAATCCCAATACCTACTACAGGATGGCCGGTCTGAGGGATGTTCCGATGGTGACAGTATTCCGGACCCCCTTGATCCGTCGAGCCGGGTGGTTGTTTTTATGGCCGGATCACAACCTGTGCAGCAGTCCTCAACAACAGCGGCGATGACATCAGGTGTAGTGAGGGCTATGGTTGGAGACCCGCCCCATCACCGTCTGAAACGGTCGATACCTTGACAGCATTAGCAACAGCAGAGGTAGCCCAGGCCGACAAGGAGCAGCATGATGCGGAGATCGCTCACGTGAAAGGCCGGATTGAACAAGCCAAGTTGGACCTGGCTGCTGAGAAAGCTAGGATGGCTACAAAGCAGGCAGAGCTCGATGCTCAAGCCTATCAACTCATGCTGGATCAGACCGCTTCACACGAGGTAATGATGAGAAGGCAATGATCTCGATTGCCACCGGTTTATGAGGCAAGGAATCTCTTTAGCACACCAGGAGCAGGAACCAGTAACCAGCCGTTGGTGAACCGGGGAGGGGCACCGGGCACGGTAGCGTTGGTTCAGACACCGGCCGTAGAGCCAACCCGCCAGGTTGTGCCGTCACAGCATGTGCCCACCCCTCCTGGTCATTCCTCTAATTCGTAGTTGCTGCTGCTTCACGACTGGCCGCCCTTCCCATTGAAGGAATGTCCTCCATAGCAGTGGAAGCACGACGGGCCAGGGAGTTGTTGGACACGGCGCTAACTCAGTAGCAAGCTTATTCCTACAGCCGGGAGAGAATTCATTCGACTCCCCGCCCAAGACGGAGTTATACTATGAGTCTGGATGAACCGGCCATGTCAAGCAGTGCACGGAGATGTAATCCGCCGAGGCGGGATAATCCGGCAGGAGGAGAGGCGAACGCTCAAGTCGTGGTGGATCAGGCTAGGCAGCACCGGGAAGCCGAGGTAACAGCGCAGTACGAAGACCGTCAGGCGAAGCCGGTTCGTCCCACCACCACAGTTGAACCGGGGGTCATGTCCAGTTCCCTGGGCGTGTGTTGTCTCATCCCCGCTTTACGGAACGTAAAACTACCCAAGGATTTCAAAGGACCGCACAAAGTGCCCAATTACACAGCGGATCTGGCTCCGGAGGCATGGGTTGAGAGTTATGAGATGGCAATGGAGATGCTGGATGTAGATGACGCAGCATGCACTAGGTATTTCTCAATGATGCTCGAAGGAACGACTCGCACTTGGCTAAAGGGTCTACCACCTAACTCCATCGGATCATGGGCCGAATTGCGGCGCCGGTTTATCAACAACTTCAAAGACACCTGCAAGCAGCTAATGTCTGTCGTGGATTTAGCGGCCTGCATTCAGGGAGAGCAGGAGTCTACAAGCAGTTGGGTGCGACGAGTGTCCGAGATTTTGCATTCCTCCAATAGCATCAACCCAAGTACAGCAGTGGTAACCTTGGAAGGCAATTTTAGGTTTGAACCCTTACGACTGAAGTTAGGACGCCTTAAGCGTGACTGTAATGACATGGGGACACTCATGGGCGCTTTAGTGGAATATGGGGACTCTGATAATACCAAACATCCAGACACTGATGGAGACAAGTCAGGGAAGGCGAGCAAGAATGGTAAGCTACTGCAGCCCAACCCGGCGAATCAAGGATACAACGGTAAGCGTAAAGCGGATGGAAATTTGGACTTTGTGGCCAACACCAATGCTCAGGAGGATGGACAGGGCCGCAAGGGTAGGCCGCCTTCGCGTAATGGGAGGCCGCCTATTAATCTGGAACGCCAGTTGAACGTACCTTGCCCAAAGCACGGCACACCAGAAAAGCCAGCTACGCATCACTGGAAAGATTGTTTTATTATGCAGGAGTTCATGAACGGACCCGGTACGATCACGGGGCATCCGGCGGATCAGGCCCTGGCTTCCAGGGTCCGAGTTATCAAGGTGGCGGATCCGGTTCAGGGTACCACGGTAATAAAAATGGCAGCCACAATGGGCACAATCAGCATAACCGGCAGCATGGTCAGGGCGGATATAATAATCAGGGAAATCAATAGCGTCAGCAGCAGCAGCAATCCGGATATCAGAATAATCCGAAGGAGCTGAGCAGTGGGTAGTATCATGTCTTCACCATGAGCTTGTGCAAGCGTGACCAGAAAGTTCTAAAGAGGGCAGTACATTATGTTGAACCGGCGGTGCCACGTTTCCTGCATTGGTCAGAGCAGCCCATTGTGTGGAGCAGAGAGGATCATCCGCCCCGGGTTGACAATCTGGGTCAGCTGGCTCTGGTTGTGGCACCGCGGGTAGGTGGCTACAAGTTTACTAAAGTGCCTATGGACGGAGGCAGCAGCATCAACATTCTGTATTATGAGAATTTCCGGCGTATGGGGCTGACAGATAAGAAGCTTCGACAGTCCAATACAGTGTTTCATGGGGTGGTGCCCGGTAAATCGGCATATCTAGTTGGCAAGATCGATCTAGATGTTACCTTTGGAGATGAACATGACTCCAGGTGAGAGACCGTGACCTTTGAAGTGGTGAAGATCAAGAGCCTGTATCACGCTGATACATCTCAAACGTATCTACTTTTCCAAACACTTTTGCTATTGTTTTGCCCTCATTCTTGCATGATTTGAACTAAACTAACCCGGACTGACACTGTTTTCAGCAAAGCTGCCTGTATGATTTTATTGTGTGCAGGAAAATTGATTTTTAGGTGTCTCAGAAAATTCCAAGAAAAATCACAGAAAATCCACGCACCCGAAGGGCCATTGTGCCAAAAGTGGGGCCAAAGGGCAGCCAGGGGGGCCCCAGACGCCTTGCTGGCGTGGCCCCACCCCTGGCCGCGCCGGGAGACCGCCTGGGCGGGTCCTCCCCCCTCTGGTGCCCTACCTTGGCTCGTATTTATCGCCGTGACGAGAAAACCCCAGAAGAGGAGTCGTTTTCCCAGTTTCCGTCGCGGAGCCGCCGCCACCCTCTGTTCTTCTTCGGGAGGGCTAATCTGGAGGCTGATTTGGTCTCCGGAGAGGGGAGATCGTCGCCATCGTCATCATCATCACCACTCCATCTTCCCTCCATGGCTTCTCCTTCCATGTGTGAGTAATTCCCTGCTGTAGGCAAAGGGGATGGTAGGGATTGGATGAGTTAGATCATGTAATTGTTTATTAGATTGTTGGGGGCATGTTGCCTATCATCTACTTTGGTGTTTATCATCTTTGCTTCAACTTGTTGCTCTTAATGCTTGTCACTTAGGGCCCGAGTGCCATGTTTTCAGATTTGAACCCTATGTGTTTGCATGAATATATTTGTGTTCTTGATCCTATCTATGAGTTGATTGCACCTATTATGGTCCGGAACCGGCGATCCCAAAGGTGACAGCTTGGGACACCAAAGGGGATGGTCCATAATTTGAGGATTCCATGTATCCATTGAGTTCATTGCTTTGTTCCGGTGCTCTTTCACAGGAGTACCTTAATCTCCATAAGTTCCTTTTGGCCCCGTTCATAGAGGGATGGTAGGACAAAAGATGTTGTGCAAGTTCTTATTGCAAGCACGTACAACTACCTGTGGGATACATGCCTAATGTTTGATATTTGCCTAGATGATCATTACTTTTCTGTGTGCCTTTCCCCAAGTTAGATTCATGATATATCTCATCCATGCAGCGCCCAACCATCCATCTCCCTAGCCTATAGTGTTTCAATCCTGCTGGTTATTAGTTGTTACTTTTGCTGTTTACTTTTGCTGTCACCACTATCACTATCATATCACCGTTACCACTTATCTTTTGTTGCAAGTAAGTATATTTCAGGTGCGGTTGAATTGACAACTCAACTGTCAAAGCTTATAAATACTCTTTGGCTCCCCGTGTGTCGAATCTATAAATTGGGTTATTCTTACCCGCGAAGACTATCTCGATCCCTTACGGTTGAGGGTTATCAAGTACCGTTTTCTGGCGCCGTTGCCGGGGAGCATAGCAATATTTACAAGTCTACTTGAAGTATCCTACCTGCTGCACTTCATCCACTATGGGTAAGAAAGGAGACCCCAAGGTTCCGATCTTACTATCCACTACAAGAAGAGGTACTGTTCTTAACACTAGTGCTACACTTGATTCACCTTCTGTTATGAGTAAGTTTGCCTCACCACCACCACATGATGCTTCTACTGAATCTGTTACTATGTCCGATACTTTTGATGATGATTCTACTACTCTTGATGATATTGGTTCACTTGGTTATGCTCTTGAGAAACAGATCGCTGCTGCTGCAAAAAAAATCTGGAATTGAAATTCCTGTTACTTGCTACCCTATTGGTGGAACTTATGATTATCCTGATTTGAGTAAACTCAAGGAGAGACTCCTTGATGATGATTACATTATGCTTGATGATGATTTATGCAGGGAACTGACAGAGTTTGCCGACTCTGACCCTGAAGCTATTAAGAAGCTGCTTGAAAAACACTCCTTGAAGAACAAGACTGTTCCTGATCCTGAATTTGCTACATCTCCTATATACATCAATGATCCTGATTATGATTTCTCTGTTGATCTTTCGCTTATATCTATGGTTGAAGCTGACCCCTTTTATGGCAGATAAAATGATGATGCTATTGCACACCTGACCAAACTCACTGAGTTGGGTGGCTTGTTTACCACGAATGAAAAGATATGAAACTTTTATGTGACTAAGCTTTTTCCTTTCTCTTTGAAGGAATGTGCTAAAACATGGTATGATGCACTACCATGTGGTTCCATTAAGAGTCCTCAAGACTTAGCTCACTCTTTTGTTGATAAGTACTTTCCTGCTCATATGCAACATGCTGCTTTACAAAGAATTTATAACTTTAAACAGTTGCAGGATGAGCACCTCCCTAAAGCTTGGGGGAGGTACTGTAGTCCGATCCAGGCTAGACTAGGACATGGAGTCCGTAAGAATGAATTAATCGATATATTTTATGTTGGTCTAACTGATGAATCCAGGTCCTTTTTGGATAGTTGTGTTGGTTGTGTTTTCAGGAAAAGAACACCGGACGATGCAGAAGAATTGATGGGCAGGATTGCCAAAAACCATGAAGATTGGTCCGTCCCTGAACCACCTCCACCACCAAAGTAGAGGGGCATGCTCGTTCTAAGCCCCGAAGATATGCAAGAAGCAAGGAGGTCTATTAAAGAGAAGGGTATTAAAACTGATGACGTGAAGAATCTACCCCCTATTGAGAAGTTGTGTGAGCCTTCCACTCACCCTCCTATGGTAGAGGTACACTATCTTTTAGATTTCAACGCAAGTGACATCCCTCAGGGTAAGCCTCCTGATCAATGTTTAGATGAGCTTGATAATTTTATTATGAAGCAAAGTCATTTTAATGCGAGGATACAAACACAATTGCATGATAATTCCCTTGCTATCAAAAGTTTGCTTGATGTTCTAGGTAGAACAGTTAATGATGTTAAATGTCTTGTGAAGCATTTTCATATGGTTCAAACTTAGCTTGAACAAATTTCTAATGTGCAAAAAGATTTGCTTGCTAACAATACCAAACAAGATGATTTACAGGCCTTCGGGATTAAGACCCGAGGAGGAACTAGCACTCAAGATCCTCTCTATCCAGAGGGGCATCCGAGGAGAATCGAGCAAGATTCTCAAATGCAGGAAGAAGAAATTGTTGGCTCTCCAAAGAAGAAGAAGAAGAAACAAAAGGAGGCTGACAATTCCAATGATCCTATTACAAGTGAAGAGCCAGCTGTTGATCCCAACAGTATATCTACCTCCGATGCTGAGACTAAAGACGGTGCCGAACCTGAAGGTAAGGATAAGGAGAAGAATGATCCGCCTGAAGTTCGAGAAGAAGAAGCACCTGACAAACACAAGAACTACACTAGAGAAGACTTCGTCGCAAGAAGACATGGGAAGGAAAGAGAACCATGGATACAGAAACCCATGCCCTTTCCAAGTAAGTCTCTCAAATCTAAAGAAGAAGAGCATTACAATAAGTTTTGTGAGTGGATGAAACCTCTTTTTCTTCAAATCCCTTTGACTGATGCTATTAAGTTACCTCCTTATTCAAAATATATGAAAGATATTGTTACTAATAAAAGAAAAGTTCCTAATGAAGCAATATCTACTATGCTTGCTAACTACTCTTTCAGTGGCAAGATTCTTGAGAAGCTTGGTGATCCAGGTATACCCACCATTCCTTGCTCCATAAAGAATAATTATGTCAAAACTGCTTTATGTGATCTTGGAGCAGGAGTGAGTGTTATGCCTTTCTCTCTTTACAAGAGGCTTTGTTTAGAGAAACTAATTCCTACAGATATCTCTCTTCAGATGGCTGACAAGTCAACAGCCGTCCCGATAGGTATTTGTGAGGATGTTCCCGTAGAAGTTGCTAATTGTTTGATCCTTATTGATTTTGTCGTGCTTGACATGCCCGAGGATGGGAGCATGTCCATTATTCTTGGTAGACCTTTTCTTAACACCGCAGGTGCTATTATTGATTGCAATAAAGGAAAGGTTACCTTCAATGTGAATGATAAAGAACACACAGTGTATTTTCCAAAGAAGACCGATAAGAGGCATGGCCTCAACTCTATAGAAAATATCGAGACCGTGAAGATTGGATAATGGGACTGTCCACTACATGAGCACCACAAATACAAAACTATTATGGTGGGGACGATGTCCATTAAAGTGAAGGTGCAATGATCACTTTCGTAAGAGGTGGGACTTTTTGCTCTATATATCGCCGATTTGTTGGTATGACTTGATCAACCTTACTAGTGAGCATGTTTTATATAGGTAAAAAGTTGAGCTTGTTATGTTTTCATTTGTTTTAGCTTTTGTTTTCCTTGCTGTACCAAGTGTTTGTGTTTTTGAAGCTTCACAATACTAATCACTGCTTTAAGTTTTCAGAAAGTTTTGCAGCTTTTTGAACTTGGAAAAAATTTCAACAGTGAAGTTTTCAGAAAAATTCCAGAAAAATAAAAATTAAAATTTCCATCCCGAGAGTGACCCAGAGGCACCTGGGGCTGACCAGGGGGGCCACCAGTGGCCCAGGCGGCCAGCTGGCGCGGCCTGCCCCCTGGCCACGCCCATAGGGCGCCTGGGGCACACAGGTCCCGCCTCCAGGTGAGTCTTCTTCCTCTCTCTCTCTCTTTCTCTCCGAAAACACGAGTTCTGCACCTGTTCTTGCGTTCTTGCTGTTCTTGGAGGCAATTTTTGATCTCTCTCTACAGCCTATCATCCGAGCTGAGATTTTGAACAAATACTCCCTGGTATGTAACTCCTCCACCCCTCCAATTAGATTTTTGGTTGCTGGCTTCATTTGTGAGTATTTAGTAGTTCTTGGTGCTGTGTAGATGAGCTTGCATGCATGTGTAGAAATTATTTTTCAAGTTTTGATACAAGTTTATGCCTTAGGTAAGTGAGTTGAGTAGTTTGCCTTAACCCACTTTGTTTAAATCCTTGTTTTTGTAATTTGTCAAAAATTTCAGAAATGAGTTTTTTAGGAAGGGCAAAGGGGTGGCTTCAGAAGAAGAAGCCCGTGCGCTCCGATCGAGTTACTAGAGCCGCAGCTTCATCCTCGACTGCTAGGGTGAGCTACAATGAAGATCATGTGCCCCTAGAGTTGTTGGAAGACACAAGTCCAGCACGTGCGATGATGTTCCCATGTGATGAATTCCTTGAAGCTGCAGGAATTAGGGATGAGTTTTATAATCTTTGTGCTAATGCAGGTCTGACACGGCTCGTCACGTGCCGTGTTGTTCAGTATCAAAAACTTACCTCCGGTTTCATTAACAGTTTTAGATATAACCTTGATACTGGTTCTATTGAGTTTAAAATTTATAATAATCTCTTGACCATGCCCTTGGAAAAGTTTTGTGAAATAATAGGTGTGCCAAACGTTGGGCGGACGGCGAAGATGACCTCTTAGCCCTCCGAGCTGAGAACCGTCCTCAACTCTCTCTGCAGCATGGATACGAGGGATATTCACCGGTCAAAAATCTCCAGCATCTTATTCCCTCACCTCAGGTATTTTGCGTATTATGTTGCTAGAGGGGTGTTAGCTCGTGACAACACGAGCAACATTTCTACGCCGGATATTGCTATCCTGGCAACCGCCCTCTCAGGGAGGTTTGATTATAATTTGGGTGCCTTAATTGCTTGACGCCTTGCTATGAACGATAACAGGGGAGATTTATTTAGTGGCGTTTATGCCACACTTATCCTAGAGTATCTTAAAGGCACCCCACACCCTGATGATAAGCCTTTTACTTATTTAAGTTTTGATCTTGCTGCTATGAAAAGGCATAAGTTTGTTACCATGACTTCTGAGTTTGGTAACCTTGTTTATATCTTGCGTTTCAGAACTACCGCGAAACGCAAGATCCGTCTACCTGCACCTCTTTTGTTTGATTTTTCTCGCAGGAACGGATGGTCCTTTGATGTTATCCAGTTCGATGAGTTCGTGGTCCAGCATCAGTTTCATAACCCCATGGAGGGGGTTGTGCCCGACGAGGAGGAGCACGGTGAGTTACCACCTTTTCAGGGGGAGACCGTCACCCAGTTTGGTGAAGGGTCTTCCTCTGCTTGGAGTGCGGACCCTTCTTCGTGGGAGGATCCGAGGACTTCGGTGTACGCGCCGGAATCCTTATACGACCCTTGGACTCACCAGTACCACCCCGGAGCAGGAGGCTCCTGGGGGCAGTAGCTACTACCAACTTAGGCCAAAAGCCTAAGCTTGGGGGATTACGTGTCCTTCTCACTTTTCCATTGTATTATCCGTTTTATTTTTTGTTCACTTTGATCTTTTCGAAGTTTTTGCCGTTCTTCTTTGTTTCTTTCTTTGCAAAAACAACAAAAAGATTTTCTCTTTCTTTTGCTTTTGTTCAACCTTTGAAAAAACCCAAAAAGATTTCCTTTCTCTCTTTAGTTTGCTTTGTTTTCAGAGTTCAGCTCGAGTCCGTGATGGCATTTAATTATATTTCCTACGTTCGATCGTGCAAGTGACGAGGTAGTAATGACGAAGATCGGCGGAAGGGAAGCAACAAGGAAACCGGTATGAACTCTTCTTGTTTCTACTTTGTACATATGCGTGTACTTATGATCTAGAGACCAGCTTGTAGCGACATAGTGCTATGTTTACAATGCTTTCCCAGTGGTTCATGCTTTCCTTGTGGCTAATCTCAAATAGCTAGAGTATATAATGTGTTATTGAAATGATTTGCATGCATTGCATTGTTCATAGTTTGGTATACTAAGGTGGTATTTCCCTTTGGAGAATTCTTGGATTGACTTGGCACATGCTTACGCATGTTTAAGACTAAAAAGTCTGCTTTGCCTTGATGATCTTTGAGTTTCAGAATAGTTATATCACTTTCATGCCCAATTCAATGTTGCTTTGTCGCTCTGCATGATTATGACCGTTATTGCTCTCTAGTTGGTCGCTTCCCAGTCTCTTGCTAGCCTTCGCTCGCACTAAGCGGAATTCTGCTTGTGCATCCAAATCCTTTCAAACCAGTTATTCCATATGAGTCCACCATACCTTCCTATGTGGTATTTACCGGCCATCCTAACGAAGACTTTCTTGTACCATCTCGAAATTATTGAAATTTACTCCTGTTTTGTGCCTCTGTTTTAGCTCATGACGAAGTAGTAGTTAATTCATGATCTTTTTAAGTTGGACAAGTTTTACCCCGGGACTGCATGTCTAATCTACAAACCCCTAATACAAGGAGGAACTGGCATGAGTGCGCCCGGCTCATAAAAGATAATACAATAAACAAACCCTCCTTCATGCTTTGTTCATGAGAAATCAGAAAACTTTTGGCAGTGATAAACAAAGGAGATTAAGGGGATGTGATCGTCCCCGTGCGGGAGCCGTTCCTCGAAACTTGTCCAGTTCGAGAAGTGATTGGGTTGTCTACTAACATTCGTTGACGAAATATGCACCTCCCAAAATCATTTTTACCTCTGTTTTCAAAACCAAGAGCTCTGGTACATGTTTAGTCTTTGCTTCCAACCACGGGTTATCAACCTCGCCATCAAATTCCACGGTTCGAGAGTCTCCACCTTCTTTCTTCAAAGCACCAACTAGGAGAGCATAATTGTCATTCTGAGTGTAATGTGCATTGTCCCAAAGTATTACATTGTCTTTTGCATGCTTTTGGTGTTATTTATTCTGAAATTCTTAGTTCTAGTCTCCTTTAAAACTCTGGAGAAGTTTCTGCATTTATGTTTTGCTTCACTCATGGAGGCTAGCGAGATACCACTCTAATATGTTCGAGCTATGTGCAATGTAATCTTGTCTTGATTTTCAATAGCATATTATTTACTATTAGTTATTTGTGATTGGTCACTTGAAAGAAGGATTGCTTCGTGCGTTGTCCTCATAGCATTGTTTCAATACTTGCTAGACTCTTTTCGTAGTACATGCTTATATACATCTAATGAAGCAAAAGAGTTTGTCAAAGTTTTCTTTGTCGCGTCTAGTTCGTTGAACTGAATTGCTTGAGGACAAGCAATATGCTAAGCTTGGGGGAGTTGATACGTCTCAAACGTATCTACTTTTCCAAACACTTTGGCTATTGTTTTGCCCTCATTTTTGCATGATTTGAACTAAACTAACCCGGACTGATGCTGTTTTCAGCAGAGCTGCCTGTATGGTTTTATTGTGTGCACGAAAATGGATTTTTAGGTGTCTCAGAAAATTCCAAGAAAAATCACGGAAAATCCACGCACCCAAAGGGCCATTGTGCCAGAAGTGGGGCCAGAGGGCAGCCAGGGGGGCCCCAGGCGCCCTGCGGGCGCGGCCCCACCGCTGGCCGCGCCGGGAGGCCGCCTGGGCGGGTCCTCCCCCCTCTGGTGCTCTACCTTGGCTCGTATTTATCCCCGTGACGAGAAAACCCCAGAAGAGGAGTCGTTTTCCCAGTTTCGGTCGCGGAGCCGCCGCCACCCTCTGTTCTTCTTCGGGAGGGCTAATCTGGAGGCTGATTTGGCCTCCGGAGAGGGGAGATCGTCGCCATCGTCGTCATCATCACCACTCCATCCTCCCTCCATGGCTTCTCCTTCCATGTGTGAGTAATTCCCTGCTGTAGGCAAAGGGGATGGTAGGGATTGGATGAGTTAGATCATGTAATAGTTTATCAGATTGTTGGGGGCAAGTTGCCTATCATCTACTTTGGTGTTTATCATCTTTGCTTCAACTTGTTGCTCTTAATGCTTGTCACTTAGGGCCCGAGTGCCATGTTTTCAGATCTGAACCCTATGTGTTTGCATGAATATATTTGTGTTCTTGATCCTATCTATGAGTTGATTGCACCTATTATGGTCCGGAACCGGCGATCCCAAAGGTGACAGCTTGGGACACCAAAGGGGATGGTCCATAATTTGAGGATTCCATGTATCCATTGAGTTCATTGCTTTGTTCCGGTGCTCTTTCACAGGAGTACCTTAATCTCCATAAGTTCCTTTTGGCCCCGTTCGTAGCGGGATGGTAGGACAAAAGATGTTGTGCAAGTTCTTATTGCAAGCACGTACAACTACCTGTGGGATACATGCCTAATGTTTGATATTTGCCTAGATGATCATTACTTTTCTGTGTGCCTTGCCCCAAGTTAGATTCATGATATATCTCATCCATGCAGCGCCCAACCATCCATCTCCCTAGCCTATAGTGTTTCAATCCTGCTGGTTATTAGTTGTTACTTTTGCTGTTTACTTTTGCTGTCACCACTATCACTATCATATCACCGTTACCACTTATCTTTTGTTGCAAGTAAGTATATTTCAGGTGCGGTTGAATTGACAACTCAACTGTCAAAGCTTATAAATACTCTTTGGCTCCCCGTGTGTCGAATCTATAAATTGGGTTATTCTTACCCGCGAAGACTATCTCGATCCCTTACGGTTGAGGGTTATCACACACCTTGTTTGGGCGGCCGGTTTATGCCAAGTTCATGGCTAGGCCGTGTTATGTCTATCTACAGCTCAAGATGTCGGGCCACAAGGGAAATATTACGGTTCATGGGAGTCACAAGATTGCATTGGAATGCGAGGAAGGTGAAGCAACTTATGCTGAATCGGTTTGTGCAACCGAGGAGCTAAAGTTTTATAAGGACAATGTTGATCCGACAGATATGTCTCTGCTGAAGAAACCAACCACAGAGCATGATCCGGCTTTGAAGTTCAAATCAGCTGAAGAGACCAAGCAGGTTGAATTTGTGCCTGGCGATTCATCCAAGCAATTCACTATCAATGCTAACCTAGATCCAAAATAGGAAAGCGCGCTCATTGAGTTCATCCGTGAGAATCGGGACATCTTTGCATGGAAGCCCTCTGATATGCCAGGTGTACCGAGGGAACTCGCTGAGCACAATCTCAATATTGATCCTAAGTTTAAACCGGTCAAGCAATTTTTGCGCCGCTTCAATGAAGAAAGGCGCAAGGCTATTGGAGAAGAAGTGGCTAGGCTCTTGGCGGCAGTCTTTATAGTTGAGGTGTTTCATCCAGAATGTTTGGCTAATCCGGTGCTAGTACTTAAGAAAAATGGCACTTGGCAAATGTGTGTTGATTACACATATCTGAACAAAGCTTGCCCGACTGATCCCTTTGCTCTCCCCCGTATTGATCAGATCATTGATGCTACGGCAGGATGTGAGCGGCTAAGTTTTTTGGATGCATACTCAGGTTATCATCAGATCAAGATGGCAGTTAAGGACCAAGAGAAGACGGCCTTTATAACTCCCTTTGGAGCCTTCTCCTATGTATCTATGCCATTTGGGCTTAAGAATGCCCAGGCGACCTATCAGCGTTGTGTGCAGAATTTCCTTCATGGACAGATTGGGCGGAATGTTCACGCTTATGTGGATGACATTGTGGTGAAATCCAGGAAAGAGGAGACATTGATAACAGACCTGAAAGAGACCTTCGACAACCTCCGGGTTTATAAAATGATGCTTAATCCGGAGAAGTGCGTTTTTGGTGTTCCGGCAGGCAATCTCCTGGGGTTCCTAGTATCAAACAAGGGAATCGAAGCTAATCCGGAGAAGATCAAGGCGGTCACATCCTTGGCTAAACCGGCGTGCATCAATGATGTCCAACGCGTGGCGGGCCGTATTGCGGCACTCAGCCGGTTCATCAGCCGTTTGGGGGAGAAGGCTATCCCGCTTTATCAGATGATGAAAAAGACAGATCGCTTTATCTGGAGTGATGCTGCTGATGCTGCGTTTCAGGACCTGAAGAAGCAATTAGCAGAGCCACCAGTCCTTGCTGCCCCAGTTGACAATGAGCCGCTGTTGTTATACGTGGATGCTAATGCTCGTGCAGTAAACGTTGCCATTGTGGTAGAGCGCAAGGAGGCAGGCAAAGAATATCCGGTTCAGCGGCCGGTTTACTACATCAGTGAGGTGCTCATTGAGTCAAAACAGAGATATCCACATTGGCAGAAACTGGTGTATGGAGTTTTCATGGCAAACCGGAAGCTAAAGCACTATTTTCAGGGCCACCCAATCACCGTTGTCAGTTCAGCTCCGTTAGGGGATATAATCCAGAACGGAGAAGCTATTGGGCGAGTTGCAAAGTGGGCCATTGAACTTAGTCCCAAGCATTGGTGGGTTTCATCAACGATTGGACAGAGTTGCAAGCACCTGATGAAAAGCCGGATCAAGCTTCCACCAGTCGCTCCGTCAACATCAATCATCCGTGGTCATTATACACGCATGGCGACACCCACCTCCCACCGCTCCCACCCACCATCTTCGGCGATCTCTCCACACCGCCTCTAATCTGAGGTTCTTCTCCGATCAATCTCTTCGGCGTCTTCTCATCGTTCTGGTGATATAATTTTCTTATGGCGATCTACTCTGGATCAACCGTTGGCTTGGATTTCTCCAAGGGTTTTGAGTTTGCGGATAAGGTTTTCAGATCTACTGGTCTCACCATTCATCCTACGGATGACACTGGTCATTTCACGATGGTTGTTTCTTTTGGGAGACATGATTTTCGTCTCACAGAAGATTCTGTTGCGGCGGCTTTGGAGGCGGCCATTGGAGGTTCTGCTATTGAATTGGGAGTCTCATACATACATGACAAGGTCTATTCTTTTAATGTCTCCTCTAAGCAAGTTGGTTTCCTGGTTCTTAATCTCCGTTGTTTTACTTGCTTGAACTTCAAATGTTATTTCAATCTTTGGGGTCGTGGTGGCCCTAATTGGGAACGTGAGTTCCATCGTTGGAATCTTGAATGTGATGCAGAGTGGATCCTTATTAGTCCATCCAAGAGACGAGCTGCTCTTGGCATGCTAGCCATGCATCACCCACCGCGTAAGTCTTCCCTTCGTTCGGGTGCGAATGTTCAGAAGAGGATTTCCTTTGCCACAATGGAAAACTATGAAGCTTGCAAAGGCTATAGATACCCAGCAACACAGGATGAGATTGACACCATCATTGAAGCGGGTTATGAAGTTTCTGCCCATGAGAGGGTTATCATCCATCCCTCGCTGCCGGCGAGTTTGCGTTGGACGGCGGCGTCACCTCCAATTATTTTTGGCACAGTTCAATCTGCGGATTTTACTCCTAATACTGCGCCGGAATTATTGCAACCACGTGATCTGCATGCCCGAGATACGTTGCTTGTTTCACCCATGTCCATCCCGGAATCGCCGGCTCCCCATGTTGGGCCTTCAGTATCTGGGCCGCTTGAGCCATCTGACTCTTTGCACGCTGATATACCATCATCGCAGGAGGCACGTGATCAATTTAATGAAATGGTGGATGACATGGTGGCCCGTGTGTTAACGTGCTCTAAATGTTTGCAAAAGGGCCACATGTCAGCCTCTTGTCCAGTTTGTCTGGCTTGCAATCGCTCTGGTAACCGAGGTTATCAATGCAAGCAA
The DNA here is from genome assembly GCA_902687465.1 of Secale cereale. NCBI lineage: Eukaryota > Viridiplantae > Streptophyta > Magnoliopsida > Poales > Poaceae > Secale > Secale cereale. The sequence continues at coordinate 871,211,404 of LR738715.1, read as the reverse complement.
TGGGCTAAGGATAACGGTTTTGTTTGGAAAGTTAAAAAAAATGCGTCACAAAATCTTGGTAAATCGAAGGAGGTGGAATCAGTTCCTGCCACGAGTCCTACTCCTATTCTACCTCTTCGCGTCTCCTCGGTTTTAGAGACGACCTCCCACGCGCACCTGCAGCGTCTTGTCCCATCGCTGCCGCCCTCCCCCGTTGGCCAAGCTTCATCCTCGATGCCACCTCCTACCTTGCTACCTCCATCGTCCATGGCCAACTTCGCCATTAACCCTGTGGAATTCCTCCCGCCGGGCTTTGATGTCATTGATGGAGAACCAACGAGGCTGCCGCCGACGTTTCTTTCTCCGGCGGTTGCTCCAGATCAGCACCACGAGCAGTATGCTATTGGCATCGTTGAGCCCCCTCCGCTGCCTGGTCAGATTCCGCAGTTTCGTCAACTGGTTAGTGATTTTGTCATGACCCAACTTCATCGAGATGTTCTTAGTGATCAGCAGTGGATTGAAGGTGTTGGTTTGTTTGAGTTTAGAAGTGCTGCTTCTAGGCACGCTATCATGGATCATCCTCCGTATAACCTTGGCAATGGCCACTTTGTTCGTTTCATACCACACAACCACGGTATTAATCATAGAGCTACCCAAGGATTTCGTAGAGGCTGGCTTATGATCCTGGGGATTCCGCTTGATTATCGCAACTCCAAATATATATCTGATGCAGTCAGTACTTTTGGTCGCTATCACCAGTGGCATCAGGAAGATCCGCGCATGGTTCGCACTCTTGTTTATGCATCTTTCCCATGTCCGGAGCAAGTTCCGCGTGATATTGTTTATCGAGAATATGGTGATTTTGGGGCCATAAGAATCTCCTGGACTGCTCCTGTTTATGTCCTCTCGGCGGAGTTTGCAGACATTCTTCCAGCGGATGAAGATCCAATGCCACTTAATGGCAATCCGCACCCTCTGCCTGGGGACCTACAGTTCGACAACATCAACTTTGTCATGCCTGAATTTCCTCAGTTAGGGTGAAATGAACCACCCGAGCCGCAGCACATCAATCATCAGCACATCAATGAGGAGGTTGTAGTCGAGGATTGGGTCCAAGATAACAACCCACAGGAGGTCTCGCAGGAATCTGTGGTGATGCAAAACTCTGGGCCAGATCACAGTTCTGACAGTGACAGTCAAGCTATTGCAGTGTATCAGCCACCTGCTCTTCAGGCGCCAATTTTTATTGGCCGTATACTTACTGTTCTTGGACCTGAGATTCCCCCGCAGATGCTTTGGACTCGATGCTTTTCTAACATGATGCCTTTTGTGGAGACTTTGCATATCCCTTAAGGTATGCCTTAGCTCAGCCCTATTCAGTCGATCTTTTTGCCAAAGGAATCCTGGGAGGTTTCATTCTCCACTACGCTGCTATGTAATGAGCTGGTGTTTCTGCCGTCTTCACATTGTCCTCCTGAGCCAGTGGTCACAAAACCAAAGGTCGTCCGCTCTCTTTGTTTTGATGAGGTTGCAGATTCAAACGATGCCATGGCAACGTCGGATACTCTGACTGAGGTGGAGATGGCCACCTTCAGTTTTACTGCGAAAGCAAAGAGGACTCGAAGACGCAAGATTTGCGCGGTAGTTGAATCAGAGGTCAGGCGTAGCGCTCGGCTGTCTGCGCTTAGGGATGGTTTCAGGCACAGTGTGCCGAAACCAGTTCCCCTGAAGAAACCATCGGCCAAGCCTCTCAAGAAGAGGAAGGTGCAGGAGCGCATGTCTGACGAAGAGGCTGCTGCAGTTCCACCACCAACACCAATCAGAGTCCTTCAGCAGATTGGGAGTCATCTTGGCATTGCTCCTGAGAAGATTTCTGCCGACAAGCTTAATGCTGAGCCGGCCTCCTCGTCCGCTACTTCTTCGGCTCATGATGATTAGTTTGCTCTTCATGTTGGGTTTATGGTTAACCCCTGTTAAAACCATTTATCTCGTAAGATTATTATTTTCAGTTGTTGAAGTTTATTGCAACTTGCGGTCCTTGATGGGTCATCATTATGTGGTGCCTGTTTTGCTACTTTTATTTAGGGTTTGTAATGACTGATACTTCTTTAAGAGATTGGAAGGTCTTATGCTGGAATGTGAGGGGTTTAAATTCAGAAAATTGTCAACGTGTTGTTCGTCAGAAAATTGAGGAAAGTGGCTGCTCTGTTATTTGTCTTCAGGAAACAAAATGTGAGATTATGGATCAACGATTCATTCGTAAATTTTGCCCGAGACGTTTCGATCATTTTGTCTTTGTTCCTTCGGTTGGGGCTTCTGGTGGCATGATAGTGCTTTGGAACTCTGCTATTTTTACAGGCAGAATGATAGAATCTCTCAGTTTTGGCATAACTGTGGAATTTCAATCCAGACACAACTCTGATGTCTGGACCCTGGTTACTGTTTATGGGCCATGCCATAACCCTGCTAGAGACAACTTTATCACATGGCTGCATAACCTAGCTATTCCCATAGATTCAAACTGGCTTTTGCTTGGTGATTTCAACTTTCTTAGGTCCATGGACAACAGAAATAGGCCAGGTGGCAGTGTTAATGATATGCTTTTATTCAATGAGGTTATTGGTCACCTTGGCCTTATTGAACTTCCTTTAAAGGGCAGAAGATTTACTTGGTCCAATATGCAAGTTGTACCTTTGTTGGAACAAATTGACTGGTTTTTTACTACTGTCAGCTGGACTTGTCATTACCCCAACACATTGGTGCTGCCTCTAGCCAGATCAACTTCTGATCATACTCCCTGTGTGGTTTCTATTAAAACCATGATACCTAAGGCCAAGATTTTTTGTTTTGAAAACTATTGGGTGGAATTACCTGGATTTATGGACTGTGTTAGTCAAGCTTGGTCTCAACCTGTACACAGGAATTCTTTTGCTGCTATCTTATCTGCAAAGTTTAAGAATCTTAGACATGCTCTCAAGGTCTGGCACACCAACCTCTCTAAAATCAAGAGGCTCATCCAAGATTGCGACAAGGTAATCCTCCACTTGGATACTCTTGAAGAGATTAGACCTTTATACACACCTGAAGCTAACTTCAGAAGTATTGTGAAACTACATTTGGAAGAGATTCTAAGATTACAGTTTATCTACTGGAAGCTAAGATGCACAATTAGGAACATTAAAGTTGGGGAAGATAACACAAAGTTCTTTCATGCTATGGCAACTGAAAGATTCAGGTCCAACACCATTTTCAGTATCACTGTGGATAATGATATCATATCTGACCATGCTACCATGTCAGCTCTCTTTTTGCAAGAATTCAAAGCTAGAATGGGTTGTTCAAATGGTATACATATGGGGTTTGACCTGGCCTCCATTATTCCAAGAGTTGAGGGTCTAGATGATCTAACTAGGCCTTTTTCAAAGGAGGAAATTGAGCTGGTTATCAAGCAAATACCATCGGATAGAGCTCCTGGGCCTGATGGTTTTACTGGGCTCTTCTTAAAAAAATGTTGGGATTTAATTAAGGAGGATTTCATGCTATTAGTGCAAGAGTTTTATGATGGATCATTAAACTTGGAATGTATAAACACTTCCTTGATAACTCTGATACCTAAGAAAATAAGCTCTAAAACTCTGAATGACTACAGGCCTATTTCTCTCACCAACACATGCTTAAAGTTTTTAACAAAACTGTTAGCTAATAGGTTGCAAGGAGTTATTCTATCATGCTTGCACAAGAATCGGTATGGGTTTTTGAAGTCTATATCTATCCAAGACTGTTTGGCTTGGTGTTTTGAATATATAAACCAATGTCAGGCTTCAAAAAGACCTATTGTGCTGCTTAAGCTTGATTTCACTAAAGCTTTTGATACCATTGAACATGAAGCTATTTTAAGAATCCTCAGATACAAGGGTTTCAATGAGAAGTGGATATCATGGATCAGGACTATCTTATCTTCTGGGTCTTCATCAATTCTGCTGAATGGGGTTCCAGGAAGTCACTTCCATTGTAAGAGAGGAGTCAGACAGGGGGACCCCATGTCTCCTTTGCTATTTGTACTACCTGCTGATTTGCTGCAATCTGTGGTGAATGATATGTGTAGCAAAGGAATTTTATCTCTGCCAATTCCTACAAACTGACAAGATTATCCCATTGTTCAATATGCAGATGATACTTTAATTGTTCTTCCTACTATGGATCAGCAACTCTTTGCCTTGAAAGACATGCTGGATGTCTCTGCAGCTTCCACTAGTTTATCAGTTAACTTTGCTAAATCAATGATGGTACCCATTAACCTATCTATTGAAGAGGCCAACAGATTATCAACTGTTTTAGGTTGTAAGCTTGGAACAATGCCCTTTACCTATTTAGGTTTGCCCATGGGTACCGCCAAACCTACAGTGCAAGATTTGCTACCTTTGGTGCACAGAATTGAAAGAAGGCTTTCTGCTTCCTCTTGTTTTCTCAATCAAGGTTGCAGACTACAACTCTTATAGTCTATCTTATCTTCTATGCCCATTTACTTTCTTTGCACTTTGGACATCCCACTTGGTATTCTAAATCAGATTGAAAGAATACAGAGACAGTGCCTTTGGAGAGGAAATTCTGACACACCAAAACAGTCTCTTGCTGCATGGAAATTGGTCTATTTGCCAAAGGATAAAGGTGGTCTTGGTGTGCTTAATCTCAAAGTGCAAAATGAAGCCCTATTGCTGAAATTCATCCACAAGTTCTACAATCACCATGACATCCCTTGGGTCAGTTTGGTCTGGGATTCATACTACAATGACTCTGTGCCTCACTCCACTATCCTTTGTGGATCCTTTTGGTGGCGTGATGTTTTCAAATTATCCTCCAAATACCTGTCTTTTGCCAAGCCTTGCCTTGGTAATGGTGCCTCCATTCTTTTTTGGAATGATCCCTGGCTATCTAATCTCAATGGAGACACTCTGAGTCATTATTTCCCCAGATTATTTTCATATGTGATTGATGTTCATCTTTCTGTGGCTAAAGTGTTGAATCAGGATCTTATGGCGAATTTTCACCTGCCTCTCTCCACACAAGCTTTTGATGAACTGCGGGAGCTACAGACTGCTCTGAATTCTCAGTACACTTCTCAAGACACTGATAGCTGGATTTGGCCTTTTAATAAAGGATCTTTTAGGCCCAAATCATACTACACTCAAGTTCATCAACACATAGTTGCTGATCCTATCTTCCCTTGGATATGGAAAAGTGCATGCACAATGAAGATTAAAATGTTTGGCTGGCTACTGCTTAGAGACAGACTGAATACCAGAGATATGCTTCAACGCAGGCATTGGCATGTGGATGATCTTACCTGTGTTCTCTGTCCTCATCATATCCATGAAGATGTGAGCCATCTTTTCTTCTCCTGCATCTTCAGCCAAAGAGTTTGGAATTATTTGCAAATCTCCTGGGATCCAGTGCCTGGTATGACCACCTACCAAATGGCTTGCAAAGCTAGGGCTGATTTTGGCAAACCATTCTTTACTGAAGTGGTTTTCACTGCTGCCTGGAACATATGGATTATTAGGAATGGGAAGGTCTTCAGAAATGAAAATCCTCTTTTCAGGCGATGGAGACACAATTTTATACATGACATGACCCTTTTATCTCATAGGATCAAATGTAAATACAAGGATAGCTACAGGACCTGGCTAACTAACTTACCTTAGGTTTTTTGTATAGTTTTCTCATGTAAGTATTTCTAACTCTTGTTGTAATCAGATCTTATTCTATTTTTTCAATAAAGTGGGCTGTGAGGCTTTTGCCTTGCAGTATATAGTCAAAAAAAGCCGGATCACACATATTGGACTATTCGCTTTGAAGGTTCAAGGCAATTGGAGGGCTCAGGGGCTAGAGTCGTGTTAACTTCCCCACGAGGTGATAAGTTCTGTTATGTCCTTCATTTAATGTTCCCTTGCACTAACAATGCTGCTGAATATGAGGCTCTCCTCCATGGTTTACGGATGGCCAAGGAGATGAACTTAAGCCGGGTTAAATGCTTTGGCGATTCAGACCTGGTGGCATGATACGTCCAAAATGCATCACTATTTTATATCATAATTCATCCTTATTCATTGATATATTTCACATTACGATGATGTTCTTATGTTGTTTTGGCCTATTTTACACAGTTTGCAACTTTCCGGTGCCGAAGCAGCAGACGCAGGATTCAGCGGTAAAAAGTGGACGCTGAGTTGCTGAAGAAGAATACCTCCAAATTACCTGAAAATCGACGGAGGGTATTTTCCAGTAGGATCACGAAGACACGCAAAAGAGCAACCAGAGGGGGGCAATAGGGCGCCCAGGCGGCCACCTGGCGCGGCCCCCACCCTGGCCGCGCCGGGGGGGCGCCTGGAGCCCCTGGCCCACACCCGGCTGCCCCCTTTTGCCTATATACTCCTCGTCGTCCAAAAACCCTAAAAAGGAGAGTTTTGACGGAGTTCCGCCGCCGCTCCGTGGCGGAAACCTACTCCATCAGCACCATCTCCATCTTCATCCAATCTCATCTCCCGGAAGGGGAGATCATCGCCATCGTCATCACCATCGTCACGGGCATCATCGAGATCATCATCAACATCATCGAGATCATCATCAACATCATCCTCAACATCAGCACCAACAAGATCATCATCGCCATCGAATAAAAAGCCATCTCCGGCGGGCAGATTCCGCCGGGGAGATCACCTCCCGGAAGGGGAGATCATCGCCATCGTCATCACCATCGTCACGGGCATCATCGAGATCATCATCAACATCATCCTCAACATCAGCACCATCTCCATCTTCATCCAATCTCATCTCACCATTGCAAATTGTGTTGTAATCCGTACTATCTATCCTCTCTACTCTATCGGTGTTGATTATTACTTTGTGGTGAATGCTATTGAGTTTTGTTGGAGAAATATCATTATGTCCAGATTGTTTATCATCCATTTATCTCCACTGATCATGATCTCTTTTATGTCTTGTGAGTAGTTACTTTAGTTCTTGAGGACATTGGAAAAATCTTGTTGTTAGTAGTCATATGATGTTGAAGTAATATGTGTGGTTTGATACATAAGTTGTGTTGTTATTTTACTAGTGGTGTTGTGTGAGTCGAACACTCAACACTTCGCCTTACTAAGGACCTAGGGGAATACATTGTGTACAAAGAATGCTTACGGTGGGTTGCCGGAGTGACAGAAACCTGAACCCCAGTTCACACGTTTTTGCACAAGGGAACAATGGATCACCGATCGTATTGCTATGGTTAGGCTTTTGCCTTAAATACTATCTTGTATTTGAGGATGCTTGCAAGGTGTTTAATCATAAGAGTGCACTCATCTTAGTCTAGAGAGTGTACTAGCATAGATCCACCCACTCGACAGTTATCAACACATCACATAGTACCGATACGGAATATGGCGAAAGCACATGACTACCTCTCCCGTGTGTCCTCAAGAACACTTTAGCCTTTATAAGTTCGGTTGCTAGGCCTCTCTTTTGTTCAGAAAGGATTGGGCCACTTGTTACTCTCCAGTGCCTTTTACTTTGCTCGCTTTTACTTTCCTGTTTCTTATATCAAGAAAACCCCTAAAAAGTTATCTTTCAGTGCTTGCAGTTATTCCTTGCTCAGAATCACTTATCAATACCTTCTGCTCCTCGTTGGGTTCGACACTCTTACTTATCGAAAACGCTGCAATAGATCCCTTACGGTTGTGGGTCATCAAGTACCGTTTTCTGGCGCCGTTGCCGGGGAGTGTAGCGCTATTAGTAAGTGAAGTTGGTAAGGAAGTTTTTATATTTTTCTTTTGATGTTGTTGCTCTTTGTCCTTATGGACAACCTTGCTATTGGATCATTGCTTGTGGGAAGACGCCCCACATCTGTGGTGGTTGCTCCTCCCCCTACTGAAATTGTGCCCTGTAAAATACCAACTGGTATTATCGATTATGTTTTGGCTAATTGTTATGCAGGAGACAGACATCCCGGTGAACACTTGCTATATCTGTCACAACTATGTTCATTATTTAAGCTTGCAGGTGTATCAATGGAGTTTGTCATGAGGAAATTGTTCTCCGTATCGCTTATAGATAAAGCTTCAGATTGGTATAAGCTTCTCGATAACTCACACTTGCTTGATTGGCAAGAGCTTATGTCTCTCTTTTATACCAAGTTTTATCCTCTTCATGAAATTCATCGAGACAGGAACTATATCTATAACTTTAGGTCTCGTGACGGAGAAAGCATTGCTCAAGCTTGGGGGAGATTGAAGTCCCTAATGCTCAAATGTCCTATTCATGAGCTCCCCAAGGAAATTATACTTACAAATTTTTATGCCAGGCTTTCTCGTCAAGATAAGGAGATGCTGGATGCCTCCTCTAGTGGGGTATTTCAGACGAAGAGTGTTGAAGAAAGGTGGGATCTCATTGAAAGGATCCAGAGGAATACCGAAGATTGGGAAATCGATAAAGGTATTGAACCCGCTATAAATTATGAGCATGATTATATTGAGAGCTATGTGAAAACTGATTACTTCAATACCTTTTGTTCTAAGATTGGTCTTGATTCGCATCTAATGATTGATTTATGTAAGGATTTTGCCTCTCACGTTCATTCTTTTAAAAAGAAGAGAGATCAGCATCATGAACCTTTCAAAGAGTTACCTGTTGATATTCATGTTGCTGACCCTATTTTGCCTGCAGTTATATATGAAAAGCCTCCTTTTCCCGCAAGGATAAGGGAGCACTCTCTTGTGACAGGCATAATAAATAAAAGTGAGAGAAGAATTGATGAGCCTAAGGACCAGATCAAGGTCGATCCTCAAGTTGCATTGGTTAAAGACCTTGTTACTAATGATGTTTTGGATTCCAATGTAAATTTCTATGCTGTTTCCACTAACCTTGTCACAGCCAAGAATAAAGGCCCAATTTCAGGTACTCCAGTAGTATCTGTTAAAATAGGAGATCACAATTATTATGGGCTATGCGATTTGGGATCGACTGCTAGTGCTATCCCCTATTCACTTTATGAAGAGATCATCGGTGATATTTCACCTTGTGAACTTGAAGGAGTTGATGTTACCATTCATCTTGCAAACAGAGCAACTATCTCTCCTATCGGAATTGTGAGAGACGTTGATGTCCTATGTGGAAAGGTAAAATACCCTACCGACTTTCTAGTACTTGGTTCAGAAAGGGACAATTTTTGTCCTATTATTTTTGGTAGACCTTTTCTTAGAATTTGTGGAGCTATAATAGATTGCAAGAAAGGTAAAGTTTCTGTTGAATTCAATGGTGAGCCATATGAATTTAATTTTTCCAAGTTCTCTAAGCAGCCTCGTGGTACCGATTTACCTAGTGATGATAAAATTATTGAAAGTATTGCTTCTATTGATATTCCCCCTAATGATCCTTTGCAGCAATATATGGAGGACCACAAGAATGATTTGCATATGCAGGAAAGAAATGAACTAGATGAAATATTCTTGAGACAACCTGCTATCCTAAAGCACAACCTTCCGGTTGAACCTTTGGGAATTTTATCAAAACCAAAAGAAGACCCGGTGTTCGATCTTAAACCTCTTCCCGATACGCTCAAGTATGCTTATTTAGATGAAAAGAAAGTATATCCTGTTATTATCAACTCTAACCTTTCAGGATATGAAGAAGAGCGACTATTGGAAGTACTTCGTAAACACCGAGGTGCAATTGGCTATACCCTTGATGACCTTAAGGGGATTAGTCCATCTATCTGTCAACATACTATCAACCTTGAGCCAAATGCTAAACCAGTTGTTGATCATCAACGACGGTTGAACCCGAAGATGATGGATGTTGTAAGAACTGAGATTCTCAAGCTTCTAGCCGCAGGTATTATCTACCCTATAGCTGATAGTAAGTGGGTAAGCCCGGTACATTGTGTTCCTAAGAAAGGAGGTACAACTATGGTTCCTAATGATAAGAATGAACTAATACCTCAGAGAATTATTATTGGATATAGAATGTGTATTGATTACAGGAAGCTGAACAAGGCAACCAGGAAGGAGCACTACCCGTTGCCGTTCATCGACCAAATGCTTGAAAGGTTATCCAAAAATACCCACTTTTGTTACCTCGATGGTTATTCTGGTTTCTCTCAAATTCATGTTAACACTGCTGATCAAGAGAAGACCACTTTTACTTGTCCCTTTGGTACTTATGCTTACAGGCGTATGCCTTTTGGTTTATGTAATGCCCCTGCTACTTTTCAAAGGTGTATGTCTGCTATCTTTCATGGTTTTTGTGAGGAGATTGTGGAAGTCTTCATGGACGATTTCTCCGTCTATGGAACTTCCTTTGACCATTGTCTCCACAACCTTAATAAAGTTTTGCAGAGATGTGAGGAGACAAATCTGGTACTCAACTGGGAGAAGTGCCACTTCATGGTTAACGAAGGAATTGTTCTTGGTCACAAGATTTCCGAAAGGGGAATTGAGGTGGACAAGGCCAAGATCGAAGCAATTGAGAGGATGCCCTATCCAAGGGACATCAGAGGTATTCGCAGTTTTCTTGGTCATGCTGGTTTCTATAGAAGATTTATTAAAGACTTTTCTAAGACTTCGAGACCCCTCACTAATCTTCTCCAGAAGGACGTTCCTTTTGTATTTGATGAAGATTGTAAGGAGGCTTTTAAAGTTCTCAAGAGAGCTTTAACAACCGCTCCTATAGTACAACCACCTGACTGGAATTTACCTTTTGAGATTATGTGTGATGATAGTGATTTTGCTGTTGGAGCTGTTTTAGGACAAAGGGTCGATAAGAAATTGAATGTTATACATTATGCTAGTAAAACCCTTGATAGTGCTGAAAAGAATTATGCTACTACTGAGAAGGAATTCTTAGCTGTAGTGTTTGCTTGTGATAAGTTTAGGCAGTATATTGTTGATTCCAAAGTTATTATTCATACTGACCATGCTGCCATTAAGTACCTTATGAAAAAGAAGGATGCCAAGCCAAGGCTTATCAGATGGGTACTCCTTCTTCAAGAATTTGATTTGTAGATTGTCGATAGGAAAGGAGAAGACAATCTGGTGGCGGACAATCTTTCAAGGATGGAAGATATACCGCATGATCCCATCCCAGTCAACGACATTTTTCCAGACGAGCAACTTGCCGTTGTAAAAGTACAATCTCTTTCCGATCCTTGGTTTGCAGATTACGCTAATTTTATCGTTGCAAAGTATTTTCCTCCAGGTTTAACATTTCAGCAAAGGAAGAAGTTCTTTCATGATTTGAGGCACTACTTTTGGGATGACCCACATCTTTTCAAAGAAGGTCCAGACGGGATCGTGAGAAGATGCATACCGCAACATGAGTAGAAGGACATTCTCAGACAATGTCATGATAGTCCCTATGGAGGACATCATGCCGGTGAAAGGACCGCACATAAGGTTCTTCAATCAGGTTTTTATTGGCCTACTCTCTTTAAGGATGCTAGAAATTATGTTCTAGCCTGTGATAAATGTCAGAGAGTTGGTAACATTAGTAGAAGGAATGAGATGCCTATGAATTATTCACTAGTGATTGAACCTTTTGATTGCTGGGGATTTGATTTTATGGGTCCTTTTCCTTCTTCGCACAAGTACACTCACATTTTAGTAGCTGTTGATTATGTAACCAAGTGGGTTGAAGCAATCCCCACTGAAAGTGCTGATCACAAGACATCTTTGAAAATGCTCAAAGATGTGATTTTCCCTAGGTTTGGTGTACCTAGGTATCTCATGACTGATGGAGGATCACACTTCACGCATGGAGCTTTTAGAAAAGCTTTAGCCAAGTACGATGTCAATCATAGAATTGCTTCACCGTACCATCCTCAAACTAGTGGGCAAGTTGAGCTCACCAATAGAGAGATCAAGTTGATCTTGCAGAAGACAGTTAATAGAAATAGAAAGGACTGGTCAAATAAGTTAGGAGATGCTTTGTGGGCGTATAGAACTGCTTACAAAAACCCCATGGGCATGTCCCCCTATAAGATGGTTTATGGCAAGGCTTGCCATTTGCCATTAGAATTAGAGCACAAAGCTTTCTGGGCTGTCAGAGAGCTTAATGCTGACCCAAAGCTAGCTGGTGAGAAGCGTCTCATGAACTTGACTTCTCTAGATGAGTGGAGAAGTGAAGCTTATGAGAGCGCTAAAATGTTCAAGGAAAAGGTAAAGAAGTGGCATGATAAGAGGATTCTGAAACGTGAATTTAATGTTGGTGATAAAGTTTTGTTGTTTAGATCCCGTTTCAGGTTTTCTCCAGGCAAACTACTTTCCAGGTGGGAAGGGCCATTTCATATTGAAGAAGTCTATCGGTCTGGTGCAATCAAGATCAACAATTTTGAAGGCACCAAACCTCAAGTTGTGAATGGGCAAAGACTTAAGCATTACATAGCAGGAGACCCTGTCAATGTTGATGTGAATATGATATACACAACAACTCACGAAGAACATGTCGCAGCCCTGTTTCAGACACCAGCAGAAGCAGAATAAGAAAAGGTATGTATTACGGTAAGGAAACATCGTGAACCGCCATAAAAGTTCCATATTATGAGTTTTTACAAAATTAGGAAAATTCTAAGCCTAAGTGGAGCCGGAGACAAGCTCCAGGGGGCCCAGGCGCCCCCTTGGCGCGGCCTACCTCCTGGCCGCGCCGGGAGGCCGCCTGGGCACCCAGGAGTCCGCCTCCGACCCCGCTTTAGCCTGTTACCTTCCTTTCTGTGCATAAATTTTTGCTATATATTTGCCCGGATTGTTCCGGCAACGTATCTCGCGATTTCGTGTGTTTTCTTTTCGATCTGTTTCTGCCAGGAAATCTTTTGGCTGGCCTAGGTGCCATGGCTTCCCCAAGTTCCCCCAAGGACAAGTTCGTCATCAATGTCATCAACCCTTACCTCGCTGAGGTGAAGAAGCACCCTCAGGTTGTTCGGATGGAGGACGGTGTCCTCCATCAAGAAGATCTGAAGGGACCTATCAAGGAGGGGAGCATCCAGGCCAGGCTAGAAGAAGTGGAGCAAGAAGTCTTCAAGTACAAGAAGATGATCGAGCGTGGTGTTGAAGCTAACTTTGACATCATCAACGAGCTAAAGACCTACTTCCTGAAGGAGATGAAGGAGATGTGGAAAAGCATCACCGCATCTGAAGAAAGAATTGAAGAGCTCCAAGGGAAAATTTATGATCTACATCACCAAAACTGTGAGTATGAACTAAGGTTTATGCGCATGGGTATGGGTGCTGCATGCAGGATTCAGGAGACAAACTTCTCATATGCGACTGGAGAACCCCTTCGATGGAAGCGCTTCGCCGAGGACTACGTGATCAACGTCAACAAGAATGAGGAGTGAAATCTCCTTGGGTAATGGCATCCCCTTGGCTTGTTCCAAGCTTGGGGGACTGCCCGGTATCTTTATCTTTATCTTTTGTCTTTTATAGTCAAGTAGAGTCGTATCATGTTTAGGGAGGTTATTATATGAAATAGGTGTGTGCATTGAGGTCTATCACTCCTTCGATGGAGAGATTGTATCCGTGAGTGTGGAGTCGTCTATGATGGAATATTAATGAGAAGTCTATTGGTTCCTTTGCTGCACTCGGTATTCTCTTCACGCAATCGACCTTATATGATGATTCCTATGGGAAGTGTTGACTTTATATCAGGTATGGCTTTGAAAACTTTATTTAATCTTGGCAAACATAGCTTTGGTCATAACAACAAGCATGATTTTCTTAAAGTAGCGACATAGCTAAAACCTTTATGTTATTATGCTTGAAGTGTTATGCTGACAAGGAAGACAACTTGATGTGTTATGCTTATTTTAATGTTTTTGCTTTATATTGCTTTGCATTTTAGTCATCATCAATTGTCTGTTCTCTCAAAGCCTTTGCTAGCCTAAACTCTGTACTAAGCGGAATTCTGCTTGTGCATCCATACCCTTAAACCAATACCTTCCATATGAGTCCACCATACCTTCCTATTCGTGGTATTCCACTACCACCTCCTAAAGTATAGAATTTGTGTGTTATCCTTAAATGTTCAAAATCTTCTATTTTGTGCCATAGTTTTAGCTCATGAGGAAGTTATAGTTAATTCATGATCGTTTTAAGTTGGACAAGTTTTACCCCGGGATTGCATGTCTAATCTGCAAACCGCTAATATGAGAAGGAACTGGCATGAGTGCGCCCGGCTCATAAAAGATAATACAACAAACAAACCCTCCTTCACGCTTTGTTCCTGAGAAATCAGAAAACTTTTGGCAGCGATAAACAAAGGAGATTAAGGGGATGTGATCGTCCCCGTACGGGAGCCGTTCCTCGAAACATGTCCAGCTCGAGAAGTAATTGAGTTATCTATTAGCATTCGTTGACAAATCATGCACGTCTCAAAACTTGTTTTCATTCTGTTTGATTTAAGGATAGCACATGAGTTTTCCCTACTTCCCTAGAGCAGGGCCTATCTCTTAGTTTTAAGGATGAGTCAGTTATTCCTACTTCCTTCTATTCTTAAAGAGAGCAGACATTTGATGTTGACGAGGATTCATTCATATAAAGTTGCATTAAGATTTGTCATATCATATCCTTGTTGACATTATCATTTGATAAGTAAGTTGCTTGTCAAGTCTAGCTAAAGCAAACATCTTCCTTTGTGTTAACACTTTCACTTCTTGCCTAATAACATGTTCTTTCAAAAGCTTCAATTAATGTCATCAAAACATAAAGAGAAAGAGCAAAAGTAAAAGCTATTAGTTGTTCTTTGACCAAAGGACATGTTTGCCATGATTTGATGAGTTTCCTTAGCCCTACTTTTGATTATAAGTGTTACCACTCTTTTATAAGGGCCTTATGAGTTGAAGATTGCTGTTGAGGATATTTGAGTTTGGTGAAGGGACTGTGATGCTTCTTGTCCGTAATCTATTTATCGACACTACACTCTCTAAACTTGTGGACAGGTTTACCGAGCTCAGTATTCGCTTGGGGACAAGCGAGGTCTAAGATTGGGGGTGTTGATACGTCCAAAATGCATCACTATTTTATATCGTAAATAATCCTTATTCATTGATATATTTCACATTACGATGATGTTCTTATGTTGTTTCGGCCTATTTTACACAGTTTGCAACTTTCCGGTGCCGAAGCAGCAGACGCAGGATTCAGCGGTAAAAAGTGGACGCTGAGTTGCTGAAGAAGAATACCTCCAAATTACCTGAAAATCGACGAAGGGTATTTTCGAGAAGGATCACGAAGACACGCAAAAGAGCAACCAGAGGGGGGCCACAGGGCGCCCAGGTGGCCACCTGGCGCGGCCCCCACCCTAGCCGCGTCGGGGGGGCGCCTGGAGCCCCTGGCCCACTCCCGGCTGCCCCCTTCTGCCTATATACTCCTCGTCGTCCAAAAACCCTAAAAAGGAGAGTTTTGACGGAGTTCCGCCGCCGCTCCGTGGCGGAAACCTACAGAGAAGAAAAAGCCATCTCCGGCGGGCAGATTCTGCAGGGGAGATCACCTCCCGGAAGGGGAGATCATCGCCATCGTCATCACCATCGTCACGGGCATCATCGAGATCATCATCAACATCATCCCCAACATCAGCACCATCTCCATCTTCATCCAATCTCATCTCACCATTGCAACTTGTGTTGTAATCCGTACTATCTATCCTCTCTACTCTATCGGTGTTGATTACTACTTTGTGGTGAATGCTATTGAGTTTTTTTGGAGAAATATCATTATGTCCAGATTGTTTATCATCCATTTATCTCCACTGATCATGATCTCTTTTATGTCTTGTGAGTAGTTACTTTAGTTCTTGAGGACATGGGAAAAATCTTGTTGTTAGTAGTCATATGATGTTGAAGTAATATGTGTTGTTTGATACTTAAGTTGTGTTGTTATTTTACTAGTGGTGTTGTGTGAGTCGAACACTCAACACTTCGCCTTATTAAGGACCTAGGGGAATACATTGTGTACAAAGAATGCTTACGGTGGGTTGCCGGAGTGACAGAAACCTGAACCCCAGTTCGCACGCTTTTGCACAAGGGAACAATGGATCACCGATCGTATTGCTATGGTTAGGCTTTTGCCTAAAATACTATCTTGTACTTGCGGATGCTTGCAAGGTGTTTAATCATAAGAGTGCACTCATCTTAGTCTAGAGAGTGTACTAGCATAGATCCACCCACTCAACACTTATCAACACATCACATAGTACCGATACGGAATATGGCGAAAGCACATGACTACCTCTCCCGTGTGTCCTCAAGAACACTTTAGCCTTTATAAGTTCAGTTGCTAGGCCTCTCCTTTGCTCAGAAAGGATTGGGCCACTTGTTACTCTCCAGTGCCTTTTACTTTGCTCGCTTTTACTTTCCTGTTGCTTATATCAAGAAAACCCCTAAAAAGTTATCTTTCAGTGCTTGCAGTTATTCCTTGCTCAGAATCACTTATCAATACCTTCTGCTCCTCGTTGTGTTCGACACTCTTAGTTATCGAAAACGCTGCAATAGATCCCTTACGGTTGTGGGTCATCATGGCACAGCAAGTATCTGGCAGGTGGGATTCCAAGGATCCACTCATGGCAGCATATCTATGAGAGGTACACGCTGTTGCTGGACACTTCAAGGGTTATCAGGTGGATCATATAGACCGGCGAAAGAATGAAGCGGCTGATGCATTAAGTCGGCTGGGTTCTCAGCGTAAACTGGTTCCACCCAATACCTTCTTGGATGAGTTGCACAATCCATCGATGCAGTTACCTTCAAAGGAGGACTCGGATGTTCCTGATCCGGAGGCATAATTGGTCGCGGCACTTCATGTTATTCCGGATTGGGCGCTTCCCTACCTAGCGTATATGAACCGTGGTGAGTTACTAGAGGATGAAATATTGGCTAGATAGATAATCCGGCGGTCCAAGTCAATGACTATTATCAATGGAGAACTTCATCATCACAGCATTTCTGGAGCGTTTCAGCGGTGTGTGTCACCAGAGGAGGGCTGTGACATTCTTAGAGAGATCCATGAAGAAGATTGCGGTCATCATGCCGGTTCAAAGTCTTTGGTGGCTAAGGCTTTTCGTCATGGGTTCTACTGGTTGACGGCTCATACCGACGCAGAGGACTTGGTCAGAAAATGGGATGCTTGCCAGAAATTCTCATGGCGTGCTCATATACCGGCGCATGAGTTGAGCATGATTCCCATTACTTGACCGTTTGCGACTTGGGGGCTTGATATGGTTGGAACCTTCAAGAGATCCCAAGATAAAAAGACCCACCTTTTGGTGGCGGGGGACAAGTTTACCAAATGGGTTGAAGCAGAGCCTGTCAGTAAGTGCGAAGCGGCAACGGCAGTTCAATTCATCAAAAAGGTGATTTTCCGGTTTGGCTTTCCACACAACATTATAACTGATAATGGCACCAACCTATCCAAGGGGGCTATGGAGAAGTTATATCAACGAGAGCACATCCGCCTTGATGTATCATCAGTAGCTCACCCTCAGTCTAATGGCCAAGCTGAGAGAGCCAATCAAGAGATCTTGGGAGGCATCAAACCCCGGCTTATGGTTCCTTTGCAGCGAACACCGGGTTGTTGGGTGGAGGAGTTACCTTCTGTGCTATGGAGCATCAACACTACACCTAACAGATCCACAAGGTACATGCCTTTCTTCATGATATATGGAGCTGAAGCGGTCCTCCCTAGTGATATCCGTCATGACTCGCCGCGGGTGGCGGCTTATGTTGAAGCAGATAATGAAAAAGCGAGGCAAGATGCGTTGGACCGGCTGGATGAAGAATGGGACACGGCAGCAGCTCGATCGGCGATTTATCAGCAAGATCTGCGTCTGTACCACAGTCGCCGGGTTAAAACCAGGACGTTTCAAGAAGGAGATCTGGTGCTCCGGCTCATCCAAGACCAGACGGACATGCATAAGCTATCCCCACCTCGGGAAGGAACATTTGTGGTCAGCAAGAACCTGCACAATGGATCATACTACCTCGTCGACGTTCGAGAACATAAGGACTCACGTACGACGGAGGAGGAGTCCAAGCGGGCATGGAACATTGCTCTTCTTCGACCTTACTATACTTGAGCCATAGGCCTCGCTTTATGTACATATCTTTACAGTGCATATATTATGATCAATATAATAAACCGGCGCCCCCGATAATCTGGGGTATCAGCCGTATTTTTCATAAGAGTATCACATGGGGGCTTCTGTGGGCAAGGGAGTTCCTATGGCCTCTTAAACCGGCAAACCGCATCAAGGCCATCATAAGGGCATAGCTCTGGTTGCTTCGGCAATTTCCACATGATGATGAGGGGCAAAAGAGAGTTTGATGCTTAGCACAACTCAAACATAGGCCCCGACGAGCAATGCTCAAACGCTACGTGGGGGCTCTGATGCAAGACATCAGCGAGTTGAAAACTCTTGTAGTAAACACGGCTTGGAAGCTTGGTGTATACACCTAAAACCCCGGATTAACCTGCCTGCATCAAGTAAGTCACGCCGTCCAGGTAAACCTGGTATGACCCGTCGAACGTACACACAAGTCAATCCTTATGGACCCTGAACTTGGTAACGTTAAATTGACAATCATCAAGTGATTACACAAGTCAAGTCTTTACGAGATTTTTTGAACTTGGTAGCATTTGACATTGATGATTTGGTTAAGGATTGCGGACCATCTTAACAGGCTTTGCAAAAATGGTTAATGACAGTAGCCTGGCAGCTCATAAAAAGTCTCAAATTTGGAGCCTGGCAGCTCGTAAAAAGCCTCAACTACATGGTCTTATTTGCCTAAAAACTTTATTTTTATTTTTTATGATTTATCAAATCTTTATCCTCAAGGTCATTGGTTTCCCAACCAAGTCCGTCGATTCAGGGAGTGGATGATTATCAGTTGCCACTACATCTGTATTTGTATAGCTCTAGTCTGGGTTATAAACGCCAGTACTAACTATAGCTAAACCGGAGTTCATCGTAACCCGGTTCAGCCTTCCTGACGAGCCAACAAGTAATCAAGGGAGTCATCAGCACACACACCTTGGATCGTTCCTACCGGATTAAGGTTTATTAAGATACACTTAATCACAGGTACGGTACATCCTTGCATTTTATACACAGTTTAAGTTATCAACTTAGATCAGGTGCTTGGGCACGGTTACCCGTCCGGTGATAAACCGCCAGGACAATTTGAACATTATTTTATGCAGAAACAGGTAGAATAAAGTGTCAAAAGCATTGAAAGCAGGATATATTTCAGAAGCTGCCAATCAAAGCAATCTCACAAAAGATAGTGTGGGACAAAGACAGTATCTCAACTATCCTATTACAAGGCGCTGAAAGGCCCAAAAGAATATCAGTTTTTCTCAAAAATACTCAAGGCATAAAGATAAACCGGAGCTGGTTTACGATTCTGCTTCAGCTCGCTGTGAAGGCTGAGGGTTAGCTTGTTCCGAGTCTTCGGCGGCTTCTTCTAGCTGTTGGAAGTCAGTGGTGGTCCAGTTAATCTTGGCCAGAGCTCGGAAATAAACTTCGTCAGTTATAAGGTCTGACGGATCAAAGTCAGGAGCGAAGGTGTGCTTACAGACGGGCGGAATAAGATTTTCGATATCATAGGACGGACGCTCCACCCGTACGTTCTCCATATCATAGCCCGGATGATATCTTGATAAGTCCGCTTCATCGGCAAGTTTACTGGAAAGAGGCCGCATATCCTTGGTTAAAGCACGAAGATCATCATTGAAGAAGGCTGATCTGTCTTCCTTCATGCTCGGATAGCCGTTCATTGCTTCCGCCGAATCAAAGTCAGGAACCCACGCCTTCGCTCGGGTTAAAGCCATTAGAGAGCCGGCTCTTGCGGATGACTTCTTCACTTCGACAATACGGGCAGGCAGAATTGACAGCTTTTCTAAGGTACCTTGGATGGTGGTAGGAGCTGGTTTATTGTGCGAGATAGCGCTGATGGCCCTCTGAGCGCCGGAATAAAGCTGCTCCACCAAAGTGTACGCAGCCTTCAATTTCTTTCGTACATCATCTCCAAGATGAGTGATGCGCCTCCCTGCGTTGAAATTATGAGTTAAACCGGAACAGTACATGATTGCAAGAATAAGCGTATGTCAAAGAACTTACCGAAGATGGTAGATGTCATGTCATTTATTTGCTGCCTCAACCCGGACAGCTCTTCTGTCACCGGGTTAAGAGCAGCCTCGGCATCACTGGCTCTTTTCTCCAAAGCAGCCTTTTCCACCTCCCAAGCTGACCGCTCCGCTTCAAAATCCTTTTTGAGCTTCTCCACATTAGCTAAAGCAAGTGTAAGTTCGTCCTTGACTTTAACAGCAGCAGTCTCTTTGAATCTTAAGCTATCCCAGAGCTCAGCTATTTCAGAAGCCCTCCGGTTCAAGTCAGTCTGCCAAAAATGAAAGTATATCAGATATTCCTGTGCAATTCAATCAAAAGTCCCAAGCCCACAACCAGTTATGCACTTGATAATTGGGGGCTAATGTATATTTGCAGAAAAAGCAAGGAATTTTTTCAGACAAGTCCCAAGCACATAAGCAATTTATACACTTGGCACTTCGGGGCTAATGTGACATTGTTCTAAAAATAGAATAAGTCCCGGTTCACCCTCGCCAATGCAAACTGGCCCTTGGGAGCTACACGTGCAAAATCAAAGCTATCTAGTTGATCTACTGAAGTCCTGGTTCACCCTTAAAGGCTAAACCGGCACTTGGGGGGCTACGATGGACTAAAGGTATTGTTACAAGGCACAAGCAGAGAAAAGACTGAGACAAAGGGAAAGAAGTTACCTCATAGCGTTCCTTCATTAAATTCACCAAGCCGGCTTCATAGTCACGGCTGGTATGTAACCGGTTTAAGTACCCGGAATGAAGCTCCTGAGCACTGAGCTGTGCATAGCTGGACAGGTCAGTGTTCCACTTGCCCTTGTCCTTGTGGAGAAACTCTTCCTTGGCACTGTGTTTGGCCAAAGCAACAGGCTCTCCTGGGGTGGTAAAACCGGTCCCAGTGATCTCAACGTCATCAGTTGAAGCAGTTGTTGGCCTAGAAGGTTTAGCAGCAGGAGGATTGACATGAGCAGGACTAGGAGGAGCCGGACTAGCCCGCGCATGGCTAGCCCGGGCAGGGCTGGCCGGTTCAGCAGTGTGCTCCATGGGATCGTTCCCCTGAGCAGCAAGATCTTGATCCATAGGAGGAGGATCATCATGTGGAATTTCAATATTATCTTCTAAGGGGTTAGCAAGCTCAGGATCCTCTGCCGGTCTAGAAGTGGTGTTATCGACAGCCGGTTTACTCAATTTTGCCTTTTTGCTAGGCTTGGGCATACTGTGAAAAGATTAAGGAGGTAATGAAAATCGGAAGTCAAAGATGTAAAGTTATACCGGCCAGAGTAAAAGACAGCTTACCCGTGAACAGTCTTGAGGACAGGAACTTGTGTGGCGGTTGATTCGCCAGAAGAGGAGAGAGGAGTTTCCTGATAATTCGAGTCAGACGGATTAAGGGGTTGACGAATAGGACCTGCTTTGGGGTAAAGAACAGTTGGAGTAAGTAAAACTGAGCCGGAGTGTGCGGTAATCCGGTGGATTCAATCGCATGGCCACTATGGCGAGTAGTGCGGCGTGCTTCATGTTGCTGCTTCTTCAAAAGAAAGTTTGGATCCAGTTGAGCATAAGGATGAGAAAACAGAAATTTCCGGACTACCCGACGATTTTTTGGTGGCGGTGGTTCTGAGTCGGAGGAAAGAGAGATTACCTCAACGTCATCCGCTTTACTGCCCTCAGCAAGACCCTGGGAACAGTCATTATTAATAAAAATGCAGGCAAAATGAATGGCTAAGGAATCATAAGAACTAGGTGGTACCTCAGAGGCCGGATCATCTTCCTCTGCATTGGATCCTGATGCAGTAGCAGGGTTCTTCTTATTCTTCTTCACAGCCAGGGTCTTTTTGCGAGCTGGTTTCGCCAGTTTTTGCTGGGTTTTCCTTTTCCAGAAAGGGTCATTTTCCTGTTTAAAGGAATAAGAGCATATTACGCCAAGCAAAATGGACGGATTAAAACAAAGCAAAGGGACGGAAGGATTTCTTACCGACGGCGGTTTATTGGTCACACAGAAGGGTGCCAAGCCAATTTTGCTGCACTCTTCCAGAGGTATATTCAGCACCTTCTTGACGGATTCGTTAACTTCATTCTCTGGTAGCACCACATGTTTGTGGCGCAAAGGATCCTTGGGGTTCCCAGTATACTCACACATTAAACCGGGGCACCGGCTTAGCGGGAGAATACTCCAAGAAAGCCAGCAGCGAACAAAGTCAACTCCTGTCAATCCGTTGGCTACAAAGGCCCTGAGCTTTGAAAGCTGAGGGGCATATTGAGCTCGCTCCTGGGCACTTAAGCGCTGTGGAAAAGGATGGCTCTCTAGAAGGCGGTGGGGGCGATAACCCGGCAGTGGATTTTCCCCTTCCGGTGAAGTGTCTACGCAGTAGAACCAAGTTTGATTCCAGTCCTTTGGGTGGCTGTGGAGAGTGGCGTGAGGAAAACTAACATCCTTCCTCTTTTGAATAGACATTCTTCCAAATTCAGTGTTTGGGCCATCATGAAATTCAGTCCGACGGTTTAGGTGGAAGAAGTCCCGGAATAGCTCCACTGTTGGTTACTCTTGCAGATATGCTTCACAGAAGACTTGGAAGTGGCAAATGTTTGACACCGAATTGGGACCGGTGTCTTGCAGATGAAGTTGAAAGTTTGCTACTACGTCACGGAAGAACTTTGACCCAGGAGGGTTGAATCCCCGGGCCAAGTGATCAAAAAAGACAATGATTTCTCCTTCCTTGGGCTTTGGAGGACACTCTTTTCCGGGAGCCCTCCAGTGAAGAACATCCTTTGGGCCTAAAGCGCTAATTGACGCCATCTTTTCTAAATCGTCCTCGGTGATCCGAGATGGGACCCAGTTGCAGGAGACAAACTGTTTGGCTGTCGTGATCATCTTTCCAAAAGGGAAGGCTGAAAATACAAAAAAATCCGGTTTGGTAATCTAAGCAGAGTTAAACCGGTATGCTATACGGAAGTATCGGTCTAAATGATGGTTTAAGCAGGGGCCTAATGGTATCTACCGGATTATAAAGTTTGGAAAGAGTTAAACCGCCAACACAGGCAGGTAAGACGCAGATCTGAAGTTAAACCGCCAACACAGGCAGATAAGATGCAGATCTAAAATGTGGGGAAACAACTTTCACACAAGCAGCAGTAAGATATGGATCTACAGCATATGGAAAACCCAAAAATAATTCAAGTTCTATTCAGGGGAGACAATGAAGGTCTTTAGAAGATTCGGTGTAAACTAATCGTATTGGAAAGGATAGACCTACATCGATGGAGCGGAGTCGTTCTTACAGTGGTTGACCTAAAGTTTTGAGATCTACGGCTAAATACTACCTATGGCGAAGAACTACGAAGAACAGGGACTCATCTACGAGCTCGCATGAAACCCTAGAACTGAGATCTATAAGAAAGGGAGAAGAAGACGTACCCGAGACGACGGGTGCGGAGAGGCACAGGTGAGTTTCTGTACGCGTTCAGGTTGATGCAGCGGCCGGGCTCGATGAAGACGCGGAACTCGACGGACGGCGGCGGAGCTCGAAGCGCAGGAAGACAGAGGAAGAAGAAGAGGCAAGGGGGGTAAAGGAGGCGCCCCTCAACCCTATTTATAAGCCAAAGGGATAAAACGGAAGGCGCGGGAATCGAGGAGCCCAAAAGGCGGATATGGATGATGGTGTTGCCTCGATTTTCGGAGTTTTAATGAACAAAAGGTAAAGATAGGTACAAGTATTAAATGCACAGATGGCGTCACGACGGTTTAAAGTGATCTGAAAAGATGACGTCACGCCGGTTTACAAAGCATACTGAAGCTGCGGAAGGGCAAATTTGTACAAGACTTTTGAAGATTGACATGAACAGGTTCAAATCAATCTGGCGCCTAATGTCAGGGATATTACTATGAGGTATAAACCACCCAGGAGGGGCCGGTTTATGTTATCAAGATTACCTTAAAGCCCAGCGGAGCATGAAGCAAAAGACTTTAGCCCAAGAGGTTTAGAGCCCAAGTGTTAGGGCCCATGATTTGTAAACCGCCATATTATGTAAGTTGAGATGTAAGGTAGAAAGAATAGTGGCCGAGGCGGACATGTTTATGAGCCGGCCTCAGGACTCTGTAGACCAGACCGGGCGTCACCTCTTATATAAAGGGACAACCCGGCGACGGTTCAAGGACGGAGAACGACAGGTCGAGACACGGGAAAAGCGGATTCGCTCCCTGGTCATCGAAACCCTAGCAATACACACCAAACTAGACGTAGGCTTTTACCTTCATCGAAGGGGCCGAACTAGTATAAAATCCATGTGTCCTTGTCCGCTTTAACCCCTTTAAGCTAACCTGTAGCGATGGCCTCCCGACTAAGTCCTTTTGCTAGGACATCTGCCGTGAAAAAACAATGACATTCACCGTTCGGCATGTTCACTTGATCATGGTCGGTGTACTTGTCCCTCATCGTCAACTTGTCTAGCTCGCCAGTGATGTGATTAGTGGCTCCAGTGTCGACGTACCAGTTGGTGTCGACACCATATGAAGATGAGTTTGTGACACCGCCTGCAGATTTGTCCTTGGTGAAGGCGATGTCGAAATGACGGTAGCACTCCATGGCGGTGTGGTTGGGTTTGGAGCAGATCTGACACAAGACTTCAGGAAGGTCATTGTGGCCTCCTCCATTGCCACGGCCTTGGCCGCGTCCACCGCCGCCGTTGCCACGACTGCCTCCGTTGCGGCCACCACTGCGGCTGCCGCCACGATCAGGTCCACCACGGCCACCACAAGTAGCGGCGTTGGCAGAAGAGTGCGAGGAAGAGTTGCCGCCTTCGAACATGGCGAAGCTACTTTCAAAGCTGATTAGCTGAGAGTAGAGCTCGCTGACCTTGATGGGGTCGGTTCTGGCACAGATCGAGGAGACAAACGACATGTAGTCGTAGTCAAGCCCTGCGAGGATGTAGGGGACCATGTCGTCATCGCCGAGGGGTTTCCCGGCTAAGGCCATCTCATCACCGAGCGCTTTCATGCGCCCGATGTATTCTGCAACGGTGGAGTTGCCCTTCTTGGTCATGGACAACGCAAGCCTTGTGTTCACGACCTGTGCTTGAGTTTGGGAGATGAACATCTCCCTAATCGCAGTCCATGCTGCTGCTGCCGAGGTATAGTGCGCGACCTGAAGCATCACAGGAGGCAGTGGCGAATCTACAGGGAAAATGGAGGGTGGGCTGAGCTGCCTATGTCATGTGAATATTTGTTGTATTGGGTTGACAAATGGCTGAATTGGACCTTTAAACTAGTAGTAAAAGTTAATTTTACAAAGTTGGAGGGGGGGGGG
>LR738715.1:871169756-871185913 GCA_902687465.1 Secale cereale | reverse complement strand
GTAGAATCGCCACTGACAGGAGGTGAGATGGAACTGAAGAGAAAGCTCAAATCCTGAGAGTCCTGGGCCTTGGAGATCTCGTATGCTGGGTTCGGCGCATCAGTAGGCTTGCCGTCCTTATCGGCAAGCTTCGGTGCTGGCTCCTATCGATCTGGGTTGAGGTAGGAGATGAGCTGCGCGCCGTGAATGGCCGCAAGAGCCTGCGCACGCCATACAAAGAAGTTGGAGCGATGAAGCCTATCGGCGATCAGGATGAGCGTGGTTGCGGCGGCGGCGGCAGAGCTCGAGGAAGACAGGATTGCGAGGATGTGCATTAGAGGAGGTAGGATCTGATTACCATGTAAAGATGCGGTTAAGCGTATACCTTGCAGGGACGCGTTGCGTGTTTATATAGCCATATGCTAGGATTAGAAGATTCGGTAGTTAGGTCGTGGATTGATCTCCCCAAGTCATCTATACAGCGATAAGGATCGATCACAACAACCTAACTAACCAGGATACAAGACGCACGGTTTATACTTACACCATATATACGTACAAGATATATTCCAACAAAGGGAAGAAGAGAGCAGGCGTCAAAAGACAAGAAAGAACGCAGATGGCGCCGGGAGGAAAGCGTAGCGTAGGAGGAAGGAGCAGCAGCCTGCAGGCAATGGGCAACAGCATCGGCGGGCGGCGTAAGGGCGCCAAGGTGATGCAGCTGGATGGCACCGCCTTCGAGGTGAAGCCGCACGCCGGCATACGCGGGCGCGATGCTGCGCAACCACCCGGGCTTCCAGCTGCTCGGCGTCCGCGCACGCCCGCTCGAGCACGACGTGCTGCTCCGACGTCCGGCCAGCGCGGCACAACTTCCTCGTCAGGCTGCCCCGGCCCACCGTGCCCCCGCACCGTGCGTGCTCCGGCGCACTCCACGTTGGCGCGCTAGAGAAGCTCCAGTCGCTCATGCTTACGCGCCGCTCCACCTCCGGCGACGACTGAAGAGCGTCTTAGGTCCTCAAACTATTTGGAAGGTGTCATGTACGTCCTCAAACTATAAAAAGTGTCATCTAGGTCCTTGAAAATCCTTGAAATGCAATAAGTGTGTATGTATGTGACATATCTCAAGTAGATCAAGGATCTACGTGACACATTTTAAATAGTTTGAGGCTCTGGATGGCACACATATTGCACTTTGAGGATCTAGATGACGATTTTCATAATTCGACGACCTACGTGACACCATTAAAATAGTTTGAGGATCTATGATGCACTTCACTCTCCGGCGACCGACCTCTCCTGTCGAACTTCGCCGGCCTCCCCGCTCTCCACCGCCTCCGAGGGCGGGCCAGTTCAGCTCAGGATGCGCCTGGAGAGGTAGAATCCACTGGAAGGGACGCAAGACCTCCTGAAGCTGTCATCCAGCGTGTAGCGGGACACAGGACGTGTGGAGCGCCAGGGCAACCCGCTGGCGAGGCGGCTGCGAGGCCTCCCGAAGCTGTCAGCATGCAGTAGGACAGAAGGCGGTTGGTGCGCCGGGGGCCGCCGGCCGGCCAGCGATATGGCGGTAAGCCCGGGGCCCTTTGGCCCCCATGAATAAGTAGGCATGCATCATCTCAGCCAGCTCGCTGTCGAGAGGCACCTGCAGCACGGTCGCGGCAGCACTCGAGCTCGCCATGCACATGCTCTGTTGGAAATACGCCCTCAGAATCGATCACATAAAATTGCACGAAAACGCACCGTATACAAAAACTGATAGCCAAGGGTGCGTCTCGCACCCTCTAATTCCTCTCTTTATTGATTTTCTTCTTTTTCTCAATGTTACAGACCTTACACCGGACTGTGCATATATATGTGACCCCAGCCTCCAACTTGTGCTACGCCGATCCAAACACAAAACCGTGCACAGCACGCAGAAGCTAGCACAAGGAAACTCCAAGCCGACTCAACAGTACTTTCCTATTCTCAAACACACGCATATACTACTAGAGACACAAACACTTACCTCAAGTAAACACCGGCAAGCCTGATCACATTACTAATCCTAACCGGACACAACTTGCACACTTCTACCAAATTCAAACTTGTTTGGATTAACCTAACATTCACCCCTTAATCCAAACATCAAACTCTTTACTCTACAAGACACGTAGACGACCACCTGTTCATCTTGGCAGACCGATTGCCTCCGGTGACGTAACTTACCGGACCACAACTTCTCCCCTCTCGCAACCACTTCGTCATCATCTTTTATTTTCATGCTGACTTGTAGACTAGAACCAATGATTATCCGGACTACCAGCCACGCTGCCGCATCTTAGCGTGCTACATGCAGACTAAACACATAGCCTCATGCAGGAACTCAACTTAACTGGTGCGTGTCCATCTTCACGTTGATCTTCATCTTCTGATCGGTTGCTTGTACACGGGGAGACACATCTCTTCACCCGCCACATCTTCAATCTTTCTCATTATCGCCGATGCCACATCTTATCAGACGGCATATCCAGTCCTGCGGCAACACAACTCGCCATATACGTGCAACTCATCTTCATCACATATGAACTCGTCGGAACTCCACCACCAGGAACGGAAACGCAAGGCACGAACTCCTTTTTCCGCCCGCTCTTGCTCGCAATTCTCCTCTACCAGTGACGCATCTCAACGGCAGCAGAAAACTCACACACCTGAGCTCTTGGACGCACCTTACAAGAACTCGTGTGCACACCTTGACGACAGCTCGCAACTTTGTCGCCTCTTCATCGCACCCCCCAACGATGATATCTATGATTTCCTCAGTATCGCAACTTCGGCACCACCACAACTATCAACGATCACCAACGCCTTGCCGACGACAGCCCAGTCGTCTCTCTCCCGGTCGTTCTGCCCGTCGCCACGCTTGTGACAGAACCTCCACAACCTTCTTGCCATCGCTCCGCCGAACGACTATCTCTTATCCTCCAAGTCGTTGCATCACCTAGCGACAATATTGCCTGCTCCTCGTCGTCGCTACACCAGCGACTCTATTGCCCGCCCCGAGGCGCTAGCCGGGTCGCCACCCCGGAGCAAGCGTAGCTTCCCTTGAACCTTGCTCTGATACCAATTGTTGGAAATACGCCCTCAGGATCGATCACATAAAATTGCACGAACGCACCGCACACAAAAACTGATAGCCAAGGGTGCGTCTCGCACCCTCTAATTCCTCTCTTTATTGATTTTCTCCTTTTTCTCAATGTTACAGACCTTACACCGGACTATGCATATATATGTGACCCCAACCTCCAACTTGTGCTACGCCGATCCAAACACAAAACCGTGCACAGCACGCAGAAGCTAGCACAAGGAAACTCCAAGCCGACTCAACAGTACTTTCCTATTCTCAAACACACGCATATACTACTAGAGACACAAACACTTACCTCAAGTAAACACCGGCAAGCCTGATCACATTACTAATCCTAACCGGACACAACTTGCACACTTCTACCAAATTCAAACTTGTTTGGATTAACCTAACATGCTCTTCCCCCGACGTGGTGATGAGGAGAAGGATGAGGAGCACACGACGGCGCCGGCGGGCGCGGGATGCAGTTGCCGGTTGTGCGTGGCTGGGGATGGCTTCCGCGGCTGCCCATACTCCAGGAGGATGACCCCCAACGAACCATGGTAGGAGGAACCATATCATCTATCTACTACGCCTATAAAACTCGTTCCATAATGTAGTGCCTATAGATTTTTACAAAAGTCAACCATTACAAACTTTGACCATGTTTATAGAGAAAAGTATGTACATCTAGAATACCAAATGCACATCATTGGATACATCGTGAGTTATATTTTCAGAATGTACATGTTTGGTATTGTAGATGTAGACAATTTTCTTTATACACTTGATCAAAGTTGATAAAGTTTGACTTTCACAAAAATCTATAGGCACTACATTGTGGAACGGAGGAAGTATAAACCGTCTAATCACATCATCAACGGTCTAAATACGTCGTTAACGAAATAGTCTTCGTTAACGAAACGCAATCCCCGCTTCGTCTCGTCCCACACGTCCACTGTTCAGCAACCGCTCCACCGTTCAGAAAAAAAAAGCATACAACGCCCACCCCGACATTCTCTCGCCCCGCCTCACTCCTCCTCCTGCCGCAGTCGTTAGCCGCGGGAGCCGCCCGCCACGCCCTTCGCCGCAGGAACCACTGCCGAGCCCGTCCGTCGCGCCCGAGCCGCCGCGGGAGCCGTCGCCGCCGCAGGGCCGGCCCTGGGCCATGGCGATGAGTGTGACGGCCTAGGGCACTGCTGGAGGAGGAGCAGGGGCCCATACGTTCTAGCTCGCTCAAACACGCCCCAAGTTCGTCTCCTGATCCCCATCTTCTCTTTCTAATTGATGATTGTCCCAAATTCCTAAGTGAATTACCAAAGCTATTCAATGAGTTTTCAGTTGTATCACTCTGATGGATCTCGGTCCTTGGTCGCATGATCGCAAGAAGCAACCTGAAGTGTTCCGTCCATCTTCAAAGCCGTGGTCAGGGTCCGATGGCAGGTGGTGGAGGCGTGAGTCCAGGCACAGTTCAAGCCAAGCAACGAGCCAATGCCCATTCATGTAAATTTTGGATCTCAATCTTTCATCCCTGTTATGATGAGTTGGTCTAATGATTCCCCACAAGAAAAAAAAGATTTAATGATGTTTGACCTGTTTGATCCCTCTCTTTTTGTACGAGTTCCAGTCAGGTGAATTCTTGTGGTAGTGGAATTTCCTGAATTTGGATCTAGATGAAGCATAGAATTTATTCTAATTTACTCCAAAATCTAACTTCAAGTATTCAGGTGTTCTGTATTTTTTTAACATAACTATGTTGCCAACATAGCAATTTTCTGGTTGTGACAAGAGAAAAACTAGCTAACACCTAATCAGTTAATTTAATCTCAAATTTCTGCTACATATTTTACCGGAAGAAGTTTTTGATTATATATTATAAGGGCCCATTATATGAAGTTTCGTACAAGGGCCTCTTAGATGCCAGGGCCGGCCCTGCGTCGCCGAGCCCGTCCATCGTGCCCGAGCCGCCACGGGAGCCTCCCTACGCCGCGGGAACCACCGCCGAGCCCGTCCATGGCGCCTGAGCCGCCGCCGGAGCTGCCCTACGCCGCGGGAGCTCCTTCTCCGGGAGTCCGAGGACGAGGAGGGCAACGTCGACTACGAGGACGAAGACGAGGAGCACACCGGGACGCCACGCAGCGCCTGATCCGCACTGTGCCGACCGTTGACTGGTTCAACGTCGACGGCCATGAGGTATCTGGCGCAAAGCCGCTCAAGGACCCCGAGGTGAGCGCTGCTCTGCTCCCCGTGCGTCTGTTTTCCCTCCTGCGACCTTTGATTCCGTATGCGGCGAGGTGTTTGACGTGTGTTGTTCATGTCGCGCGTGTGGAATGTCGTGAGAGCGGTGACCGCCGACTGCTGCTGATTTTCATTAGCTTCAGTGTTTTCTATTGGATTGGAGAATTGCGAATCTGCATCCTTGTGGTTGAAGATGGCCTCCCGGTGGACGAGGGGATACATATGTTGCGTTATATCATAAACATCAATTGTTTTGTTCCTTCGTGCAAATTTTCATTCCATAATATTGTGACTGGTAATCAGGACGCGGTGGTAATGATGATTACATTCGCGCATGTTATTTGTGACCCTTTTCTTGTGCATGAATGGGAACAATAGTTATTTAATAAGTTAATTTTGTATCACTTTGATGTAGTGTTGAAATTTCTGTGACCCATTGCTCACGCCAATCTGCTCATACCAGACATAACTTCTACATGAAAGTGAATCAGTAAACTGCTACTAATCTGGCCGGAGACAATATTTGACTCCATCTATTATGTAAAATCAGACCACTTTTCCTTTCATAAGTTTTTAGATTCTTTCGGTGCACGTCCGATGTAGGAACCTCTTCCAGCTCAGTGGGTGATTAAAGCGAGAGTACAAACAGTCATCATACTTCAAAC
Source organism: Secale cereale (assembly GCA_902687465.1). Taxonomy (NCBI): domain Eukaryota; kingdom Viridiplantae; phylum Streptophyta; class Magnoliopsida; order Poales; family Poaceae; genus Secale; species Secale cereale. The sequence continues at coordinate 871,179,931 of LR738715.1, read as the reverse complement.
GTCATAATTAAAGATACCTTGTCCAACGCAAGTACCTTTTTCTAGGAGGTTAAAGAACATGTATAAGCACATGTAGTCTCTGCAATGCAAAGTCCAACCCTACAGTTTGTGTCCTGTGTTCTGCTCTCACTATACTACAATAAGAATATTATTCAAATTGTTCACCACGACGTGCTATGTTTCGATGCATGCAGGTTTTTCACTGGGATTGGTGATACGTCTCCAACGTATCTATAACTTTTGATTGTTCCATGCTATTATTTATGTAGTCTTGGATGTTTAATGGGCTTTATCATTCACTTTTATGTCATTTTCGGGACTAACCTACTAACCCAAAGGCCCAGTCCAGATTGCTGTTTTTTGCCTATTTCAGGGTTTTGCATAAAAAGAATATCAAACGGAGTCCAAACGGAATGAAACCTTCGCGAGAGATATTTTTTGGAGAAAATCACGCATGCGGAGCTTGAGGACCAAGTCAGGGGACAGAGAGGTGGCCCTCGAGTGTGGGGGGCGCGCCCCCCTTCCCAGGGCGCGCCCCCCTGCCTCGTGGCCCCCTCGAGTGGCCCCCGGTGCCCTCCTTCTTCCTATATAAGTCCACGTACCCCAGAAACTCCGTCAACAGAGAGAAAACCCTAATTCCACCGCCGTAGCTTCTGTTCCCGTGGAGATCCCATCTTGGAGCCTGTTCCGGAGCTCCACCGGAGGGGGATCCATCACGGAGGCCTTCATCATTATCATCATCATCGCCCTCACCATGAGTTGTGAGTAGTTTACCTTAGACCTTCGGGTCCATAGCAAGTATCTAGATGGCTTCTTCTCTCTCTATGGATCTCAATACAAAGTTCTCCTCGGTCTTCGAGGAGATCTATTCGATGTAATCTCTTTTTGCGGTGTGTTTGTCGAGATCCGATGAATTGTGAGTTTATGATCAAGGTTATCTATGAAAGATATTTGATTCTTCTCTGAACTTTTTATGTGTGCTCATAATATCCTTGCAAGTCTCTTTGAATTATTGGTTTGGTTTGGCCTACTTGATCTATAGTTCTTGCAGTGGGAGAAGTGATTGGCTTTGGGTTCAATCTTGTGGTGTCCTTTCCCATTGACAGTAGGGGCAGCAAGGCACGTATTGTATTGTTTCCATCGAGGATAAAAAGATGGAGTTTATATCATATTGCTTGAGTTTATCCCTCTACATCATGTCATCTTGCTTAAGGCGTTACTCTGTTCGTATGAACTCAATACACTAGATGCATGCTGGATAGCAGTTGATGTGTGGAGTAATAGTAGTAGATGCAGGCAGGAGTCGGTCTACTTGTCTCGGACGTGATGCCTATATACAATGATCGTGCCTAGATAGTCTCATAATTATTCGTTTTTCTATCAATTGCTCAACAGTAATTTGTTTACCCGCCGTAGAATATCGCTATCATGGGAGAAGCCACTAGAGATAACTATGGCCACCGGATCTATTCTCAACATATCAATCTACATCTACTTTACTTTTACCGCTTTTATTTGCTGTTTTATTAAACTAAAAATACCAAAAATATAAACTATCATCTCTATCAGATCTCACTCTCGTAAGTGACCGTAAAGGGATTGACAACCCCTTATCGCGTTGGCTGCGAAGTTCTTATTTGTTTGTGCAGGTGCGAGGGACTCGCGCGTGGTCTCCTACTGGATTGATACCTTGGTTCTCAAAAACTGAGGGAAATATTTATCCTACTATGATGCATCTCCCTTTCCTCTTCGAGGGAATACAACGCAAGCTTACGAGGTAGCAACTCGGAGAACAAGTTTCTAGATACCACAATAAGAATACTCATTTTCTTGTGCTCTATTTTTATTGCAATTTTTTGTTGTGCAATATGTGTTGATATAAGTCAAATAGCACAAGTATTATTGTGGACTAATTTTTAAACTACCTCCCTTCCAAGCAGCCCTTGAACAATGAACAAGGAAATTTTGGAGTCCTTGTTTCACTTTCTCAAAGGACGTGGGAGCCACCACCACCGTTGCTTCCTTCCACAACTATAGGTCCTAGGTATCTGTTCTCACTCCCTATAAGTTGCCGTTTTCATATCATAATTATGGTTTCCAGTAAGATTCGCAGGAAAAGATTATCATTTGCAATATTATTTTAAGGAAAAGCTCACTCTAGGGATATTTCTTGTGTGCAACATATTACATTTGAGATTGTTATGTTAATACATGTCACTGCTAAAAACATGATTGAATAGGCAAGAAACATCACTAGTAGAAAACAGGGCTTTGGTCCAGGCCTGTCCAGCCCATTAGCCCCGGTTCAATCAAGAACCGGGACCAATGGGGGCATTGGACCCGATTCGTGAGCCCAGGGGGGCAGCCGGGCCACGTGGGCCATTGGTCCCGGTTCGTCTGGACCTTTAGGTCCCGGTTGGTGCGACGAACCGGGACCAATGGGTCTTGCTCCTGGCCCACCACCATTGGTCCCGGTTGGTGACATGAACCGGGACAAAAGGCTCCCCTTTAGCCCCGGTTCGTATCACCAACCGGGACCAATGAGGTGCCTATATATACCCCCTCGCGCAAGAGCAGAGCACACTGCTTTGTTTTTTCTAGCCGAGGGGAGAGGGCTTGGTGGTGCTCTAGCTCACCTCCTATGCACACAACGTGTTCGATGGAATGCCCGAGCCACACTAGTTAAGCTTTTGTCCTCTTGAAGCTCTATTTTCTCCGAGATTTGTCGAGGTTTAGCGGTCCGTCACGTCCCGTCCCCGTCTTCGCCGCCCTCGATCGCCCCCGCCGATCTCGTCACCGGCACCACCGTGGTGAGCCTCTTGTTATGTCCATGCTTTTCTTACTTTTATTATTGATTGTTATTATTGCTTTAGATAGATATTTGTCTAATTTTTTTACGTTTATTATTGCTTGTTATTATATAGTGCGATGGTTTTGATATCCGCCCACGTGGGCCCGTGTCCTGTCTATGATTCGGATGTGGTATATTATATTTAATTTATAACTATTTGTTTTAGTGTTTATGACAATTATGTCGACCAACCTGACATGCATAGATGTTTTATTATGTCTAGGAGGTAGTTGAACCGGAAATTCCAACCGACCCTCTTGTGGAAAGGTTAAATTTAATTGAAGAGGAAAATATTTCCTTAAAGAAAAAATTGGGAAAAATGGAGGAGGAGAAGATGGAATTGGAGTTGCATGTTGCGGAAGTCGTCGATGATCACAAGATCAAGATGGACCCTATTGTCGAGAGGTTAAATTTAGTTGAAGAAGAAAACAAATTCTTGAAGGAAAAAATAAAAAAAATTGAGGACGAGAAGATGATATTGGAGTTGCATGTTGTGGATGTCGTCGATGATCACAAGATCAAGATGGATGCAATGCTGTTGAAGATTAGAAAGATTAGAAAAGATGCCATTCATACCGTGGCTTGGTATCATTATGTCGTTGGATCAATTGTTACCTTGGTTGCGATTATGATCGCATTTGTTTTCGCATTGAAATGTTTTACATAGTTTCGATGTGTATGGAGGGCTATATGTTGTTAGATGAGAACTATATATGTATGTACTTTGGTTTTAATGTGATGATGAACTTATATTAATTTGGTCACTTAATTATCTATTTATGATGTTCTGCAATGGTTTTTGACACACTTAATTATATATAATGCACGCAGATGAACCGGCAATGGATGTACGGTGACAGACACACCTCCGAGTACATTAGGGGCGTGCATGAGTTTCTAAATGCGGCCGAGGCAAACAAGCAGAATGGTTTTATGTGTTGTCCATGCACTAAATGTGGGAATACGATGTATTACTCTAACCGGAAAATCCTTCACTCCCACCTGCTTTACAAGGGTTTCAAGCCACACTATAATGTTTGGACGAGGCACGGAGAAATAGGGGTTATGATGGAAGACGGCGAAGAAGAAGAGTACGATGAAAACTATGTGCCCCCTGAATACGGTGATGCTGCAATCGGGGGAGTTGGTGAAGATCAAGAGGAACCAGACGATGTGCCCAATGATGCTGCAACGGGTGAAGCTGCTGAAGATCAAGAGGAACCAGATGATGATCTCCGCCGGGTCATTGTCGATGCAAGGACGCAATGCGAAAGTCAAAAGGAGAAGCTGAAGTTCGATCGCATGTTAGAGGATCACAAAAAAGGGTTGTACCCCAATTGCGAAGATGGCAACACAAAGCTCGGTACCGTACTGGAATTGCTGCAGTGGAAGGCAGAGAATGCTGTGGCTGACAAAGGATTTGAGAAGCTACTGAAAATATTGAAGAATAAGCTTCCGAAGGATAACGAATTGCCCGACAGTACATACGCAACAAAGAAGGTCGTATGCCCTCTAGGATTGGAGGTGCACAAGATACATGCATGCCCTAATGACTGCATCCTCTACCGCGGTGCATACAAGGATCTGAACGCATGCCCGGTATGCGGTGCATTGCGGTATAAGATGAGACGAGATGACCCTGGTGATGTTGACGGCGAGCCCGCCAGGAAGAGGGTTCCTGCGAAGGTGATGTGGTATGCTCCTATAATACCATGGTTGAAACGTTTGTTCAGAAATGGAGAGCATGCCAAGTTTATGCAATGGCACGGTGAGGACCGTAAGAAAGACGGGAAGTTGAGCGCACCCGCTGACGGGTCGCAATGGAGAAATATCGAGGGAAAGTACTGGAAGGAGTTTGCGAAGGACCCAAGGAACGTATGGTTTGCTTTAAGCGCGGATGGCATTAATCCATTCGGGGAGCAGAGCAGCAATCACAGCACCTGGCCCGTGACTCTATGTATGTATAACCTTCCTCCTTGGATGTGCATGAAGCGGAAGTTCATTATAATGCCAGTTCTCATCCAAGGCCCTAAGCAACCCGGCAACGACATTGATGTGTACCTAAGGCCATTAGTTGAAGAACTTTTACAGCTGTGGAATGGAAACGGTGTACGTGCGTGGGATGAGCACAGACAGGAGGAATTTGACCTAAAGGTGTTGCTGTTCGTGACCATCAACGGTTGCCCCGCTCTCAGTAACCTTTCAGGACAGACAAACAATGGATACCACGCATGCACGCACTGTTAAGATGACACTGAAAGTATATACCTGGACAAATGCAGGAAGAATGTGTACCTGGGCCATCGTCGATTTCTTCCGACCAACCATCAATGTCGAAAGAAAGGGAAGCATTTCAAAGGCGAGGCAAATCACCGGAAGAAGCCCGCCATGCGTACCGGTGATCACGTACTTGCTATGGTCAATGATTTACACGTAATCTTTGGAAAGGGCCCCGGCGCACTAGCTGTTCCGAATGACGCTGAGGGACACGCACCCATGTGGAAGAAGAAATCTATATTTTGGGACCTACCCTACTGGAAAGACCAAGAGGTCCGCTCTTCAATCGACGTGATGCACGTGACGAAGAACCTTTGCGTGAACCTGTTGATACGTCCAAAACGTATCTATAATTACTACTTGCTCCATGCCTCTTTTGTGTGATATTGATATGTTATTTATGCACTTCCACACACTTTTGATCATATTTGGACTAACCTATTAACTCAGTGCACCCCAGTGCCAGTTTCTGTTTTCTGCTATTTTTGTATTTCAGGTTTTCCCATTACCTAAACTGCCAGAAAAATTCCGGGAAAAATATATAAAAAATCAGCATTCCGGAAGCTTCCATGCAGCCAAAGTAGGGCCGGAGGAGGGCCACCAAGGCTCCAGGCGGCCAGAGGGCGCGCCCCCCCTCCTGGCCGCGCCGCCAGGGCGCCTGGGCCCCCCTGGCCTCCTCTGACGCCCCCCTTTGGCATATATTTACACGGCGTCCCGAAACCCTCGATGACGGAACCCTTTTTCGCGATCTCATCTCTGTTCCGCCACCGCCGCGCTTCCAAGATCGGGAGCACCAGGAGAACTCTTCCCGGCACCCTGCCGGAATGGAGGATCACCACCGGGAGCTTCTCCACCACCATGGACGCCTCCCGGATGAGTTGTGAGTAGTCTCCCTTGGACCATGGGTCCATGACCAGTACCTATGTGATGTTCTCCTCCCCTCTTTGTCCTTCACCGATTAGACCTCGTGAGCTGCCCTACATGATCGAGGCACATATGTAATCCTTATGCTGTTGCTATGATGAGTTTGCTGGGATCCGATGGATTATGAGATTATGTTCAGATTGTGTGTGAGTAATATATTTTATTTACCTCTTTTATATTTATGTTCTTGAGTAATTCTTGCATGTTCTCCGTTGCTGTTTATTGCTTTGGCCAAGTATTAGGTAGTAACTCCAAGAGGGAACGTTATGCTTGATTGTGGGTTCATGCCCCTCGATGACTAGCATGAGTCACAGAAACATGAGTCTAGGGGGTGTGCTGTTGCCACAAGGGGGAAAACAACGGTGCTTGTACTCGCGGGTGCAAGGATTGTTTACTTTACGCAAAGTTCTTTTAATGCAGTTGTCTGTTGCTTTGAGTTTACACTATGGGTGGGACTCGCAACTTAATACCGGCGAGATGTTCTGGATAGATATCTCAAGGTGGATGATTAGTAGTAGATGCAGATGGATTTCGGTCTACTTGCCTTGGCGTACCGCCCATGCTTTTGAGCCTCTACCTTTCTTTGTAGCATAGTTAGCATTGGTTTGCGCACATAATCCTGTCAATTGCCCAGCTGTAATTTGTTTACCTCGCTTAGCTGTTTTATCGTCTTTTGGGAGAGAGACATCACTAGTGAACATCATGGGACCCCGGTCCATATTACCATCACTGATCACATCCGCTATTTATTTTATGTTCTTACTTACTAGTTGCAGTCATACCTATCACTATTATCTCTTGTGTTTGATCCTTTGTAAACGACAAGGCCGGAGGGATTGACAACCTCTCTGTACTCGTTGGGAGCAAAGTTATTTGTATCTGTGTGCAGGTCCTGTCAATCGCTAAGTATCTGGCGCCGTTAGCAGTTGACACCTTCTTGTTGAACCTTGGAGTCTCAGGGGAATTCGATCCTTGGTATCTTTGCCAAGGGAAAACTACCGCTACACTGCATCTCAAACCTTCCACTTGGGGTAACCAACGAGGGGCGAGAAGCCATCAAGCAAAGTTTTCTGGCGCCGTCGCCAGGGACTCCACTCTTCAAGATAGGGGAGTTGCACGCTATCTTTTACCTTTGCTTTTTAGTCTTGTTAGTTTACCTTTCAGTTTTGCTTTAGTGTCCTTTATCAAAAAAATCACAAAAATAGTTATCTCATTCTTCAGTTGTCGTTATGTCTGGTCCTTTTGTCTTTGGTGAGGCAGAAGTTCTCACCTTTAAACAAAGAGGTGGGGAAAGTCTAAAAGATGCTTGGTATAGAATTAATGATTCTCAAAAAAGAGCCACCAAGAAGCAATCTACTACTATCCTGCTTAGAAATTTTTATGTTGGAATTACTTCTTGGAATAGGTGTATTCTAGATTCTGCTATCAATGGAAATTTCCTAGAGGCCCCAGTTTGGGAATCTCTTAGTATTATTGAAAATCTTGTTGGAAATCCCCCTGTTGTTAGCATTCAAGAGGACATCACCCTAGCTCACATTATGAAAAAACTTGAAAAGATAGAGCTAGAGATGCAAAACATTAGTAAGATAAATGAGTTGGATCGTAAGATCCAAGGGAATTTGAATAGGCTTGATAGCTCCATGCATAAAATTCTCAAAACTTTGGAGACCATCAAATCCCATGACTTGGATTCTTCTAGGATAGACAAGATTGAGGAAATCTTTGATACTCTAGGAACTACTTTCTCCTCAATCAAAACCAAAAAGGTAGAAACTCCGGCAAAGAAGAAGCCTAAGTTCATTTACGTTTCAAAGGCTCCCCGCTCTAAAAGTAATCCATCTATTGCCAAAGGGGTTGAAACTGTGAAGACTTTGGAAGAAACACCTCTCTTTGATAAATTTATAAATGAATCTTCCCTTGACTTTTTTCCTTTTGGTCTTCTCCCTATAAGTATCTCTATTAGGCCTTTATTTGAAAGTCCTCTTAAGACTAGTTGTACTATTGAAGAGCTTTTTGATGATCTTGATGATGGTTCAATTGATACAACTTGATCTCTTTGCATTATGCCTAGCTTAAAGGCATAAAAGAAAGCGCTTTTGGGAGGCAGCCCACAATGAATAAAATTTTATTTTGCTTTTGTTGTGTCTTCATGTTGTTACTACAGTAGCATCATCATTGTATCTTTACTTTTCAGCTTTGTGCCAAGTGTAGCCTCTGATTGCAAGAAAGTTCAAAAGTTGTGACGTGCTGTCCACGAAAAAGATTCTGTCCTTGGACAGAAAAAATCGTATAACATCACCAGATCATCTTTTTGGTCTGAATTTTTTCCACAGCGTGCTCTATACAATTGGCTTTCGGACGTCTGTTCTGAGTTTTTTTATTTGAGTTGCAGAAGTGCCCCGAAAAAATTATTTACTACCTGCTGGTCTGTTTTTCACATATTCTGTCCTGTTTTGCCTTTCCTTCGTTTTGCAAACCTTGAGCTTGCTTTTTCTTTGCAAAAACCTTTTGGCAATCTTGAGAAACAGTAGACCTTCAAGAATATCCTTACTTCCAGCAAGGAAAAATTATTTTATTATGGGTACTAACCTCGCTAATCAGATTATGATGAGTTATGTATGAAGGGAGTTTTCAAGTGTGCGAGGGAAGATGATAAAAAGATTCAGGAGTGTCAAACGCTCAAGCTTGGGGATGCCCCCATGCACCCCCAAGAAATATTCAAGAAGACTCAAGCGTCTAAGCTTGGGGATGCCCCCGTGCATCCCTGATGGGCCTCGAACCCTCGTTGGTTACCCCAAGTGGAAGGTGTAAGATGCAGTAAGTAGAAGTGTTTTCCCTTAGCAAAGATGCCAAGGATCGAATCCCCAGAGACTCCTAGGTTCAACAAGTAGGTGTCAATTGCTACGGCACCAGATTAGTAGCAATCAACGTGGACCTGCACACAGATACAAATAACTTTGCTCCCAACGAGTACAGAGAGGTTGTCAATCCCTCCGGCCTTGTAGTTCACAAAGGGTTAAAAGCAATGATAGTAGTGATAGATAGTTTTTGCAATAGTCAGTAATAACAGAAAGTAAATAGTGGATGTGATCAATGATGGTAATATGGACCGGAGTCTCATGATGTTCACTAGTGATGTCTCTCTCCCAAAAGACGATAAAACAGCTATGTGAGGTAAACAAATTACAGCTGGGCAATTGACAGGACCACGAACGCAAACCAATGCTGACTACATTGCAAGAAAGGTTGAGGTTCAAAGCATGGGCGGTACGCCAAAGTAAGTAGACCGAAATCCATCAATGCCTACTACTAATCATCCACCTTGAGATATCTATCCAGAACATCTCGCTGGTATTAAGTTGCGAGTCCCACCCATAGTGTAAACTCAATGCACCAGACAACTGCATTAAAAGAACTTTGCGTAAAGTAAACAATCCTTGCACCCGCGGGCACAAGCACCGTTGTTTTCCCCCTTGTGGCAACAGCACATCCCCTAGACTCATGTTTCTGTCACTCAAGCTAGTCATCGAGGGGCATGAACCCACAATCGAGCATAACGTTCCCTCTTGGAGTCACTACCTATTACTCGGCCAAAGCAATAAATAACAACGGAGAACATGCAAGAATTACTTATGAACTAAAATATAAAAGAGGTGAATCAAATATATTACTCAAGATCAATCTGAACATAATCTCATAATCCATCGGATCCCGGCAAACTCAACATAGCAACAGCATAAGGATTACATACGTGCCTCGATCATGTAGGGCAGCTCACGAGGACTAATTAGTGAAGCACAAGAACGGGAGGAGAACATCACATAGCTACTGGTCACGGACTCATGGTCCAAGGGAGACTACTCACGAGTCATCCGGGAGGCGTCCATGGTGGTGGAGAAGCTCCCGGTGGTGATCCTCCCCTCCGGCAGGGTGCCGGGAAGAGTTCTACTGGTGCTCCCGATCTTGGAAGCGGCGGCGGCGGCGGAACAGAGATGGGATCGTGAAAAGAGTTCTTGTTCTGAGGGTTTCGGAGGGTCCCTTAAATATATGCCAAAGTAGGGCATCAGGGGAGCCTCGGGGGGCCCAGGCGCCCCCCCGGCGCGGCCCGGGGGGGGGGGCGCCG
>LR738715.1:871110191-871148584 GCA_902687465.1 Secale cereale | reverse complement strand
AACATAAACCACAGCCACAGAAATGCTGACGCGTGGATGCCTTTTGGTCCCGGTTGGTGCCACCAACCGAGACCAAAGGCCCTCCTGCCTGGGCTCCGCGCACAGGCCACGTGGAGACCCATCTGCCCCGGTTCTGGATTGAACCGGGACTAAAGGGACAGGGCATTACTACCGACCCTTTAGTCCCGGTTCAAGAACCGGGGCTAAAGGCCCTAAAGAACCAAGTCAGATGTCCCTTTATCTACTAGTGCATCACAATAATTCATACTCCCTCCGTTTCGATTTACTCGTCGTGGTTAGACCACGACGAGTAAATCAGGCCGAGTAAATCGGAACGGATGGAGTATAAGAAATAGAGAAGGATCTGGAAGAAATAGTGTTCCTAGCTAAGTTGTGCGCTTTCTTGTATTGATTTGTAAAAATACGTCTGAAGATAGCATTGTTCATGTATCCCTGCTAGCGATTGAGACTGATAGTGGGTCTCAATTGCCATTTGTGTGGATTCATACTTGAGTCTTGGGAGTTAATTGCTTTAATACCATTAGCATTATCTGATGAGATGAGGCAACCATGTACTTCCTCTGTCCAAAAATAAGTGACTCAACTTTTATAAGCTTTATACTAAAGTTAGTACAAAGTCGAGTCATTTCTTTTGGGACGGAGGGAGTATTTGCTAGCATCATGACTTCAGCCTACCGGTAGCGTTATGCGATGATTTGAGGAGGCGACTAGGCGACCATGTATTTTCAAGTATGATGACTTGAGCCGCAACATCATACCGAGTAACCGAACAAGTAACTACAGTCACTTTTATTGTAGATTCGTGTTGGCCAGCTTGCGACTCAATATAAACTAAGTCGCATAGAGAGGGATCGGTCATAATAAGCATCTGTGTACATCGTAATTGTAGTCCTCCGTCAAGTACACAAGAGGGGTATGCTGTTTTAGAAGAGGGCAAAATAGAGTTAGAAGAGGGCGAAATAAAGCACGTAGACTGATGAATGTCAATTTAGACCATCATTATGCAATCACTACTTTTGGTTCCAAAGGATTAACAAGATAAACTCGATTGTTTATATGACCTTGCAGTTGTAAGTTTACTTTGCAAATTTTATCACACTAGCAATGTTGTGTGCAGAGACATTTTGTTTCAGCAAACTTGATCGTGTGGACATCGTTGTGTGCAGATGTCAGACTTCAGTGGCTATAAGAAAAATTCAAGCTCTGTTTCCACTGGCGAGTAAATGTAACCTGACTGAGGAATGCAAGCTTATATATAACAAAGTGAGGTCCTTATCCTAGTTGGTTTTTTAGCACGATTGTAGGGGAGTGAGTGACACCACATTCAAAACTTGCTTTTGTTATAGTTGTTCCGGACGCATGGTGGGGGCTGAGGTTTTGGGCCCCCCTTTTCCTCTCTATTAGACCAAATCTAGCTATGGGTCTGGCTGTAAAACGAACTTCTTCTACTAACATATCCTTGCTTGTGATGGAATATGAATGTGTTTTCTTTAATATGTAATACTAAAATATTGGTTTTTGTGCTGTAATATGGATTTAGTTGATTTTTTTTGTGTGTGCATACTCAGGATTTCATGAACGGAATATTGTGTTTTTTCTGCGATGAAACAAAACATTATACTTGTATAATCAATTTGCTTCACATGAATATAATTGTATCTGATGCATGAGATGAATACAACTCATTCATATAGGGGGTAGATAAAGCATAGACTCACCTCCAACATTGCCATAATGGAATAAGAAAACCGGTATGCTGTGACTTAACAACTACAGTAGATTTTTGGACTACCATTTATTTATTACAACGGTTAGACGCTTGTCATTATTTCCTTGGAAAATATGCTTGTCTGTGCATTGCAATTCGCAAGTTGATAGGTTTCGAAATCTTGCCTAAATATTTTCGCTGCAACTATTTAGTTAAATCTTGCATCTGGAAATTATTATATGATGTTATTTTTTTCGGAAAAACTTTCAATCTATTCATCTTCAATCATGATAGTACAATGAACACTAGAAATAATAAAAATTACATCCAGATCCGTAGACCGTGACAACTACAAGCACTGAAGCGAGCCAAAGGCGCGCCGCTGTCATCGCTCTTCCCTCATATATGATGTTATTTATTGCCTCATAAGTCATAATTAGATGAATGAGAAGATAATTTTCTATTTTGTTAGACGTGCATTGCACGTGCCAGCTTACTAATAAATACAAACGCAAATAAGCAGGAAGCACGAACGGTCCATATTTATAGCAGGTCCCAAAGAAGAGGACAACAATTTAAAAGCAGCTCCGACCGATCAGACATGAAACACCCAGAAGATGCTGCCCAAGCGGCAACCGCCTCTAAATCAAGCTAATGACCCACACGGCGTGAATCCTAAGGGCATGTACAATGATGGTATTTTAAGAGTGCCACATAGAATAAATATTGATGTAGAGGAGAGAGAACTCATAAGAAAAGGCTTGTTTTAATAGAAGACAAGAGATGATCTTTTAGCACAATTTGTCTCATCATATTTTAAGAAATGGTAAGTTATTGAAAATTAGGCTAAGATATAACCCATTGTAGACATATTTTTTGCCATCTCTAAATTACATGCAATACTTAAGATAAAATTATATTATCAACCATTGTACAAGCCCTAAAAAATCACGAACATGGCATCTTCGAAGTACACCAACAAAGCGCGTGAGAAGAAAGCACCAGCCTACCCGAACAACCGCGTGAACGCAGACACACATGTGCATGGGAGAAGAAATAAAAGGTACTCCCTCCGTCCCAAAATAAGTGACTCAAAAGTATCTCAACTTTGTACTAAAGCTAGTACAAAGTTGAGTTATTTTTGAGTCACTTATTTTGGGACGGAGGGAGTATAAAATAACAGAGAGGAAAGCGGTGGCAAAGGCACGGACATCACATCAAATCACCAGGCGGACCCACCACACACATGCGCATCAATGAGAGCAGCCGATCCAGCGCCCCTGCCCACCAATAACCAACTTTTGAGTATCAGTACAGACGCAAGCGCTCATATACACGCGCATACACTCATCCCTATGAACGCACACACGCACACCATACCCCTATGAGCACCTCCGAGAGACTGAGCCGACATATCATCTTGAGATTTACGAAGTCACCGTAGACGCCTCGTCGTCGACGGGAACGTCTCCTTCAACTGAAAGCGCATCGCCGGAAATACTGAAATAAATTCAGGAATAGTGCGAGTACCAGGATTTAAACCCTGGTGACTTGGAGATACCACTGTCCATCTAACCATCTCAATCACAGGTCGGTTCGCCCGATCAATAACCAACTCTTACTGCAAAATAGTTAGAAGCACCACGGACATGTAAATCATGTTAAGAAAATTTTCACCGGCAGCCTACATCACCATGTAAATGTACACCCCAGCCTCCCAATTTAATACACGTGTCACCATCGGGAGGAATCATCAGGTCGCGGTCAAACAAGTGGGTAAACCTCAACGCAAAAACTTCCCCAGATATAGTAGTGGCTTGGGTATACTTGTATGGCCGCTGCTAGGCGCAAGACGTCAGTCAGCTGGTTGGCCGCTCGTTTTGTTTTGATGTCGCCACGTACACCGTTGGATACGCCAACACACTGGACGCCTGCTTCATCCTCCTTTTGCCTACCGATCGAAACCAGCAGAAAAAATATACCCTTGTAGCTCACTCCCACCAGAGGCACCCGGAAAAGGCTGACCTGAGGGCAAAGAGCTCCGACGAGAGAACCGGCAGCATCTCTCGTAGCCTTGCCTGCTACAACGCAGCTCCACCGCTGTCTCGCAGTAGACCGTCGTCGGGTGTGGCGAGCTCTTCAACACCAGGCGCTCATCCCACTGCACAGGCGAGCTCTACAACACCAGCCACGTTGCACCCGTTCACCCTCCCTGTAGTTTTGACGACGGCCCCACAAAAAATTGAAACGCAGGGTCCCCGACTCCCCATAGCCTCGCTTGCTGCAACGCAGCTTCGCCGTCGGCATGGCAGCAGGCCGTCGTCGGTTGTGGCGAGCTTTGCAGCACCGAGCGCTCCTCATGCTGCGCATGTGAGCTCTGCAACACCAGCCACGCTCCACCTGCTCCCCCTCATGTAGTGTTGACGACGGCCCCGCAAAACAAAGTCTACGCAGGTGATGCGGGCCGACGCGGGTGCTGCAACTCGGCCTAGGTAGGAGATGAACGACATGGGTGCTGCTTCGGTGAGGCCATGGCGAATAGGTAGGAGGAAGAGACCGGGGTAGGAGACGAACGAGGAAGAAAAGGGGGATCTCCTAGCGGTTGGGGCTAGCGTAGACACTGGGTTCATGGGCCCTGGGAAGACGCGTGGCGCGCGGCCGACGCGGCTGATTTCCCAGAAAATCAGCTGGCTGTTTTCGATAGTTTTCCTACTTTTATGCAATGCACGTGCCGTTTGGAATTTCTGAAGCGAACTTGGCCAGATAGTTTTTTTAGGGCATGTACAATGGTTGATAAGACAGTCTTATCTTAAATCTTGCATGTAATTTAAAGATTACAAAAAAATATGTCTATAATGGGTCATCTCTTAGCCTTATCTTCAAGAATTAGTTATTCCTAAAAATATGGTAAGACATATTGTGCTAAGAGATCATCTCTTGCCTTCTCTTAATTAAGAGAAGACAAGCCTTCTCTTATGGTTTCTCTCTACTCCACCTCATCATTTATCCTACGTGGCGGTGCTAAGATAAAATCATTGTACATGCCCTTATTGGTAGATGTGCCATGGGATAAAGAGCGTACGGCGGTAGCAGCTCCCCTCTCGCGACTAGGCGGCCAGGGTTTCCCCTCCTCACCTCCCGCCGCCGCCGGCCGTCGGCCTCGCGCCCCGCCCCCGTCCCCTTCCGTCCTCCCCCTTCCCCCGTCCAGATCGGCCTCGCGCCGCATCCCCAGGAGGTGGCCGGGGTGTAGCTCGAACTCCTCACCCACGACCCCCCCTCCTCCCCCGTCTTCCCTCGCCGCCGCCGGCAGTCGCCCCCGGCGCTGGCCCGTGTGGTGCCGGCGGCGGCGGGCCTTCTCGTCCCCGCGTGCGCGTGCTCCCTTCCCGGGGTAGGGAGGCAACGGCGGTGCACCCCGGCTTGGCTACGGTACGGCGGCCCTGCGGCGGAGGCCGGCGGCAGGCCTGGTGTCGGCGCCGCTCCTTGGCGGCGGGGTGGTGCTGGGTGGGCGACATCACCCAGGGTGACGAAATATATATGTTGTTTATTTGAATTGAAATGCAACACAAAAATTTAAAAAAAAACAGTGCATACCTATGCCACCATCGGCGTAGTTATGCGCCCGGCCAGATTTTATGCTTTTACCTATATTATATGTTTTGTATTTCTCATTTTGCATTTTTTTAACTTTAGATTTGATTAATTTAGTCTAATTTATATAAACCTAAACATACACAAATTATATATGGATTTCGGGTAGAATTTTCGATAGATTATGAATATCCGGTTTGTTTTTTACTTTTGAGTATGTTAAAATGTAACCTCGTGTAATTTTACAAATAGGTCCTTATACTTAGTAAAAATCGCAAGTAATTGTTACTTCACTAGATTTGGACAACTTTTAAATGATTTTCTTATCATAATCTCGCACCGGGTCCTGATGCGTGTGTGAATGTGTTGTGACATGCGTAGACGCCCTTCTTGCACTCCGAGGTGTGCCCCCCATCTACGGACGGTAGTGTCGTCGTCACTTGTAGGGGGGAATCGTGCGCGTCGGGTAGAACCAGAGGGAATCTAGTGGTTGGTTGGGTCCAGGCCGTGTTTGGGATTGTTCCTATGGGCTGACCTATCACAACCAGGTGGAAGATTCCACTAGTCAAAGCCCGTCCGACAAAAGTCAAAGGCCTAGATCTCCTGGTCAATGGGGCTAGGGTTAGTCCGGTTGGTGGGGCTTCGGGGTGTAGCTATGCCATTGAAACACCTTACCGGGTCCTGATGTGTGTGTGAAAGTGATGTGGCATGCGTAGACACCCGTCTTGGGTCTCCAGGGTGTTGCCCCCCTCCACGGACGACAGTGCCGACGTCACTTGGAGGGGGGGGATCATGTGCGTCCGGTATAACCGGAGGGAATGTAGTGGTCGGTTGGGTCCAGACCATGTTCAGGAATGTTACTATGTACTGACCTATCGCAACCAGTTGGAAGAGTCCACTAGTCAAAGCCCGTCCAGGGAAAGTCAAAGACATAAATCTCCTTGTCAACGGGGCTTCGTGGTGGCCTTTCGGGTGTAGCAATACCACAGTAACAGCGCACGTGTCCTGATGCATGTGTGAAAGTGATGTGGCATGTGTAGACGCCTATCTTGGGTCTCCGGGGTGCTCCTTAATCTTGCCATGCCAATGATGGTGTCCTAAGGCTCTCACTGTTACTTAAAAGCACATGCTGCACTACTTGATCCAATGATGCAATAGTCCTAGCACTGCTAGGCTGCCTGAGGACAATCCCTACTTCAAACATACCTATGGGTTAGTTGGTTAGTAGTGGGTTAGTTGGATTTCATCTGAAAACTAACCCAAGCTTCATTGAGTGACCCCCTAATCATGGAGTTAGTGTTAATTTCAGATGATCTTTGGGTTTGGTTTTGATCTATGCTTTGCTGGCTCTACTTCTGTCTTGGGTTATTCCTTATTGCCAATTGAATCTGTTCCTTCTGGCCTTGCTGGTTACTATTCCGTTGGCTCCATTTACGCAGTGTTGTCTCTCTTCTATTGTTTCTTTAATCAACTTAATATGATTGGGATTTGACTAATGTTTCCAAACTCCTAAGTGCTAGCTCCTACAGCAAAGGCATTTCCCTAACGGGAATGCTACATTTTAACATTAATCAAGTTTTTCCTATTTGTTGTTTCTTGTTTTGCGGGTTGATGAACTGGAAGAAAGAAGCAGAAGATGAAGAACCAGATAGTTTAGTATAGGTTTAGTTTAGGACTTTTCCTTTCTTCTTTTATTTCTTTTTCCTCCAAGTGTAATTACTGAATACTTGTAATTGACATTTATATTAATAAAGTCTATTGTTTATTATTCAGACCTAATAATTGAAATGTTCCATTTATTATGAATATAGTTCGTTTATTCAATTTTTGCAATATCATTTGTATTATTTATTCATGAATGTAGGTTTGCATCTATGAATATGGTTAGGCCATCGGCATATGATACGTCCAAAATGTATCTATAATTTCTGCTTGCTCCATGCCTCTTTTGGGTGATATTGCTATGATATTTATACACTTCCATACACTTTTGATCATATTTGGACTAACCTATTAACTCCGTGCACCCCAGTGCCAGTGTCTGTTTTCTGCAATTTTTGTATTTCAGGTTTTCCCATTACGAAAACTACCAGAAAAATCTCGGAAAAATTATATAAAAAATCAGCGTTCCAGAAGCTTCTCAGCACCCGAAGTAGAGCCGGAGGGGGGCCACCCGGTCTCCAGGCGCCCTGGTGGCGTGGCCCCCCTCCTGGCCGCGCCGGGGGGGGTGCCTGGGCCCCCCAGGCCTCCACTGATGCCCCCCTTTGGCATATATTTATATCGTGTCCCGAAACCCTCGAGACGGGAACCCTTTTTCGCGATCTCATCTCTGTTCCGCCGCCGCCGTGCTTCCAAGATCGGGAGCACCAGGAGAACTCTTCCCGGCACCCTGTCGGAGGGGAGGATCACCACCGGGAGCCTGATACGTCCAAAACGTATCTATAATTTCTGCTTGCTCTATGCCACTTTTGGGTGATATTTATATACTTCCATACACTTTTGATCATATTTGGACTAAGTTACTAATCTAGTGCACCCCACTGCTAGTTTCTGTTTTCGGCTGTTTTTGTATTTCAGGTTTTCACGTTACGAGAACTGCCAGGAAAAATCCAGAAAAATTATATAAAAAATCAGCGTTCCGGAAACAACCGTGCGTCCGAAGGACAGCCGGGGGGGGGGCACTGTTGGGGAACGTTGCATGGGAAACAAAAATTTTCCTACGCTCACCAAGATCAATCTAGGAGATGCACATCTCCGAGAGGAGAGTTGGATCCACATACCCTTGTAGATCGCGACGCGGAAGCGTTGCAAGAACGCGGATGAAGGAGTCGTACTCGCGGCGATTCAAATCGCGGAAGATCCGATCTAGCACCGAACGGACGGCGCCTCCGCGTTCAACACACGTGCAGCCCGGTGACGTCTCCCACGCCTTGATCCAGCAAGGAGAGAGGGAGAGGTTGGGAAGACTCCATCCAACAGCAGCACGACGGCGTGGTGGTGGTGGAGGAGCGCGGGACTCCAGCAGGGCTTCGCCAAGCGCTGCAAGAGACGAGGAGGGAGAGGGGTAGGGCTGCGCCAAGAAGGAGACGTTCTCGTGTGTCTAGCAGCCCCAAAACCTCACATATATATAGGGGGAAGGGAGGGCTGCGCCCCCTTTAGGGTTTCCCACCCCTAGGGGTGCGGCCAGCCCTAGAAAACCCATCTAGGGTGCGGCCAAAGGGGGGAGAGAGAGGGGGCGCCCTAGGGTGGGCCTTAAGGCCCATCTGGACCTAGGGTTTGCCCCCCTCCCCTCTCCATGCGCCTAGGGACTTGGTGGGGGGGCGCACCAGCCCCCTTGGGGCTGGTTCCCTTCCACACTTAGCCCACGCAGCCTTCAGGGGCTGGTGGCCCCACCTGGTGGACCCCCGGGACCCTCCCGGTGGTCCCGGTACATTACCGATATCGCCCGAAACTTTTCCGGTGACCAAAACAGGACTTCCCATATATGAATCTTTACCTCCGGACCATTCCGGAACTCCTCGTGACGTCCGGGATCTCATCCGGGACTCCGAACAACATTCGGTAACCGCGTACATACTTTCCCTATAACCCTAGCGTCGTCGAACCTTAAGTGTGTAGACCCTACGGGCTCGGGAACCATGTAGACATGACCGAGACAACTCTCCGGCCAATAACCAACAGCGGGATCTGGATACCCATGTTGGCTCCCACATGTTCCACGATGATCTCATCGGATGAACCACGATGTCAAGGATTCAATCAATCCCGTATACGATTCCCTTTGTCTATCGGTATAGCACTTGCCCGAGATTCGATCGTCGGTATACCGATACCTTGCTCAATCTCGTTACCGGCAAGTCTCTTTACTCGTTCCGTAACACATCATCCCGTGATCAACTCGTTGATCACATATTGTGCACATTATGATGATGTCCTACCGAGTGGGCCCAGAGATACCTTTCCGTCATACGGAGTGACAAATCCCAGTCTCGATTCGTGCCAACCCAACAGACACTTTCGGAGATACCTGTAGTGCACCTTTATAGCCATCCAGTTACGTTGTGACGTTTGGTACACCCAAAGCATTCCTACGGTATCCGGGAGTTGCACAATCTCATGGTCTAAGGAAAAGATACTTGACATATAGAAAAGCTTTAGCATACGAACTACACGATCTGTGCTAGGCTTAGGATTGGGTCTTGTCCATCACATCATTCTCCTAATGATGTGATCCCGTTATCAACGACATCCAATGTCCATGGTCAGAAAACCGTAACCATCTATTGATCAACGAGCTAGTCATCTAGAGGCTTACTAGGGACATGGTGTTTGTCTATGTATCCACACATGTATCTGAGTTTCCTATCAATACAATTCTAGCATGGATAATAAACGATTATCGTGAAAAAGGAAATATAATAATAACCAATTTATTATTGCCTCTAGGGCATATTTCCAACAGTCTCCCACTTGCACTAGAGTCAATAATCTAGTTCACATCGCCATGTGATTAACACTCACAGGTCACATCGCCATGTGACTAACATCCAAAGAGTTCACTAGAGTCAGTAATCTAGTTCACATCAATATGTGATTAATACTCAATGAGTTCTGGGTTTGATCATGTTATGCTTGTGAGAGAGGTTGTAGTCAACGGGTCTGCAACATTCAGATGCCTATGTACTTCGCAAAACTTTATGTCATATCGTAGATGCTGCTACCACGTTCCACTTGGAGCTATTCCAAACTGTTGCTCCATTATACGTATCCGGTATCTCTACTCAAAGTTATCCGGATAGGTGTTAAGCTTGCATCGACGTAACTCTTTACGTCGAACTCTTTATCACCTCCATAACCGAGAAACATTTCCTTATTACTCTAAGGATAATTTTGACCACTATCCAGTGATCTACTCCTGGATCACCTTTGTACCCTCTTGCCAGACATGTGGCTAGGCACCCATCAGGTGCGGTACTTAGCATGGCATACCATATAGAGCCTATGACAAAAGCATAGGGGACGACCTTCGTCCTTCCTCTTCCTTCTGCCGTGGTCAAGTTTTGAGTCTTACTCAACTTCACACCTTACAACTGAGGTAAGAACTCCTTCTTTGACTGATCTATTTTGAACTCCTTCAAAATCATGTCAAAGGTGTGTGTTCTTTTGAAAGTATCATCAGGCGTCTTGATCTATCTGTATAGATCTTGATGCCCAATATGTAAGTAGCTTTATCCAGGTATTCCTTTGAAAAACACCTTTCAGACAACCCTTTATGCTTTCCAGAAATTCTACATCATTTCGGATCAACAATATGTCATTCACATATACTTATCAGAAATGTTGTAGTGCTCCCACTCACTTTATTGCAAATACAAGTTTCTAACAAACTTTGTATACCCAAAAACTTTGATCACTCCATCAAAGTGTATATTCCGACTCCGAGATGCTTGCTCTAGTCCATGGAAGGATCGCTGGAGCCAGCACACCTTTTAGCATCCTTAGGATCGACAAAACCTTTCTGATTGTATCACATACAACCTTTCCTTACGAAAACTGGTAAGGAAACTTGTTTTGTCATCCATCTGCCAGATTTCATAAATGCAGCTAATGCTAACATGATTCCGACGGACTTAAGCATCGCTACGGGTGAGAAAATCTCATCGTAGTCAACTCCTTGAACTTGTGGAAAAACTCTTCGCCACAAGTCGAGCTTCATAGACGGTGACATTACCGTTCACGTCCGTCTTAGTCTTAAAGATCCATTTATCTCAATGGCTTGCCAGTCATCGGGCAAGTCCACCAAAGTCCATACTTTGTTTTGATACATGGATCCCATCTCGGATTTATCGGCTTCTAACCATTTCTCGGAATATGGGCCCTCCATCGCTTCTCCATAGTTCGTAGGTTCATCGTTGTCCAACAACATGACCTCTAAGACAGGATCACCGTACCACTCAGGAGTAGTACACATCCTTGTCGACCCACGAGGTTCGATAGCAACTTGATCTGGAGCTTCATGATCACTATCATTAGTATCCTCTTCAACTGTCGTAGGTTCCACAGAAACATCTTTCTGTGTTGCACTACTCTCCGGTTGAAGTGAGGGTTCGACAACCTCATCAAGTTATATCTTCCTCCCACTCAATTCTTTCGAGAGAAACTCCTTCTCGAGAAAGGACCCATTCTTAGTGACAAACATTTTTGTCCTTGGATCTGAGATAGAAGGCATACCCAACCGTTACCAGTGGGTATTCCATGAAGATGTATTTGTCCGCTTTGGGTTCGAGCTTTTCCTGGCTGAAGCCATAAGCATCGCAGCCCCAAACATTTAAGAGAACGACAACTTTGGTTTCTTGCCAAACCATACGACGTCGTCTCAACGGACTTAGATGGTGCCCCATATAAAGTGAATGCAGCTGTCTCTAATGCATAACCTCAAAATAATAGCGGTAGATCGGTAAGACACACCATAGATCGCACCATATCTCATAAGGTTCGATTACGATGTCCGGACACACCATTACGCTGTGGTGTTCCAGGGGACTTTAACTGCGAAACAATTCCACAATGTCTTAAGTGATTGCCAAACTCATAATTCAGATAATATCCCCTTGATCAGATCGTAGGAACATGATCTTCTTGTTATGATGATTCTTAATCTTCACTCTGAAATTTTTGAACCTTTCAAACGTTTCAGACTTTTGCTTCATTAAGTAAATATACCATATCTACTCAAATCGTCAGTGAAGATGAGAAAATAACGATATCCACCACACGCCTTAATTCTCATTGGATCACATACATCAGCATGTATGATTTCCAATAAGTCACTTACCCGTTTCATTGTACCTGAAAACGAGATCTCAGTCATCCTGCCCATGAGGCATGGCTCGCATGTGTCAAGCGATTCAAAATCAAGTGACTCCAAACGTCCATCAGCATGGAGTTTCTTCATGCATTTTATGCCAAAATGACCTAAGCGGCAGTGCCACAAGAAAGTGGTACTATCATTATTAACTCTACATCTTTTGGCATTAATATTATCATTATGTGTATTACCATGATCGAGATTCAACGAACCATTGGGTGCATGACCATAAAGGTATTATTCATGTAAACAGAATAACCATTATTCTCTAACTTAAATGAATAACCGTATTGCGATGAACATAATCTAATCATTTTCATGCTCAACGTAGACACCTGATAACATTTATCTAGGTTCAACACTAATCTCGAAAATAGAGGAAGTGTGCGATGGTGATCTCATCAACCTTGGAAACACTTCCATCACACATCGTCACCTCGCCCTTAGCTAGTCTCCGTTCAGTCCGTAGCTTTTGGTTCAAGTCACTAATAATAGCAACTGAACCGGTATCCAATACCCAGGTGCTACAAGGAGTACTACTAAGGTACACATCAATAACACGTATATCAAATATACTTTGTTGAAGTTGCCAGCTATCATATCTACCATGTATTTGGGGTGGTTCCGCTACCATGTGACCGTTCCCCTTACAATAGAAGCACTTAGTCTCGAGGTTTGGGTTCAACCATGGGTTCCTTCATCAGAGCGACAACAGGTTTGCCATTCATGAAGTTTCCCTTCTAGCCCTTACCCTTTTGAAACCAGTGGTCTTGTTAAACCATCAACACTTGATGCTCCTTCTTGATCTCTACTTTTGCGGTACTAAGAACCGCTGACAGCACCGGGATTATCACCATCCTTTGCATGTCATAGTTCATCACGAAGTTCTAGTAGCTTGGTGATAGTGTCTAGAGAATTCCGTCAACCACTATCTCACCTGGAAGATTAACTCCCACTTGGTTCAAGTGATTTCAGCACTCAGACATTCTGAGCACATGCTCATTAGTTGAGCCATTCTCCTCCATCTTTTTGGCAAAAGAACTTGTCAGAGGTCTCATACCTCTCAACACGGGCATGAGCCTGAAATCCCAATTTCAGCTCGTAGAACATCTCATATGTTCTATGGCGTTCAAAACGTTATTGGAATCCCGATTCTAAGCCGTAAAGTATGGTGCACTAAACTATCAAGTAGTCATCAGGACGTCTCTGTCAGGTGTTCACAACATCCACAGACAACGTTGTAGGGGTTTGCACATCGAGCGGTGCATCAAAGACGTAAGCTTTCTGTGCAGCAGTGAGGACACTCCTCGGACTACGGACCCAGTCCGCATCATTGCTTACAATATCTTTCAACTTAGTCTTTCTCTAGGATCGTATTAAACAGGGAGCTGCAACGCAGTTATTGGTCTACTACATAATTTGCAAAGACAACTTAGACTATTATTCATGACAAGTGAGTTTTAACTAATCAAATTACTTATAACTCCCACTCAAATTGACATCCCTCTGGTCATCCGAGCGTGACATGATCCAAATCCACCAACCCAAGTCCGATCATCACGTGAGATGAGGTGGTGTCAATGGTGAACATCTTCATGTTGATCATATCTACTATATGACTCATGCTCGACCTTTCGGTCTTCCGTGTTCCGAGGCCATGTCTGTACATGCTAGGCCCGTCAAGTCTAACCCGAGTGTTCTGCATGTGCAAAACTGGCTTGCACCCGTTGTATGCGAACGTAGAGTCTATCACACCCGATCATCACGTGGTGCTTCGAAACGACGAACCTTCGCAACGGCGCACACTCGGGGGGAACACAATTTTATCTTGAAATTTTAGTGAGGGATCATCTTATAATGCTACCGTCATCCTAAGCAAAATAAGATGCATAAAAGGATTAGCATCACATGCAAATCATAAGTGACATGATATGGCCATCAACTCGTGCTTTTGATCTCCATCTCCAAAGCACCGGCATGATCTCCATCGTCACCGGCGTAACACCATGATCCCCATCATCATGATCTCCATCATCGTGTCGCCATCGGGGTTGTCGCGCACCCACCATGCTCTTACTACTATTGCTACCGTTTAGCGATAAAGTAAAGCATTACATAGCGCTTAATGATTGACACGCAGGTCATACAAAAATTAAAGACAACCCTATGGCTCCTGCCGGTTGCCGTATACATCGACATGCAAGTCGATATTAACTATTACAACATGATCATCTCATACATCAAATATATCTCATCATGTCATTGGCCATATCATATCACAAACATACCCTGCAAAAACAAGTTAGACGTCCTCTAATTTGTTGTTGCATGTTTTACGTGGCTGCTATGGGTATCTAGCAAGAACGCTTCTTACCTACGCAAAGCCACAACGGTGATATTTAAGTTGCTATTTAACCTTCTACAAGGACCGCCTTTGTCGAATCCGATTCAACTAAGGTGGGAGAGACAGACACCCGCTAGCCATCTTATGCAACAAAAGTCACATGTCTGTCGATGGAACCGGTCTCATGTACGAGGACATGTAAGGTTGGTCCGAGCCGCTTCATCCCACAATACCGCTGAATCAAGAAAAGACCAAGGAGGGAAGCAATCTAAACATCAACGCCCACAAACTCCTTTGTGTTCTACTCGTGATTGCATCTACGCAAAGACCTAGCTCTGATATCACTGTTGGGGAACGTTGCATGGGAAACAAAAATTTTCCTACGCTCACCAAGATCAATCTAGGAGATGCACATCTACGAGAGGAGAGTTGGATCCACATACCCTTGTAGATCGCGATGCGGAAGCGTTGCAAGAACGCGGATGAAGGAGTCGTACTCGCGGCGATTCAAATCGCGGAAGATCCGATCTAGCGCCGAACGGACGGCGCCTCCGCGTTCAACACACGTGCAGCCCGGTGACGTCTCCCACGCCTTGATCCAGCAAGGAGAGAGGGAGAGGTTGGGAATGTTGGGGAACATAGTATTTTCAAAAAATTTCCTACGTACACGCAAGATCTATCTACTAGATGCATAGCAACGAGAGGGGAGAGTGTGTCTACGTACCCTCGTAGACCGAAAGCGGAAGCGTTTATCAACGCGGTTGATGTAGTCGTGCACCTTCACGATCCGTCCCGATCTAGTACCGAACGTACGGCACCTCCGCGTTCAGCACACGTTCAGCTCGATGACGTCCTCGCCTTCTTGATCCAGCAAGACGGGCGAAGTAGTAGATGAGTTCCGGCAGCACTACGGCGTGGTGACGGTTGTTGATGAAGAACAATCTCTGCAGGGCTTCGCCAAGCACTACAGAAACTAGACGGAGGATAAACTAGAGGGTCGGGGTAGCCGGCACACGGCTTGGTGTATCTTGATGTGTCTTGGGTGCTAGCCCTACCCCTCTATTTATATGTTGAGCCTTGGGGTCGAAACTTGGAGTAAAAGCCTTCACAAAGTCGGTTTCACCCGAAAGGCAAGAGTCCTTCTTGGACTCCAGGGCCAGACGCCAGGGTTCCCGGCGTCTGGACCCAGACGCCAGGGACCCTGGCGTCTGGCCCCTGGACTCCGCAAAACTTCCTTTTGCGCCTTCCAAAAACCTTGTGTGCTTTCCCTTTTGGCCCAAATAAAGTGTTCTCGTACCCAAACACTTCGGGAAACATCCGGAACCCCTTCCGGTGAATTCCGGAACCCTTCCGGAGGTCAAACACTATTATCTCATATATTAATCTTTATCTCCGGACCATTCCGGAGTTCCTCGTCATGTCCGTGATCACATCCTGGACTCCGAACAACATTCGGTCACCAACATACATAACTCATTAAATACTATATCGTCAACGAACGTTTAAGCGTGCGGACCCTACGGGTTCGAGAACTATGTAGACATGACCGAGACATCTCTCCGGTCAATAACCAATAGCGGAACCTGGATGCCCATATTGGCTCCTACATATTCTACGAAGATCTTTATCGGTCGAACCGCATAACAACATACGTTGTTCCTTTTGTTCATCGGTATGTTACTTGCCCGAGATTCGATCGTCGGTATCTCTATACCTAGTTCAATCTCGTTACCGGCAAGTCTCTTTACTCGTTCCGTAACACATCATCTCGTGACTAACTCATTAGTCTTTTGCTTGCAAGGCTTATTATGATGTGTGTTACCGAGAGGGCCCAGAGATACCTCTCCGACACTCGGAGTGACAAATCCTAATCTTGATCTATGCCAACACCACGAATACTTTTGGAGACACCTGTAGAGCATCTTTATGATCACCCAGTTACGTTGTGATGTTTGATAGCACACAAGGTGTTCCTACGGTATTCGGGAGTTGCATAATCTCATAGTCATAGGAACATGTATAAGTCATGAAGAAAGCAATAGCAGTAAAACTAAACGATCATAGTGCTATGCTAACGGATGGGTCTTGTCCATCACATCATTCTCCTAATGATGTGATCCCGTTGATCAAATGACAACTCATGTCTATGGCTTGGAAACATAACCATCTTTGATCAATGAGCTAGTCTAGTAGAGGCATACTAGGGACACTCTGTTTTGTCTATGTATTCACACATGTACTAAGTTTCCGGTTAATACAATTCTAGCATGAATAATAAACATTTATCATGATATAAGGAAATATAAATAACAACTTTATTATTGCCTCTAGGGCATATTTCCTTCAGTCTCCCACTTGCACTAGAGTCAATAATCTAGCTCACATCGCCATGTGATTTAATACCGATAGTTCACATCGTTATGTGAATAACACCCATAGTTCACATCGCCATGTGACCAACACCCAAAGGGTTTACTAGAGTCAATAATCTAGTTCACATCGCTATGTGATTAATACCCAAGAGTAATAAGGTGTGATCATGTTTTGCTTGTGAGAGAAGTTTAGTCACCGGGTCTGTCACATTCAGATCCGTATGTATTTCGCAAATTTCTATGTCTACAATGCTCTGCATAGAGCTACTCTAGCTAATTGCTCCCACTTTCGATACGCATCCAGATTGATACTTAGAGTCATCTGGATTTAGTGTCAAAGCTTGCATCAGCGTAACCCTTTACGACGAACTCTTTATCACCTCCATAATCGAGAAACATTTCCTTAGTCATCCAGTTACTAAGGATAATTTTGACCGATGTACAGTGATCTACTCCTGGATCACTATTGTACCCCCTTGACAAACTCATGGCTAGGTACACAACATGTTTGGTACACAGCATGGCATACTTTATAGAACCTATGGCTGAGGCATAGGGAATGACTTTCATTCTCTCTATATTTTTCTGCCGTGGTCTGGCTTTGAGTCTTACTCAACTTCACACCTTACAAGTCAGGCAAGAACTCCTTCTTTGACTGATCCATTTTGAACTACTTCAAAATCTTATCAAGGTATGTACTCATCGAAAGTCTTATCAAGCGTCTTGATCTATCTCTATAGATCTTGATGCCCAATATGTAAGCAGCTTCACCAAGGTCTTTCTTTGAAAAACTCCTTTCAAACACTTCTTTATGCTTTCCAGAAAATTCTACATCATTTCTGATCGACAATATGTCATTCACATATACTTATCAGAAAGGTTGTAGTGCTCCCACTCACTTCTTGTAAATACAGGCTTCACCGCAAGTCTGTATAAATCTATATGCTTTGATCAACTTATCAAAGCGTATATTCCAACTCCGAGATGCTTGCACCAGTCCATAGATGGATCGCTGGAGCTTGCACAATTTGCTAGCACCTTTAGGATTGACAAAACATTCTGGTTGCATCATATACAACTCTTCTTTAATAAATCCATTAAAGAACGCAATTTCGTTATCCATTTGCCAGATTTCATAAAATGTGGCAATTGCTAACATGATTCGGACAGACTTAAGCATCGCTACGGGTGAGAAAATCTCATCGTAGTCAACACCTTGAACTTGTCGAAAACCTTTCGCAACAAGTCGAGCTTTGTAGACAGTAACATTACCATCGGCGTCAGTCTTCCTCTTAAAGATCCATTTATTTTCAATGGCTTGCCGACCATCGGGCAAGTCAACCAAAGTCCATACTTTGTTCTCATACATGGATCCCATCTCAGATTTCATGGCCTCAAGCCATTTCGCGGAATCTGGGCTCATCATTGCTTCCTCATAGTTCGTAGGTTCATCATGGTCCAGTAACATGACTTCCAGAACCGGGTTGCCGTACCACTCTGGTGCTGAACGAACTCCGGTTGATCTACGAAGTTCAGCAGAAACTTGATCTGAAGTTTCATGATCATCATCATTAGCTTCCTCACTAATTGGTGTAGGAATCACTGGAACTAGTTTCTGTGATGTTCCACTTTCCAATTCGGGAGAAGGTACAATTACCGCATCAAGTTCTACTTTCCTCCCACTCACTTCTTTCGAGAGAAACTCCTTCCCTAGAAAGGATCCACTCTTAGCAACAAAGACCTTGCCTTCGGATCTGTGATAGAAGGTGTACCCAACAGTTTCTTTTGGGTATCCTATGAAGATTTACTTCTCCGATTTGGGTTCGAGCTTATCATGTTGAAACTTTTTCACATAAGCATCGCAGTCCCAAACTTAGAGAAATGACAGCTTAGGTTTCTCGTCAAACCACAGTTCATACGATGTCATCTCCACGGATTTAGATGGTGCCCTATTTAACGTGAATATAGCTGTCTCTAATGCATAACCCCAAAAGCGATAGTTGTAGATCGGTAAGAGACATCATCGATCGCACCATATCTAATAAAGTACGGTTATGACGTTCGGACACACCATTACGCTGTGGTGTTCCGGGTGTCGTGAGTTGTGAAACTATTCCACATTGTTTCAAATGAAGACCAAACTCGTAACTCAAATATTCTCCTCCACGATTAGATCGTAGAAACTTTATTTTCTTGTTACGATGATTCTCTACTTCACTCTGAAATTCTTTGAACTTTTCAAATGTTTCAGACTTGTGCTTCATTAAGTAGATATACCCATATCTGCTCAAATCATCAGTGAAGGTTAGAAAATAACGATACCCGCCGCGAGCTTCAACACTCATTGGTCCGCATACATCAGTATGTATGATTTCCAACAACTCTGTTGCTCGCTCCACAGTTCCGGAGAACGGAGTTTTAGTCATCTTGTCCATGAGGCATGGTTCGCAAGCACCAAGTGATTCATAATCAAGTGATTCCAAAAGTCCATCACTATGGAGTTTCTTCATGCGCTTTACACCAATATGACCTAAACGGCAGTGCCACAAATAAGTTGCACTATCATTATTAACCTTGCATCTTTTGGCTTCAATATTATGAATATGTGTATCACACGATCGAGATCCAACAAACCATTTTCATTGGGTGTATGACCATAGAAGGTTTTATTCATGTAAACAGAACAACAATTATTCTCTA
Source organism: Secale cereale (assembly GCA_902687465.1). Taxonomy (NCBI): domain Eukaryota; kingdom Viridiplantae; phylum Streptophyta; class Magnoliopsida; order Poales; family Poaceae; genus Secale; species Secale cereale. Next base: position 871,128,983 of record LR738715.1, on the reverse strand, counting down.
ACTTACATGAATAACCGTATTGCAATAAACATGATCAAATCATATTCATGCTCAACAAAAACACCAAATAACACTTATTTAGGTTCAACACTAATCCCGAAAGTATAGGGAGTGTGCGATGATGATCATATCAATCTTGGAACTACTTCCAATACACATCGTCACTTCATCCTTTAACTAGTTTCTGTTCATTATGCAACTCCCATTTCGAGTTACTACTCTTTAGCAACTAAACCAGTATCAAATACCGAGGGGTTGCTATGAACACTAGTAAAATACACATCAATAATCTGTATATCAAATATACCTTTGTTCACTTTGCCATCCTTCTTATCCGCCAAGTATCTAGGGTAGTTCCACTTCCAGTGACCATTTCCTTTGCAGTAGAAGCACTTGTTTCAGGCTTGAGTTTAGCTTTTGGGTTTCTTCACGGGAGTGACAACTTGCTTGTCATTCTTCTTGAAGTTCCCCTTTTATCCCTTTGCCCTTTACTTGAAACAAGTGGTCTTGTTAACCATCAACACTTGATGCTCTTTCTTGATTTCTACCTTCGCCGATTTCAGCATCGCGAAGAGCTCGGGAATTACTTTCGTCATCCCTTGCATATTATAGTTCATCACGAAGTTCTACTAACTTGGTGATAGTGACTAGAGAACTTTGTCAATTACTATCTTATCTGGAAGATTAACTCCCACTTGATTCAAGTAATTGTAGTACCCAGACAATCTGAGCACATGCTCACTGGTTGAGCTATTCTCCTCCATCTTGTAGGCAAAGTACTGTCAAAGGTCTTATACCTCTCGACACGGGTATGAGTATGAAATACTAATTTCAACTCTTGGAACATCTCATATGCTCCGTGGCGTTCAAAACGTTTTTGAAGTCCCGGTTATAAGCCGTAAAGTATGGTGCACTAAACTATCAAGTAGTCATCATATCGAGCTTTTGTCAAAACGTTCATAACGTCTACATCTGCTCCTGCAATAGGTCTGTCACCTACCGGTGCATCAAGGACATAATTCTTCTGTGCAGCAATGAGGATAATCCTCAGATCACGGAACAATTCCGCATCATTGCTACTAACATCTTTCAACTTGGTTTTTCTCTAGGAACATATAAAAAATAAACGTGGAGCAACATTGCGAGCTATTGATCTACAACATAGATATGCTAATACTACCAGGACTAAGTTCATGATAAATTAAAGTTCAATTAATCATATTACTTAAGAACTCCCACTTAGATAGACATCCCTCCGGTCATCTAAATGATCACGTGATCCAAATCAACTAAACCATGTCCGATCATCACGTGAGATGGAGTAGTTTCAATGGTGAACATCTTATGTTGATCATATCTACTATATGATTCACGCTCGACCTTTCGGTCTCCAGTGTTCCGAGGCCATATCTGCATATGCTAGGCTCGTCAAGTTTAACCCGAGTATTTTGTGTGTGCAAAACTGGCTTACACCCGTTGTATTTGAACGTAGAGCTTATCACACCCGATCATCACGTGGTGTCTCGGCACGACGAACTTTCGCAACGGTGCATACTCAGGGAGAACACTTATACCTTGAAATTTAGTAAGGGATCATCTTATAATGCTACCGTCGTTCTAAGCAAAATAAGAAGCATAATAAGATAAACATCACATGCAATCAAAATATGTGACATGATATGGCCATCATCATCTTGTGCTTTTGATCTCCATCTCCAAAGCACCGTCATGATCACCCTCGCAAAACATGATCATCTCATACAAAAACCGTATAACTCATCATGTCTTGACCATATCACATCACAACATGCCCTGCAAAAACAAGTTAGACGTCCTCTACTTTGTTGTTGCAAGTTTTACGTGGCTGCTACGGGCTTTAGCAAGAACCGTTCTTACCTACGCATACAAAACCACGACGATGTTTCGTCAAGTATGTGCTGTTTTAACCTTCACAAGGACCGGGCGTAGCCACACTTGATTCAGCTAAAGTGAGAGAGACAGACACCCGCCAGTCACCTTTAAGCAACGAGTGCTCGTAACGGTGAAACCAGTCTCGCGTAAGCGTACGCGTAATGTCGGTCCGGGCCGCTTCATCTCACAATACCGCCGAAGCAAAGTATGACATGCTGGTAAGCAGTATGACTAGTATCGTCCACAATCTCATTGTGTTCTACTCGTGCATATCATCTACGCATAGACCTGGCTCATGATGCCACTGTTGGGGAACGTAGTATTTTAAAATTTTCCTACGATCACGCAAGATCTATCTACCAGATGCATAGCAACGAGAGGGAAGAGTGTGTCTACGTACCCTCGTAGACCGGGAGCGGAAGCGTCAAGTGACGCGGTTGATGTTGTCGAACTTCTTCGCGATCCAACCGATCAAGCACCGAACGTACGGCACCTCCGCGTTCAGCACACGTTCAGCTTGATGACGTCCCATGAGCTCTTGATCCAGTTGAGCTTCACGGGAGAGTTTCGTCAGCACGACGGCGTGGTGACGGATATGATGTGTTCACCGGCGCAGGGCTTCGCTTAAGCTCCGCGACGGTATGACCGAGGTGAGATTCTGTGGAGGGGGCACCGCACACGGCTAAAACAATTCAACTTGTGTGTCTTTGGGTGCCCCCCTGCCCCCGTATATAAAGGAGCAAGGGAGGGAGGCCGGCCGGCCCTTCCTGGTGCGGCTAGGGAGTGGATTCACCAAAAGAAGGAAGGGGGAAAGGAATAGGAGAGGTGGCGCCCCCCCCCAATCCTAGTCCAACTAGGAACCCTAGGTGGGGGCGCCGGCCAGCCCTATGGGCTGCCTCTCTCTTTCCCTTTAGGCCCACTATGGACCATCCCCTCTCGTAGGGGGTTGCGGTAACCCCCTCCGGCAATCCCGATAAATCCGAAACTTTTCCGGAACATTTCCGGTGTCCGAATATAGTCGTCCAATATATCAATCTTTATGTCTCGGACATTCCGAGACTCCTCGTCATGTCCGTGATCTCATCCGGGACTCCGAACTACCTTCGGTACATCAATACTCACAAACTCATAATACCGATCGTCATCAAACGTTAAGCGTGCGGACCCTACGGGTTCGAGAACTATGTAGACATGACTGAGACTCATCTCCGGTCAATAACCAATAGCGGAACCTGGATGTTCATATTGGCTCCTACATATTCTACGAAGATCTTTTATCGGTCAGAACCGCATAACAACATACGTTGTTCCTTTTGTCAAACGGTATGTTACTTGCCCGAGATTCGATCGTCGGTATCTCTATACCTAGTTCAATCTCGTTACCGGCAAGTCTCTTTACTCGTTCCGTAACACATCATCTCGTGACTAACTCATTAGTCTTTTGCTTGCAAGGCTTATTGTGATGTGTGTTACCGAGAGGGCCCAGAGATACTTCTCCGACACTCGGAGTGACAAATCCTAATCTTGATCTATGCCAACACCACGAATACTTTCGGAGACACCTGTAGAGCATCTTTATGATCACCCAGTTACGTTGTGACGTTTGATAGCACACAAGGTGTTCCTACGGTATTCGGGAGTTGCATAATCTCATAGTCATAGGAACATGTATAAGTCATGAAGAAAGCAATAGTAGTAAAACTAAACGATCATAGTGCTATGCTAACGGATGGGTCTAGTCCATCACATCATTCTCCTAATGATGTGATCCCATTGATCAAATGACAACTCATGTCTATGGTTAGGAAACATAACCATCTTTGATCAATGAGCTAGTCTAGTAGAGGCATACTAGGGACACTCTGTTTTGTCTATGTATTCACACATGTACTAAGTTTCCAGTTAATACAATTCTAGCATGAATAAAAGACATTTATCATGATATAAGGAAATATAAATAACAACTTTATTATTGCCTCTAGGGCATATTTCCTTCAGTCTCCCACTTGCACTAGAGTCAATAATCTAGCTCACATCGCCATGTGATTTAATACCGATAGTTCACATCCTTATGTGAATATCACCCTTAGTTCACATCACCATGTGACCAACATCCAAAGGGTTTACTAGAGTCAATAATCTAGTTCACATCGCTTATGTGATTAATACCCAAGAGTAATAAGGTGTGATCATGTTTTGCTTGTGAGAGAAGTTTAGTCAACGGGTCTGTCACATTCAGATCCGTATGTATTTTGCAAATTTCTATGTCTACAATGCTCTGCATAGAACTACCCTAGCTAATTGCTCCCACTTACAATACGCATCCAGATTGATACTTAGAGTCATCTGGATTTAGTGTCAAAGCTTGCATCGACGTAACCCTTTACGACGAACTCTTTATCACCTCCATAATCGAGAAACATTTCCTTAGTCATCCAGTTACTAAGGATAATTTTGACCGCTGTACAGTGATCTACTCCTGGATCACTATTGTACCCCCTTGACAAACTCATGGCAAGGTACACAACATGTTTGCTACACAGCATGGCATACTTTATAGCACCTATGGCTGAGGCATAGGGAATGACTTTCATTCTCTCTATATTTTTCTGCAGTGGTCGGGCATTGAGTCTTACTCAACTTCATACCTTGTAATACAGGCAAGAACCCTTTCTTTGACTGATCCATTTTGAACTTCTTCAAAATCTTATCAAGGTATGTGCTTTGTGAAAGTCCAATTAAGCGTCTTGATCTATCTCTATAGATCTTGATGCCTAATATATAAGCAGCTTTATCGAGGTCTTTCATTAAAAAAAAAACTCTTATTCAAGTATCCTTTTATGCTATCCAGAAATTTTATATCATTTCCAATCAACAATATGTCATCCACATATAATATTAGAAATGCTACAGAGCTCCCACTCACTTTCTTGTAAATACAGGCTTCTCCAAAAGTCTGTATAAAACCATATGCTTTGATCACCTCATCAAAGCGTATATTCCAACTCTGAGATGCTTGCACCAGTCCATAGATGGATCACTGGAGCTTGCATACTTTGTTAGCACCTTTTGGATCGACAAAACCTTCTGGTTGCATCATATACAACTCCTCTTTAATAAATCCATTAAAGAATGCAGTTTTGTTATCCATTTGCCAGATTTCATAAAATGCGGCAATTGCTAACATGATTCGGACAGACTTAAGCATCGCTACGGGTGAGAAAGTCTCATCGTAGTCAACTCCTTGAACTTGTCGAAAACCTTTCGCAACAAGTCGAGCTTTGTAAACAGTAACATTACCGTCAGTGTCAGTCTTCCTCTTGAAGATCCATTTATTTTTCGATGGCTTGCCGATCATCGGGCTAGTCAACCAAAGTCCACACTTTGTTCTCATACATGGATCCCATCTCAGATTTCATGGCCTCAAGCCATTTTGCGGAATCTGGGCTCATCATCGCTTCCTCATAGTTCGTAGGTTCATCATGTTCCAGTAACATGACTTCCAGAACCGGGTTGCCGTACCACTCTGGTGCGGAACAAACTCTGGTTGATCTACGAAATTCAGCAGAAACTTGATCTGAAGTTTCATGATCATCATCATTAGCTTCCTCACTAATTGGTGTAGGAATCACTAGAACCAGTTTCTGTGATGTACTACTTTCCAATTCAAGAGAAGGTACAATTACCTCATCAAGTTCTACTTTCCTCCCACTCACTTCTTTCGAGAGAAACTCCTTCTCTAGAAAGGATCCATTCTTAGCAACGAATATCTTGCCTTCGGATCTGTGATAGAAGGTGTACCCAACAGTTTCTTTTTGGGTATCCTATGAAGATTTACTTCTCCGATTTGGGTTCGAGCTTATCATGTTGAAACTTTTTCACATAAGCATCGCAGTCCCAAACTTAAAGAAACGACAACTTTGGTTTCTTGCCAAACCATAGTTCATTCGGTGTCATCTCCACGGATTTAGATGGTGCCCTATTTAACGTGAATGTAGATGTCTCTGATGCATAACCCCAAAAGCGATAGTGGTAGATCGGTAAGAGACATCATCGATCGCACCATATCTAATAAAGTACGGTTATGACGTTCGGACACACCATTACACTGTGGTGTTCCAGGTGGCGTGAGTAGTGAAACTATTTCACATTGTTTTTACTGAAGGCCAAACTCGCTAACTCAAATATTTTACCTCTACGATCATATCGTAGAAACTCTTATTTTCTTGTTACGATGATTCTCCACTTCACTCTGAAATTCTTTGAACCTTTTCAAATGTTTCAGACTTGTGCTTCATTAAGTAGATATACCCATATCTGCTCAAATCATCAGTGAAGGTCAGAAAATAACGATTTCCACCGTGAGCTTCAACACTCATTGGTCTGCATACATCAGCATGTATGATTTCCAACAAATCTGTTGCTTGCTCCACAGTTCCGGAGAACGAAGTTTTAGTCATCTTACCCATGAGGCATGGTTCGCAAGCACCAAGTGATTCATAATCAAGTGATTCCAAAAGTCCATCACTATGGAGTTTCTTCATGCGCTTTACACCAATATGACCTAAACGGCAGTGCCACAAATAAGTTGCACTATCATTATTAACCTTGCATCTTTTGGCTTCAATATTATGAATATGTGTATCACACGATCGAGATCCAACAAACCATTTTCATTGGGTGTATGACCATAGAAGGTTTTATTCATGTAAACAGAACAACAATTATTCTCTAACTTACATGAATAACCGTATTGCAATAAACATGATCAAATCATATTCATGCTCAACAAAAACACCAAATAACACTTATTTAGGTTCAACACTAATCCCGAAAGTATAGGGAGTGTGCGATGATGATCATATCAATCTTGGAACTACTTCCAATACACATCGTCACTTCATCCTTTAACTAGTTTCTGTTCATTATGCAACTCCCATTTCGAGTTACTACTCTTTAGCAACTAAACCAGTATCAAATACCGAGGGGTTGCTATGAACACTAGTAAAATACACATCAATAATCTGTATATCAAATATACCTTTGTTCACTTTGCCATCCTTCTTATCCGCCAAGTATCTAGGGTAGTTCCACTTCCAGTGACCATTTCCTTTGCAGTAGAAGCACTTGTTTCAGGCTTGAGTTTAGCTTTTGGGTTTCTTCACGGGAGTGACAACTTGCTTGTCATTCTTCTTGAAGTTCCCCTTTTATCCCTTTGCCCTTTACTTGAAACAAGTGGTCTTGTTAACCATCAACACTTGATGCTCTTTCTTGATTTCTACCTTCGCCGATTTCAGCATCGCGAAGAGCTCGGGAATTACTTTCGTCATCCCTTGCATATTATAGTTCATCACGAAGTTCTACTAACTTGGTGATAGTGACTAGAGAACTTTGTCAATTACTATCTTATCTGGAAGATTAACTCCCACTTGATTCAAGTAATTGTAGTACCCAGACAATCTGAGCACATGCTCACTGGTTGAGCTATTCTCCTCCATCTTGTAGGCAAAGTACTGTCATAAGTCTTATACCTCTCGACACGGGCATGAGTATGAAATACTAATTTCAACTCTTGGAACATCTTATATGCTCCGTGGCGTTCAAAACGTTTTTGAAGTCCCGGTTCTAAGCCATAAAGCATGGTGCACTTAAACTATCAAGTAGTCATCATACCGAGCTTTTGTCAAAACGTTCATAACGTCTACATCTGCTCCTGCAATAGGTATGTCACCTAGCGGTGCATCAAGGACATAATTCTCTGTGCAACAATGAGGATAATCCTCAGATCACGGAACAATTCCGCATCATTGCTACTAACATCTTTCAACTTAGTTTTCTCTAGGAACATATAAAAAATAAACGGGGAGCAACATCGCGAGCTATTGATCTACAACATAGATATGCTAATACTACGAGGACTAAGTTCATGATAAATTAAAGTTCAATTTAATCATATTACTTAAGAATTCCCACTTAGATAGACATCCCTCTAGTCATCTAAATGATCACGTGATCCAAATCAACTAAACCATGTCCGATCATCACGTGAGATGGAGTAGTTTCAATGGTGAACATCTTATGTTGATCATATCTACTATATGATTCACGCTCGACCTTTCGGTCTCCAGTGTTCCGAGGCAATATCTGCATATGCTAGGCTCGTCAAGTTTAACCCGAGTATTCTGCGTGTGCAAAACTGGCTTACACCCGTTGTATTTGAACGTAGAGCTTATCACACCCGATCATCACGTGGTGTCTCGGCACGACGAACTTTCGCAACGGTGCATACTCAGGGAGAACACTTATACCTTGAAATTTAGTAAGGGATCATCTTATAATGCTACCGTCGTTCCAAGCAAAATAAGAAGCATAATAAGATAAACATCACATGCAATCAAAATATGTGACATGATATGGCCATCATCATCTTGTGCTTTTGATCTCCATCTCCAAAGCACCGTCATGATCACCTTCGTCACCGGCGCGACACCTTGATCTCCATCGTAGCATCGTTGTCGTCTCGCCAACTATTGCTTCTACGACTATCGCTACCGCTTAGTGATAAAGTAAAGCAATTACATGGCGGTTGCATTTCATACAATAAAGCGACAACCATATGGCTCCTGCCAGTTGCCGATAACATTACAAAACATGATCATCTCATACAAAGCCGTATAATTCATCATGTCTTGACCATATCACATCACAACATGCCCTGCAAAAACAAGTTAGACGTCCTCTACTTTGTTGTTGCAAGTTTTACGTGGCTGCTACAGGCTTAGCAAGAACCGTTCTTACCTACGCATACAAAACCACAACGATGTTTCGTCAAGTATATGCTGTTTTAACCTTCACAAGGACCGGGCGTAGCCACACTTGATTCAGCTAAAGTGAGAGAGACAGACACCCGCCAGTCACCTTTAAGCAACGAGTGCTCGTAACGGTGAAACCAGTCTCGCGTAAGCGTACGCGTAATGTCGGTCCGGGCCGCTTCATCTCACAATACCGCCGAAGCAAAGTATGACATGCTGGTAAGCAGTATGACTAGTATCGTCCACAATCTCATTGTGTTCTACTCGTGCATATCATCTACGCATAGACCTGGCTCTGATACCACTGTTGGGGAACGTAGTATTTTCAAAAAATTTCCTACGTACACGCAAGATCTATCTACTAGATGCATAGCAACGAGAGGGGAGAGTGTGTCTACGTACCCTCGTAGACCGAAAGCGGAAGCGTTTATCAACGCGGTTGATGTAGTCGTGCACCTTCACGATCCGTCCCGATCTAGTACCGAACGTACGGCACCTCCGCGTTCAGCACACGTTCAGCTCGATGACGTCCTCGCCTTCTTGATCCAGCAAGACGGGCGAAGTAGTAGATGAGTTCCGGCAGCACGACGGCGTGGTGACGGTTGTTGATGAAGAACAATCTCTGCAGGGCTTCGCCAAGCACTACAGAAACTAGACGGAGGATAAACTAGAGGGTCGGGGTAGCCGGCACACGGCTTGGTGTATCTTGATGTGTCTTGGGTGCTAGCCCTACCCCTCTATTTATATGTTGAGCCTTGGGGTCGAAACTTGGAGTAAAAGCCTTCACAAAGTCGGTTTCACCCGAAAGGCAAGAGTCCTTCTCGGACTCCAGGGCCAGACGCCAGGGTTCCCGGCGTCTGGACCCAGACGCCAGGGACCCTGGCGTCTGGCCCCTGGACTCCGCAAAACTTCCTTTTGCGCCTTCCAAAAACCTTGTGTGCTTTCCCTTTTAGCCCAAATAAAGTGTTCTCGTACCCAAACACTTCGGGAAACATCCGGAACCCCTTCCGGTGAATTCCGGAACCCTTCCGGAGGTCAAACACTATTATCTCATATATTAATCTTTATCTCCGGACCATTCCGGAGTTCCTCGTCATGTCCGTGATCACATCCTGGACTCCGAACAACATTCGGTCACCAACATACATAACTCATTAAATACTATATCGTCAACGAACGTTTAAGCGTGCGGACCCTACGGGTTCGAGAACTATGTAGACATGACCGAGACATCTCTCCGGTCAATAACCAATAGCGGAACCTGGATGCCCATATTGGCTCCTACATATTCTACGAAGATCTTTATCGGTCGAACCGCATAACAACATACGTTGTTCCTTTTGTTCATCGGTATGTTACTTGCCCGAGATTCGATCGTCGGTATCTCTATACCTAGTTCAATCTCGTTACCGGCAAGTCTCTTTACTCGTTCCGTAACACATCATCTCGTGACTAACTCATTAGTCTTTTGCTTGCAAGGCTTATTATGATGTGTGTTACCGAGAGGGCCCAGAGATACCTCTCCGACACTCGGAGTGACAAATCCTAATCTTGATCTATGCCAACACCACGAATACTTTTGGAGACACCTGTAGAGCATCTTTATGATCACCCAGTTACGTTGTGACGTTTGATAGCACACAAGGTGTTCCTACGGTATTCGGGAGTTGCATAATCTCATAGTCATAGGAACATGTATAAGTCATGAAGAAAGCAATAGCAGTAAAACTAAACGATCAAAGTGCTATGCTAACGGATGGGTCTTGTCCATCACATCATTCTCCTAATGATGTGATCCCATTGATCAAATGACAACTCATGTCTATGGTTAGGAAACATAACCATCTTTGATCAATGAGCTAGTCTAGTAGAGGCATACTAGTGACACTCTGTTTTGTCTATGTATTCACACATGTACTAAGTTTCCAGTTAATACAATTCTAGCATGAATAAAAGACATTTATCATGATATAAGGAAATATAAATAACAACTTTATTATTGCCTCTAGGGCATATTTCCTTCAGGGAAGACTCCATCCAACAGCAGCACGACGGCGTGGTGGTGGTGGAGGAGCGCGGGACTCCAGCAGGGCTTCGCCAAGCGCTGCAAGAGACGAGGAGGGAGAGGGGTAGGGCTGCGCCAAGAAGGAGACGTTCTCGTGTGTCTAGCAGCCCCAAAACCTCACATATATATAGGGGGAAGGGAGGGCTGCGCCCCCTTTAGGGTTTCCCACCCCTAGGGGTGCGGCCAGCCCTAGAAAACCCATCTAGGGTGCGGCCAAAGGGGGGAGAGAGAGGGGGCGCCCTAGGGTGGGCCTTAAGGCCCATCTGGACCTAGGGTTTGCCCCCCTCCCCTCTCCATGCGCCTAGGGACTTGGTGGGGGGGCGCACCAGCCCCCTTGGGGCTGGTTCCCTCCCACACTTAGCCCACGCAGCCTTCAGGGGCTGGTGGCCCCACCTGGTGGACCCCCGGGACCCTCCCGGTGGTCCCGGTACATTACCGATATCGCCCGAAACTTTTCCGGTGACCAAAACAGGATTTCCCATATATGAATCTTTACCTCCGGACCATTCCGGAACTCCTCGTGACGTCCGGGATCTCATCCGGGACTCCGAACAACATTCGGTAACCGCGTACATACTTTCCCTATAACCCTAGCGTCATCGAACCTTAAGTGTGTAGACCCTACGGGCTCGGGAACCATGTAGACATGACCGAGACAACTCTCCGGCCAATAACCAACAGCGGGATCTGGATACCCATGTTGGCTCCCACATGTTCCACGATGATCTCATCGGATGAACCACGATGTCAAGGATTCAATCAATCCCGTATACGATTCCCTTTGTCTATCGGTATAGCACTTGCCCGAGATTCGATCGTCGGTATACCGATACCTTGCTCAATCTCGTTACCGGCAAGTCTCTTTACTCGTTCCGTAACACATCATCCCGTGATCAACTCCTTGATCACATATTGTGCACATTATGATGATGTCCTACCGAGTGGGCCCAGAGATACCTTTCCGTCATACGGAGTGACAAATCCCAGTCTCGATTCGTGCCAACCCAACAGACACTTTCGGAGATACCTGTAGTGCACCTTTATAGCCATCCAGTTACGTTGTGACGTTTGGTACACCCAAAGCATTCCTACGGTATCCGGGAGTTGCACAATCTCATGGTCTAAGGAAAAGATACTTGACATATAGAAAAGCTTTGGCATACGAACTACACGATCTGTGCTAGGCTTAGGATTGGGTCTTGTCCATCACATCATTCTCCTAATGATGTGATCCCGTTATCAACGACATCCAATGTCCATGGTCAGAAAACCGTAACCATCTATTGATCAACGAGCTAGTCATCTAGAGGCTTACTAGGGACATGGTGTTTGTCTATGTATCCACACATGTATCTGAGTTTCCTATCAATACAATTCTAGCATGGATAATAAACGATTATCGTGAACAAGGAAATATAATAATAACCAATTTATTATTGCCTCTAGGGCATATTTCCAACAGCCACCAGGGCTCCAGGCGGCCTGGCGGCGCCCCCCCCCCACCTGGGCCGCGCCGGGGGGCGCCTGGGCCCCCCGAAGCTTCCCCGATGCCCCCCTTTGGCATATATTTAAAGCGTCCTCCGAAACCCTCAGAACAGGAACTCTTTTCGCGATCCCATCTCTGTTCCGCCGCCGCCGCCGCTTCCAAGATCGGGAGCACCAGGAGAACTCTTCCCGGCACCTTGCCGGAGGGGAGGATCACCACCAGGAGCTTCTCCACCACCATGGACGCCTCCCGGATGAGTCGTGAGTAGTCTCCCTTGGACCATGAGTCCATGACCAGTAGCTATGTGATGTTCTCCTCCCGTTCTTGTGCTTCACTAATTAGTCCTCGTGAGCTGCCCTACATGATCGAGGCACATATGTAATCCTTATGCTGTTGCTATGTTGAGTTTGCTGGGATCCGATGGATTATGAGATTATGTTCAGATTGATCTTGAGTAATATATTTGATCTACCTCTTTTATATTTATGTTCATAAGTAATTCTTGCATGTTCTCCGTTGTTATTTATTGCTTTGGCCAAGTAGTAGGTAGTGACTCCAAGAGGGAACGTTATGCTCAATTGTGGGTTCATGCCCCTCGATGACTAGTTTGAGTGACAGAAACATGAGTCTAGGGGATGTGCTGTTGCCACAAGGGGGAAAACAACGGTGCTTGTGCCCGCGGGTGCAAGGATTGTTTACTTTACGCAAAGTTCTTTTAATGCAGTTGTCTGTTGCTTTGAGTTTACACTATGGGTGGGACTCGCAACTTAATACCAGCGAGATGTTCTGGATAGATATCTCAAGGTAGATGATTAGTAGTAGATATTGATGGATTTCAGTCTACTTACTTTGGCGTACCGCCAATGCTTTGAACCTCAACCTTTCTTGCAATGTAGTCAGCATTGGTTTGCGTTCGTGGTCCTGTCAATTGTCCAGCTGTAATTTGTTTACCTCACATAGTTGTTTTATCGTCTTTTGGGAGAGAGACATCACTAGTGAACATCATGAGACTCCGGTCCATATTACCATCATTGATCACATCCACTATTTACTTTTCGTTATTATTTACTATTGCAAACACTATCTATCACTACTATCATTTGTGTTTAATCCTTTGTGAACTACAAGGCCGGAGGGATTGACAACCTCTCTGTACTCGTTGGGAGCAAAGTTCTTTGTATCTGTGTGCAGGTCCATGTTGATTGCTAATATCTGGCGCCGTTAGCAGTTGACACCTACTTGTTGAACCTAGGAGTCTTTGGGGATTCGATCCTTGGCATCTTTGCTAAGGGAAAAACTTCCACAACACTGCATCTTACACCTTCCACTTGGGGTAACCAACGAGGGGTTAGAGGCCCATCAGAGCCTCTCCACCACCATGGACGCCTCCCGGATGAGTTGTTAGTAGTCTCCCTTGGGCCATGGGTCCATGACCAGTAGCTATGTGATGTTCTCCTCCCGTTCTTGTGCTTCACTAATTAGACCTCGTGAGCTGCCCTACATGATCGAGGCACATATGTAATCCTTATGTTGTTGCTATGATGAGTTTGCTGGGGTCCGATGAATTGCGAGATTATGTTCAAATTGTGTTTGAGTAATATATTTGATACACCTCTTTTATATTTATGTTCGTAAGTAATTCTTGCATGTTCTCCGTTGTTATTTATTGCTTTGGCCAAGTAGTAGGTAGTGACTCCAAGAGGGAACGTTATGCTTGATTGTTGGTTCATGCCCCTCGATGACTAGCTTGAGTGACAGAAACATGAGTCTAGGGGATGTGCTGTTGCCACAAGGGGGAAAACAACGGTGCTTGTGCCCGCGGGTGCAAGGATTGTTTACTTTACGCAAAGTTCTTTTAATGCAGTTGTCTGTTGCTTTGAGTTTACACTATGGGTGGGACTCGCAACTTAATACCAGCGAGATGTTCTGGATAGATATCTCAAGGTGGATGATTAGTAGTAGATGCAGATGGATTTCGGTCTACTTGCCTTGGCGTACCGCCCATGCTTTGAACCTCTACCTTTCTTGCAACATAGTTAGCATTGGTTTGAGCACATGGTTCTGTCAATTGCCCAGCTGTAATTCATTTACCTCACATAGCTGTTTTATCGTCTTTTGGGAGAGAGACATCACTAGTGAACATCATGGGACTCCGGTCCATATTACCATCATTGATCACATCCGCTATTAATTTCCGCTTTTATTTACTATTATCACTTGCGTTTGATCCTTTGTAAACGACAAGGCCGGAGGGATTGACAACCTCTCTGTACTCGTTGGGAGCAATGTTATTTGTATCTGTGTGCAGGTCCACGTTGATTGCTAATATCTGGCGCCGTTAGCAGTTAACACCTTCTTGTTGAAACTGGGAGTCTCAGGGAAATCGATCCTTGGTATCTTTTCCAAGGAAAAACTCCCGCTACACTGCATCTCAAACCTTCCACTTGGGGTAACCAACGAGGGGCGAGAAGCCATCAGCATAGTGCTTCTGTGATACTAGCAGCTGACATGTGGCAGAACCTCGGAAGCCCTGGCGCGCAGATACGCTGATGGTTAGGCCGTTGACATAGATTCTGGCCTATACCGACGGCCTAACCGTCGGCCTATCTGACACGTGGCAGCACCTGAGCGGCCATGGCTAGGCGCACCAAGTCCTCAAAAACCCATGTGACTAGGGACGACAAAAAAGGAAGGAGTCCTAGTAGGAATAGGATTGGACTTGGAGTCCAAGTCCTCCCCCCCTTAGCTGCGCCCTAGGGCTTGGAGGGGCTATTTCCCACGCCCCTTCACCTATATATAAAGGGGAGGGGCGTCCCAAGAGGACACACCAAGCCCTTGGCGCCCCTCTCTCTTCCGTTACTCCGTAGTTCCACCGCCTCGTCCCGGCAACGCTTAGCGAAGTGCTGTCGGTGCTTCACCACCACGTCGTCGTGTTGGTTGTGAACCCATCTACTTCTCCTCTCTCACTTGATGGATTAAGAAGGAGGAGACATCATCGAGCCGCACGTGTGCTAAACATGGAGGTGTCGTCCGTTTGGCACTAGATCGGTTGGATCGTGATCGGATCGCGAAGAGTACGACTACATCAACCACGTGATAAACACTTCCGCTTAGTGATCTACAAGCGCATGTAGATGCACTCCCCCTCTCATAGCTATGCATCTCCATGGATAGATCTTGCATGTGTGTAGATTTTTTTTGTTTTCATGCAACGTTTCCCAACACAATGTTGTTGCAGAACAGCGTCAACAAACGATAATTGTGCCAGTGTGATGCAACGGAAGATGTTGTTGCAATTTTTGCACCAAGATATCGTTACGGAAAATTAAACGCGGTGCGTGGTGTGTTTGCAATTTTTGTAACAAGGTTTTTGTTACAGAAAATTAAAGAAAAATGAGGTTTTGCAATAAGAGATTTGTTACAGAAAATTGGAGAAGAGAATAATTCACAGCAAAGGTCTTGTTGCAGAAAATTAGAGATGAGGTTTTCGCAATAAAAATATTGTTGCAAGAAATTAGAAAAGAGAAACTTACGGGCTGAAATATGCTTAAATCAAGCTTCCTCTTTTGTTCAGGTACTCCTTTCAGGTGAGAGCTGGCGTGAGGTGTGTTTGCAATTTTTGCAACAAGGTTCTTGTTGCAAAAATTTATAGAAATGATTTTGCAACAAAGGACTTGTTGTAGAAAATTAGAAAAGAGAAAATATCACGACCAAAATCTTATTGCAGGAAATTAGAGAAGATAAGGTTTCGCAACAAAAATATTGTTGCAAGAAATTAAAAAAGAGAAACTAACGAGTTCGCGACACACAATCGAACGGCTCGCAAAGCGGCGGATCTTTTTTAAAAGATCCGTCGGCTGAGCGTAGCACGCCCTTATATGTTTCGGATCAATTAGTCTTATCTAGGTGTTTGTTTTTTTGTTCTGCATCGATATCGAGCCGGGCCGTGTATGCGCCTGCGCGGCAAATTTAATCGGTGGCGGAACCTTATCAAGTTTCATCGGAATTGGAATAGGATGAGGGCGAGAGCGGCCTGGCCCGTCTCCGTCCGATCCTGTTTATTTATGTTTATCAAGTTTAATCGGAGTCGGAAGCGGACCTGAGAGAGGAGTTGGAATAGGATGAGAGTCGGGGAGTATCTCCAGCCGTTGCGCCCCCAAGACCCGCCAAAAATCAAGAGCCGGCGTTTTTCGGCGTGGGGGAGCATGTCCCCAGCCGTCGCCTTCAGGTCGGGCCCCAGATGTCCCCACTGTTCGGCCAAATTTCAACAAACACGGCTAAATTTCAACAAACACGACATATTTCGGCGAAATTTAGACGTTTTTTACACAAATAAAATAGACGAAAAAAACCCTAAACTACGGGCCGAAGTAGGCGCTGAGCAGGGCGTAGTCGTCGCCGGCGTTGTCCTCCTGCTTCTCCTCCTTGCCACGGCCGGCGCCGCTGCTCGACCCCTCGCCCTGGCGCGCTGCTTCACGGCGGCGGCGTTCGGCGATCTCCTCCAGGGCGCGGCGCTGGCGGTCCAGCTTCATGCGCGCGTAGTCCTCGCGCGCCCACTTCAAGGCGGCCCCTTCTTTGTCATCGACCTCCTCGACGAGAGCAGGATCCGGCTTCACGGCGGCGAGCCCCGGCTCCGGCTTCACCGTCGCTAGCCCTGGCTCCCTCTTCGGCTTGACGAGGCGAGGAGGGGCCGAGGAGGAGGAGCCACGGCCGCCGTCGTTGATGACGAGGCCGGCGCCGCGGGTGCGCCTACCGAGCGGCGTCTCGGCCGGCCGTGGCTTGACGCTGACCAACGCCGGCGCACCGGAGAATTGAGAGGAGGATCGGGAGGAGGAGGAGGAAGAGGAGGATGACTAACCCATCATCCTCCTCGGCAGCCACGCGCCGCCGCTCCGAGCGGTCGGGTACTCGAACGGCGGGTCGTTGCCGCCCTCGAGGTGCGCGAGGACGCCGCTGAGCGTGCGGCCAGGGACGCCCCACCACAGGCGGCGGCCCTCGCTGTTGTTGCGGCCGCGCGGCGTTGGCGCATTGTTGGTGGAGGCGAGCCGCTCCTCCTGCCGGCGGTTGAAGTACGCCGCCCACGCAGCGTGGTTGCCGACGGCGTACTCCGGGAGCGCCCGCGCACGCTCGATCTTGGCGTGGAAATATGCGGCGTCTCGGGGACGGGCAGAGGGGGGACAGGGACCCCGCCGGCGCTGGGCCTCCACCGCGACGGAGCGCGTACGTCGGGCGGCGCGGGGTAGTTGGCCTCGTGGAGGAGGTAGGCCTCCCACTCATGCAGCGAGCGGCGACTGAAACCGTTGGCCGCCGCCACGTCGCCGGGGTACCTCGCGCTCATGGTTGCCGGGGGGAGAGAGTGGCTTGAACGGCGGAGAGAGGGGAGGAAGTGCGGCGGCGAGGACTGCCGATGAATGGGTGCCTCACCGGCGCGGTCAGGGGCGCCTTTTATAGCGGCTCGGGGGCGGCCGCGTAGTGCGAACGCTTGGCGGAAGGCGGGGTGGCGTCGCTGCACTGCGTCGCCCGTGAATCAATGGCAGGCTGACCAGCGGCAGCCTTGGCATTGATTCGCCACGGGAGAACCGAGACGATGAGGATGACCAGCCTTCGTCTCGCTGACGCGCCGGTCCCGTCACTCTTTCGCGCTAAAACGTTCGCGCCGGCGCTCCCGGCCGTCCCCCAACCCGTCGGGTTCGGGTTGGGTGCGCCGGCGCCAATTTCGGCCCAATCCGACGAAAAACAGGATCGTGGGAACACGGCTGGGCCGATTTTTTGGCGCCGGCGCTAAAAACAGTCTTGGGGGGCCTGTTGGGGGCGCGACTGGAGATGCTCTTACCATCACGACCGGCTATGTCGAGAAGTTTATCCGGACCCGATCCAAGCCACACAACAGGTCGGCAAAAAAGATGCTAATGACTTTACCCGGCTAAAAAGATGCTAATGACTTTTCAGAATTATATATAGATCAAACATTTTTTTTTGAATTCTAAGACCTTTATTAAATTATCGAGGGAATCTCGTCTGAGATAGTACTAAGAATACAATCCGGGGGCACTGAGGCCCAAACAACAGGAACACGATCATTAACACCTAACTTTGCAAGCAGATGAGTTGCGCTATTGGCCGTTCTCCTTACCCATGAAATCTTGAAACTCTCCCGAGACCTGGCCAGAGCTTTAACATCCTCGATCAATTGTCCCACCGGCGAGAGGTTCCTATCCTCCTCCGCTATCATCCTAGCCACCGCCTGCGAGTCCGTTTCGATATGGAGTTTCTGGATACCCCGCTGGATTGCAAGTTGCACAGCTTTCCTGCATGCAAGTATCTCCGCGGCCTCTGGCTTAGAAACGTTTGGGAAGAAGTCCGTAGCCGCCCCTCTGAAGGCACCCACCTCATCCCGAAAGATGACACCAACTCCGTCGCCCGTTCCTTCCTTCCTCATCGCCCCGTCGACGTTCGCTTTCATCCATCCACTTGCCGGCGGCTTCCATCGTTCTTGCACAACAAGCTTAACCGTTGGA
>LR738715.1:871090806-871110114 GCA_902687465.1 Secale cereale | reverse complement strand
CCGCATGAACCTTCTTCCACTCCTCCAGCAGTTGCGCTGTCCTTCTAGCTATAAGCTTCGGCTCTTCTATCTTCTTACCATCACGAGCTTCGTTTCTGGCCAGCCACAAAGCATACAATCCTTGTATCATCATGGCCTTCGCATCCTCATTCGCCTCCGTGAGCCATTGCAACATCCACTCTGTGAGTCGACTCTGGGAGCCTGTCGACAAAGGTGGGATCGCCACCTCCACTCCCAACACTGAGCCCAACTCCTTCCAAAAATTAACTGAGTGAATACAAGCCCAAAATCGGTGATGCAGCGACTCCTCACGTCCGCATGCTGGGCATAAAACACCATCCTTTATATGTCGTCGTCGCAGCTCCATTCCTACCGCTAGACCATTTCTCATCAGTCTCCAAGTGTGTATAAGTGATTTACCCGGGGCTTTAGTTCCCCAGAGCGCCAGCCATCCCTGGTGGTGTGCAACTGATGACACTGGGCCCGGCTGTCCGGTTCTTGCCCTCTTCTTCTCCATACACAAGTGGTAAGCTGACCTCACCGAGAACTGGCCATTGCTTGTGAAGTTCCATGCAGGAACATCTTCAGTCCCGTAACCACCAATAGAAATTTGGAGGATGTCTTGTATATCATCCGGAGTAAACATAGCCTCCAGCTTGCCAAGATCCCAGGCATCGCCATCCTCGTTCAGGAGATCACTTACCCTCGTGATGCCAAACACATACAGCTGACCCAGTGGCCGCATATGACCTTGTCTCGGTATCCAGTTATCGTGGTGAATTCTTATACTGGTGCCCCCACCCACCCTCCATACTAAATCGTCAGAAGGAGGTTTCGGCCATGTAAGATACTCCGGAACGTATATGAACCCCCGTTCGGGCAAGTTGCGTTTAGGATTGAGCCGTCCTGGTAGTATCTTGCCTTCAAAACCCTGGCACATAGGGAGAGTGGGTACAGTAAGAGCCTCCACGCTTGCTTGGCCAACAGAGCCTGGTTGAACGCCTCCATATCTCTGAACCCCATTCCTCCTTCCTTCTTGCTCAAGCACATTTTCTTCCATGCAATCCAATGGACCTTCTTTTCACCATTCGCTTTGCCCCACCAAAAGTTCGAGGAGATAGATGCCAGGTTCCCGCACAATTTTTTGGTAAGTTGGAAGCAGCTCATGGTGAAGGTTGGGGTAGATTGAAGACCAGATTTAACCAATACTTCTCTTGCCTTCTTAGACAAACCCTGTCCTTTCCAACCCGTAACTTTCCCTTTGGCGCTCTCCTTGACATATTTGAATTTCCCTTCCTTTGAGCTACCCACCACAGTAGGTAACCCTAAGTAACATTCACTCAAGGCCTCCGAATGAATACCAACGGCCTCCTTAAGTTGTGCCTTCTGTGTGTCAGAGCAACCTTTCCCAAAGAAAACAACAGACTTTTGCTTATTTACTTTCTGTCCCGACGCAACTTCGTAGTCTTGTAGTATTTCCTTGAGCGTCTCAAAATTACCTTTAGATCCCTCCAGGAACACGATGCTGTCATCGGCAAAGAGGAGGTGAGTTACCATGGGGCCAGTGCTCCCAAACGAAACTCCTCGAAGTTTCCCCACTCGCTGCGCCTGTTTAAGGAGGGCCGAAAAACCTTCCACACAAAAGAGGAAGAGATAGGGTGACAATGGATCTCCTTGGCGCAGGCCCCTCGATGGAAGACCGTGTGTGAAAACCCTCCGTTCAGCTTGACCGAGAAGCGAGCCGACGTAACACACCGCATGATCATTTGCACCCATGCCTCCGCGAATCCCAGCTTGATCATCATCCTTTCCAAGAACGACCACTCAACGCGATCATACGCCTTCATCATATCAAGCTGTACCGCGCAAAACGGTTTCTTCCGGGCCCTCTTCCTAAGAGCATGGACACACTCATAGGCAACCAAGATATTATCTGTGATTAACCTTCCCGGTACAAACGCGCTTTGCTCCTCCGAGATAAGAAGAGGAAGGACCAGTTTGAGCCGATTCGCGAGGACCTTCGTAGCTATTTTGTACAGCACATTACATAAGCTGATTGGCCTAAACTGTGACATCAACTCCGGTGAGTTGACCTTAGGGATCATCACTATGACTGTATCGTTAAAAGCTTCATGTGATGTCCCCCCCTTTAAGAAATTTTTCACAGCTGAGCATACATCCTCTTTTAACAACGACCAGTGTTGTTGATAGAACAGCGTCGGGAACCCATCGGGTCCTGGAGCTTTGGTTGGCCCCATTTGGAACAAGGAAGTCTCTATTTCAGCTTCTGTGATCTCTGCCACCAGTTTGGTATTCATCCCCTCAGAGACACCGCTCTCGATATGTTGTAGCACGTGATCGCCCCCCTCCGAGCCTTCTGTCGTGAAGAGGTTGGTGTAAAAGTTTGCTGCTAATTCTCTCATTTCGTCATCCGATGTGCACCGAGATCCATCCTCTCTAAGCAAGGCCTTCACTGTATTTTTCCTCTTTCTGTGTGAAGCCCTATTTTGAAAATACTTCGTATTCTGATCCCCCCACTGAAGCCAATCCACTCGAGACCGTTGCCTGTAGTAAATTTCCTCCTTCTCATAGAGATCATGTAACTGACCCTCTATGTCATTAACCTCCCCAAAATAATTCGTATTCAAGGATCTGTCTTTTGCCTCCTTCAACTGAGCTTTTAGCTTCGAAATCTGCCTGTGTAATGAACCGAACACTTCTCTGCTCCATCTCTGCATTGCCCTAGACATGGCACCTAATTTTGTGTTCATGTCTGCATGATTGCCCAGCTCCCGGTTTACTCCATCCCACACTTGTCCCACCATCTCGTCATAGTTTCCATGCCTCGTCCACGCCTCCTCAAAACGAAACACTCTTTCCCTCTTCGAGCTGCGCACGTCCAGTGACGTTGCCGCTCTAATGACCAGTGCCGCATGGTCCGACTCCTCCGTTATCACATGCTCCACTGCAGTCTCCGGGAACATTCGCATAAAATCATCATTGCATGTGGCCCGGTCCAGCCTCACTTGAATATTTGCATCTGCATCCTGTTTGTTATTCCATGTAAATGGGTATCCAGTGAAACCCAGATCTGCCAGTCCACAATCAGCTAGGCATTCTCTGAAACTCTCCATTTGGTTAAAATCTCTCGTATTTCCTCCTCTCTGCTCCGTTTGGAATAGTATTTCGTTGAAGTCACCTGCACAAAGCCAAGGAAGGTTATCTTGTCTCCTCAGATACCTTAGTGCCTCCCAGGTTTTTCTTCGAAGATCCGTGCGGGGCTCCCCATAGATTCCAGTGAATCTAAACGACAGGTTCTCATATGAAATTTCAGCATCAATATAGTACTGGCACCATGGCCTAATTGTCACATTCACCCCGTCCCTCCACCAAAGGGCCAGCCCTCCACTTCTTCCCAAACAGTCTACTGCCATACCGTTGCTGAACCCTAAGCTCCACCGTAACTTCTCCATGGCTGTTCCTCTCTTCTTCGTCTCACTCATGAAAACCACCGTTGGGTTGTATGACCTTATCAGGTCCCTTAGTTCGCCAACCGTCGGGTCCAACCCCAGTCCCCGACAGTTCCAGGCCAAGAGGATCATTGATCCCGGCGGACCCCGGCAACCCGTCGGGTCCAACCCCAGTCCCCGACAGTTCCAGGCCAAGAGGATCATTGATCCCGGCGGCCCTGGTTGCCGGGGTCCGCCGATGAAGCTCCGCAATCGTCCACACGTTCAACCACTGACGCCACCTTCTGTCTTTTTTCGCTCGAAAGCCCTTCCAACTCATCCTTCCTCGCCCCCTCACTCTTTGCAACCCATACTTGTCTGGAGGACCTCTTCTTGTCCCAAGGTACATACTGCGTGTACTTGTCCTTCTGACGGGCAGTTCCATCATCTTGCCTTGGCTTACGCACGTAATACCCAGGTCTCCTTTGACTCCCCCTACTTGTCCTCTCCCCATACTCCTGTCTCTTCCCCTTGTATTCAGGGTTCTTTTTCGGGGAAATTATACCCTCCTTCACCTTCTGTTCAAGAGCATTACGCATCTCCTTCTCCCTTCTTTTTTCTAGGTCCTGTCTAAGATCCCTTTCTTGTTCCTTGCCTGTGCCAGTGCACATTTTGTTTGGGCTCTGGACCTCATCCTGCTCCCTTCCTTGCTGCGTCTTCCCACCAGTGTGAGAGTCAGCCGATGGAGTATATTCCTTTCCCACAGGGCGACGCCTCGGAAGGTCCCGGACTGTTCCTAGTCCTTTTGAGCCATATTCCCCCGCGCTCGAGTTGGTGCCCTCCTTACTGAAACCCATGCTAGACCCCCCTCCTTGCGCCTTCTCATGTGTGCCAGAATTACCTCGTCCAGGGGACGCTCGCAGCCATCCTCCCCATTGCGCCAAAGGATCTACCGGGGGGTCACAACGCCCATCTACATGCACAAGTCTTCCACAGTCGAAGCAAAAGTGAGGTATCTTTTCGTACGCAAAATCAAACCAAGTTTGTTCTTCATCGTCTGGCTTCTTCTTGAGGAAAAACCCCCGCACTAGAGGTTTGTGCAGAGCAATCTTGGTCCTCACCCTGAGCTGAGATCCCTTAGCCAAACCATCTTCACCTACATCCACTTTCACAGTTTGACCTAACCAGTTCCCCAATGCCTCACCGAATTCCTTTGACCTTTTGTCCAAGGGTAGATCATCAATACATACCCACACATCCATAGTGTCAAATACCATCTCTGACGGTCGAGTCCCCCCATCATACTCCTTAAGAGCAACCACGTTAAAATCGAACTGCCACGGCCCGTTGAACAGGGCATGCTTCTAGTCGCCCTCGCTCCCAAACCTGATCATAAACACGTTGCCTCCTAAATCCTGAAACTTTGCCTCCTTATGCAGTCCCCAGGCCCTCTGCATCGCCCTCTCAAACGCATGTCTATTCAGGGGGCGCGGAGAGAAAGCCTTCCCTACCACCGCCCACTTTGGGCCTTGCTGCTGCGTTGGCCCTGGGTCGCCGAAGACAAATCCCGCCGCCTCCTTGTCCGTCAGTGCCAGTCCCCCCAGCCTCGCCGACAGTGACACAACAACCTCCGACGCCTTGCCATCCGGGGATGCCGACGATCCCTTCTTTGTCTTGTCGATCTGCCCCGCCTCATCAGCCTGGGCCGCCTTAGTCGGAGTCGCCACCGTCGAGGGAATCCTCCCTCCCCTGCTTGAAGAAGTAGACGCCATGGCCACCTCCTTCAAGTGGGAGTAGGAGCAGCGTGGCCAGCCAATTCCACGACGCAGTCGCCGCGGATCCGCTGCCCGAGATCACCACCACCCTACGCACCGAACCCTAACCCTAGACACCGCCTCCCGATCGCCTTGCGATCGCCTTTCGGTCGCCTCTCAGGGAACAGACGTGGCTTGACGCTGACCAACGCCGGCGCACCGGAGAAGTGAGAGGAGGATCGGGAGGAGGAGGAGGAAGAGGAGGATGACCAACCCATCATCCTCCTCGGCAGCCACACGCCGCCGCTTCGAGCGGTCGGGTACTCGAACGGCGGGTCGTTGTCGCCCTCGAGGTGCGCGAGGACGCCGCTGAGCGTGCGGCCCGGGACGCCCCACCACAGGCGGTGGCCCTCGCTGTTGTTGCGGCCGCGCGGCGTCGGCGCGTTGTTGGTGGAGGCGAGCCGCTCCTCCTGCCGGCGGTTGAAGTACGCCGCCCACGCAGCGTGGTTGCCGGCGGCGTACTCCGGGAGTGCCCGCTCCGCGGCCGTCAGGGACGCCCGCGCACGCTCGATCTTGGCGTGGAAATATGCGGTGTCTCGAGGACAGGCAAAGGGGGGACAGGGACCCCGCCGGCGCTGGGCCTCCACCGCGACGGAGCGCGTACGTCGGGCGATGCGGGGTAGTTGGCCTCGTGGAGGAGGTAGGCTTCCCACTCATGCAGCGAGCGGCGACCGAAACCGTTGGCCGCCGCCGCGTCGCCGGGGTACCTCGCGCTCATGGTTGCCGGGGGAGAGAGTGGCTTGAATGGCGGAGAGAGGGGAGAGAGGGGAGGAAGTGCGGCGGCGAGGACTGCCGATGAATGGGTGCCTCACCGACGCGGCCAGGGGCGCCTTTTATAGCGGCTCGGGGGCGGCCGCGTAGTGCGAACGCTTGGCGGAAGGCGGGGTGGCGTCGCCGCACTGCGTCGCCCGTGAATCATTGGCAGGCTGACCAGCGGCAGCCGTGGCATTGATTCGCCGCGGGAGAACCGAGACGATGAGGACGACCAACCTTCGTCTCGCTGACGCGCCGGTTCCGTCACTCTTTCGCGCTAAAACGTTCGCGCCGGCGCTCCCGCCCGTCCCTCAACCCGTCGGGTTCGGGTTGGATGCGCCGGCGCCAATTTCGGCCCAATCCGACGAAAAACAGGATCGTGGGGACGCGGCTGGGCCGATTTTTTGGCGCCGGCGCTAAAAACGGCCTTGGGGGGCCTGTTGGGGGCGCGACTGGAGATGCTCTTACCATCACGACCGGCTATGTCGAGAAGTTCATCAGGACCCGATCCAAGCCACACAACAGTTCGGCAAAAAAGATGCTAATGACTTTACCCCGCAAAAAAGATGCTAATGACTTTTCAGAATTATATATAGATCAAACATTTGTTAGACGTGTTGCCCGTTATGTTGCTTAACTTCCTGGCTGCAGTCTCATCTACTAGCTGTTTGTTTTTTTGTTCTGTACCGGACCGAGCCGGGGCCGTGTATGCGCCATCGCTACAAGTTTTTTTTTTTTTTTTTTTTAAGGGACGCCGTCGCTACAAGTTTAATCGGCGGCGGAAGCGGACCTGAGAGGAGTTGGAATAGGATGAGAGTCGGGGAGTATTTTTTACCTTTATATATAGGAGTAGTATAGAATAGAAAGGTCCCTCGTTTTCAAAAGGCAAAACACATAGCCTCTTTTCCCTGAGAAGCGATCGAAATCAGGCCAGCCAAACAAACGCCGAACCTGATGGCGCTGCGCTCGCTCCTCAGAAAGATACCTGCCCTTGCTCTCAGGTCGCCGCCGATGGCCATGGCCCACCGTATGGGCGCCGTGCACGCGCTCTCGCCGGCGGCGGGTTCTCGCCTCATGTCCCATGCTGCACCGGTGAGCTATTTGGTTCGATCTTTTTTTTTTTACAAACCAAGTTAGATCGATACCCCTGCGGTGCGATTTTGCTGTTTCTTTTCTCTAGGTTACAACTTTTTAGACAAATTAACCACCACAAGTTAGATCTGATCCCCGCTGCGGTTTTGTTGTTTTTTTTCCTCTAAGTTTCATCATCAATCACCAGAAATTAGATGTGATCCCCGCCGGTGGGATTTAGCTGCTTTTCTTTTCTTCTATTTTTTCTTTCACTTTTTGGACAAATCAATATGAATATTTGAGGTGACGTTTGGATCTAGGAATTATTTTTGCGTAACGATATTCCATTGTATTAAAAAAATCAATATTGATTTGTTGTTCAGATTGACATAAACCAAATTTTGGAATTTGTTTGATTTTAGCGTGCATGTTTATGAAACTCTGACATTTGTAACGCTTACCCTTGCACTGAAATTATAGAAGGGACAGATGAGTCATTCTGAAAAGATGGCCAAACTGCGCGAGGAAACAAAGCGCAACCAGGCACTGGCCGACCAATACCGGAAGAATTTCCACAAAAAAATGGCTATTTTGGATGAACTTCAGAGGTCAATGACATCGCTGTACAACTCAATAAGTATTTATTATTATAATTATTTGTTGAATCTGTCTCTCACCTTTTATGTGCAAGCAGAATGTGTTACTCTGTACTTTTTGAAACATAATGTAGAGTTACTCTCTATATTTTCAGACGAATAAATAAATTCATATACAAATAACACTGCATCCATGAATCTCAGATAAACCGATGAATAGAACATAATGCCTACTAGTACATCCATTTTAAAATATATGACGTTTTAGTAACTAGTCTACCAAAACACCGTATATTTTGGAACGGAGGGAGTACAAAGTAAGATTCCTTTTCTTTTCTAACATAATTGCCTTTCATGTGCAGGCCTGGATGGTGTGATCCTAAAGTAAATTTCGATGAGGAGCTTCGTAAACTTGAGAAGATATGTGATATCGGTCTTTGCATACTAGTGCCTGCAACTGTTATGGTTTATATGGCTTTATTTAGTAAAATTTCATCTAGCTAGTGGGTTAAGAAACACTAATTTATCAGGTTTATTTTCCTACTAGGTTATATGAATAGTACGTGTATGATAGGTAGCTGTAGACCTGTAGTGAAAGGTCAAGGACTTAAGTATCTACGTATTATATCCTGGTCTCATTCGATGTAATTTGAATTGACTTGTTATCGATGCTATATGAACGTGTGGACCTTTCATATACATGTACTTTCATATACGTGTGGACCTTTCATATACATGTACTTCATCTGAAAAATTTCTCCATGGCGGAATCTGTCTTGGATTCCTTGGAAGTGGAACACATCCATCACTATAAGATAACAAAATCAATTTTCTTTTGCAATAGATAACAAAATCAATTAATAGAGCAAACTATTCTAAATATACCAAACCTGACCGGGTTTAGTTTACCAGTTTTTTTGACTTTTTTCTATCAGTAAAAATCGGACCAATGAGGGGTTGACACGCCAATTTAGTGGGGGATGTGGTCGTGTACGATTCAGGTGAGCTTATCAATTCTGCATGAGATTTAGGGCGAGCGGTTCGTATTATTGTCCTTTTGTGCATGTGTTGTCTGTATCAATTTGGCTATGTCTTCTAGAGTGAATTTGCATGTTGTGGCCCCGGTCGTGTTTTGCGTCGTGCATGTTCGGGAATGTCTCATCTAATTTTTAATTAAGATGATTTGCGTGGATGTTTCCTGATAACTCTCACTAGAAGACTCTGGTCGTCCACCGCTCAATCACGCCGCCCGTCGCACTGCCGTCCTAAAAGGCGCCACCGCTCCACCGCCATGCCGTTCTAACTAAGTCCCTATAAAATGGCTTCCCACCTCTTCTCAACAGCTTACCACAGTTTCGCGTGAGCTATCGCGTGACCCGGTGGTGGTGCTTAGATGCTCAAACCCATCCTTTTCGAACTCCCAGCCGGCCAGAGCCTCGCCGGAAGGCCGCCTTCGAGCCCCCATCTCCCCACCTTGCCGAGGCTGCAGCTGGTGCTCATCAGCGCCGCCGTCGCCATCCCCACCTTGCCGAGGCTGCAGCTGGTGCTCATCAGGGCCGTCGTCGCCATCCCCACCTTGCCGAGGCTGCAGCTGGTGCTCATCAGCGCCGCCGTCGCCATCCCCACCTTGCCGAGGCTACAGCTGGTGCTCATCAACGCCGTCGTCGCCATCCCACCGATCAAGGCTTCCTCCGGTCTCCATCTGCGATGGTGGCACCAGCACAGCCAGGGGGGTTTGCGCTGCCGTATCGTTTGGGGAAAGACCGGGTCGAGAAGCAGGCATTGCGCCGTGCACGGGAATGAGAGGGGACTTTTAGAGCATCTCCAGCCGTTGCGCCCCCAAAACGCGCCGAAAATCACTGCTTGGACGAGACGGCGTTTTTTTCGGCGTGGGGGCGAGCACGTCCCCAGCCGTCGTGTCAGGTCAGGCCTCAGACGTCCTCGCAGTTCGACCAAATTTCAGCAAACACGGTCAAATTTTAACAAACACGACATATTATGGCGAAATTTAGACGTTTTTTACGTGAATAAAATTGATGGAAAGAAAACCCTAAACTACGGGTCGAAGTAGGCGCTGAGCAGGACGTAGTCGTCGCCGGTGTCGTCCTCCTGCTTCTCCTCCTTGACACGGCCGGCACTGCTGCTCGACCCCTCACCCCGGCGCCCTGCTTCACGGCGGCGGCGTTCGGCGATCTCCTCCAAGGCACGGCGCTGGCGGTCCAGCTCCATGCGCGCGTAGTCCTCGCGCGCCCACTTCAAGGCGACCTCTTATTCGTCGACGTCCTCGGCGAGAGCAGGCTCCGGCTTCACGGCGGCGAGCCCCGGCTCCGGCTTCACCGTCGCCAGCCATGGCTCCCTCTTCGGCTTGGCGAGGCGAGGAGGGGCCGAGGAGGAGGAGCCACGGCCGCCGTCGTTGATGACGAGGCCGGCGCCGCGGGTGCGCCTACCGAGCGGCGTCTCGGCCGGCTCTGGCATGACGCTGACCAACGCTGGCGCACCGGAGGAGTGAGAGGAGGATCGGGAGGAAGAGGAGGATGACCAACCTATCATCCTCCTCGGCAGCCACGCGCCGCCGCTCCGAGCGGTCGGGTACTCGAACGACGGGTCGTTGCCGCCCTCGAGGTGCGCCTGGACGCCGCTGAGCGTGCGGCACGGGACGCCCCACCACAGGCGGTGGCCCTCGCTGTTGTTGCGGCCGCGCGGCGTCGGTTTTATGATAAAATTCTTAGAATAGTGACACTTCACTTTTGAGTTCCCATCACTTAGGTATTCTCAGTTTGGGCTCATTGCTGCACCCTATTGCTATGAACACCAGGGAGAAACCCTGCAACTTTTATCCATTTGGTAAGTTGACTTCTATTCTTGCATTATTTTCTCTTGCCATGAAATTTCTCACATAGTGTCCGGTTCTTTGATACAGTGCCTCCAGTGCGTGGGTAACAAGGACGGACCTTTTTAGAATATCAGAGATTTTGGAATGTAAAATGTCAGAGAAATTTAAGGAACATTCGTTCTTTACTTATTTTCTATTTGAAATTTTTTTTTTGGAAAAGGGGAATACCCCGGCCTCTGCATCAGAGTGATGCATACGGCCACCTTTATTAAAGCAAGAAATAATCAAACAAGGTTTTGTAGTCTGCGGTAAAAAGTTCTCTAGGGGCAAGGAAAACAAAAATCAGCCATCAGCCACAACCGGCAGGCATAAGAAAGATAGGAGAACTAATTGCCTATCCTATTACATGACCGCCATCCAAACAGGTTGAAAATAGCCCATGCTACCATCTCCCACCGGATAGACCCAGTAACCAAACGCTCCCTGGCCTCCGTCGGTGAAAATTTGCGATCTAAAAATCTGAAAGAGCTTCTTAATTTCAGTGCAAGTTTGAATATGTTGTTAATCGTTCTTTTTCTCCTTTAGAAGTTCTTTTTAGAATAAAAAAACGTATGAAGCCAGACGCAATTAAATATAAGTCATAGTGCAGGGTTTGGGTTCACTGGTTGCCCTATTTTGTTTTGCAATTCCGTTGTAAACTTCAAGATTGTACTCATAACTAATTTAGGTCAGATGATGATTTGTAATAGAGTATGCGCACCCATACTTTATATATGCACATTTTGGACTCGACACTTTGTGGTACAAATTGTCCTCCTTTGAACTTAGAATAGCCCAGATTGCAGGAGGCGGAGTGAATCTAAGTTGAGAAAGGTATGGTGCTATTGGATCTTGATGGTTACATGTCATGTTCTGGTAAGGGAACAAAAATATCTCTTCATGATAGTTGCTTTTGTAACTTTCAGTCCTGGGTAGATGCAGTTTCTTTATGTAGTAATATGAAATTTGAAGCTATGTATGTCCCTTGTAATTAATGTGCATATGTTTATGCCATAATTTTTCCCATTCGTTGGTAATTTGTCTTGATGCCAATCTCATCTTCGACAAGATATATCATGTATGCTTTTAGTTACAATGTTTCATGATAAAAGTTAGTCATAGTATATATAAGTATGTGGTTGTGTTGTAGGATATGACCATTATCTTTTCATCTGCCGTCATATTTTGTGATTGACGATCGACGCATGTGTTAGCATAAGTAGTTGTTTAATTTTTATTGTGGCTTATGCTGATAGGCTCACTTGGGCTTTGTCGCTGAGACTGGATAGAAGTCATACATCAGGATGGTGACAAGAAATCGTCTGGGCACTGCGGCTCTGCTGGCTGGGAGGCAGTTTCACAATTTCAAGAGGGGTGAGGAAGCTGAAGCTCAGGCTCTGCAATTTGGCCTGACAGTTCTAGCAGACAGATTCAGGGGACAAGTCGTTCTGGAAATTGGCTATCTGTCGGTTGTCCAATTGCTCAACTTAAGCACCTGTGATAGATCTTGCTTGTGATGCGTCACTACTGACAGAGAGTTGATACTGCCTTTTCAGTCTGTTGATGTATCATTGGTGAGAAGGGAATGCCCTGGATCACGGTCTGGCCGAGAATGTGAAATCATGGTGATTTCCTGTCGTTAGCTGTTGTTCTGAGTAACCTGGCTCACATTTCGCAACCAATGAGTGTAAGCCCTATGGCTTTTCCTCGGAAAAAAATTGTTGGAGATGGGAAACCTATCATTAGGTATTTTTAAGCTGTTTTTTCTTATTGTATTCGTTCATCGGTCTTTCAGTTGGTCGTAGTCTGAACCTTTGTCACCTCCTTCAAATACTACTTGATGCCACAACATTTATTCACAACGTATACGTTGATAAGAACATAAGAAACAAGGGTACAACTGTGACCTTTGATTATCGATAAAAAAGTGAAATAGAACAAAGTTTTACATAAAATTCAAAAATAGAACAAAGTTCTACGGAAAATTCAAAAATCAACACATTCACCCACTAGTAGAAAACAGGGCATTGGTCCAGCCCATTAGCCCCGGTTCAATCTAGAACCGGGACCAATGGGGGTACTGGACCCGGTTCGTTAGCCCAGGGGGCCGGCCGGGCCACGTGGGCCATTGGTCCCGGTTCGTCTGGACCTATTGGTCCCGGTTGGAGCTAAAAACCGGGACCAATGGCTCTTGCTCCTGGCCCACCACTATTAGTCCCGGTTTGTTTTATGAACCGGGACCAAAGACACCCCTTTAGCCTCGGTTTGTAGCACCAACCGGGACCAGTGAGTTGCCTATATAAACCCCCTCACTCAAGAGCAGAGCTCACTGCTCTGTTTTTTTTCTGGCCGAGGGGGACAGGGGTTAGTGGTGCTCTAGCTCACCTCCTATGCACACAACATGTTCGGTGGAATGCCCGAGCCACACTAGTTAAGCTTTTCTCCTCTCGAAGCTCTATTTTCTCCGAGATTTGTCTAGGTTTAGCGGTCCGTCACGTCCCGTCCCCGTCTTCGCCGCCGTCGATCGCCCCCGCCGATCTCGTCACCGGCACCACCGTGGTGAGCCTCTTGTTATGTCCATGCTTTTCTTACTTTTATTATTGCTTTAGATAGATATTTGTCTAATTTTCTTACGTTTATTATTGCTTGTTATTATATAGTGCGATGGTTTTGATATCCGCCCACGTGGGCCCTCGTCCGGTCTACGATTCGGATGTGGTATATTATCTTTAATTTATAACTATTTGTTTTAGTGCTTATGATAGTTATGCCGACCAACCTGACATGCATAGATGTTTTATTATGTCTAGGAGGTAGTTGAACCGGAAATTCCTACGGACCCTCTTGTGGAGAGGTTAAATTTAGTTGAAGAGGAAAACATTTCGTTAAAGAAAAAATTGGAAAAAATGGAGGAGGAGAAGATGGAATTGGAGTTGCATGTTGCGGAAGTTATCGATGATCACAAGATCAATATGGAACCTATTGTCGAGAGGTTAAATTTAGTTGAAGAAGAAAACAAATTCTTGAAGGAAAAAATAAAAAAAATTGTGGACGAGAAGATGATATTGGAGTTGCATGTTGCGGATGTCGTCGATGATCACAAGATCAAGATGGATGCAATGCGGTTGAAGATTAAAAAGATTAGAAAATATGCCATTAATACCGAGGCTTGGTATCATTATGCCGTTGGATCAATTGTTACCTTGGTTGCGATTATGATAGCATTTGTTTTCGCGTTGAAATGTTTTACATAGTTTCGATGTGTATGGAGAGCTATATGTTGTTAGATGAGAACTATATATGTATGTACTTTGGTTTTAATGTGATGATGAACTTTTATCCATTTGGTCACTTAATTATCTATTTATGATGTTCTGTAATGGTTTTTGACACACTTAATTATATATAAATGCACGCAGATGAACCGCCAATGGATGTACGGTGACAGACACACCTCCGAGTACATTAAGGGCGTGCGTGAGTTTCTAAATGCGGCGGAGGCAAACAAGCAGTATGGTTTTATGTGTTGTCCATGCACTAAATGTGTGAATACGATGTCTTACTCTAACCGAAAAATCCTTCACTCCCACCTGCTTTACAAGGGTTTCATGCCACACTATAATGTTTGGACGAGGCACGGAGAAATAGGGGTTATGATGGAAGACGGCGAAGAAGAAGAGTACGATGACAACTATGTGCCCCCTGAATACGGTGATGCTGCAATGGGGGGAGCTGGTGAAGATCAAGAGGAACCAGACGATGTGCCCAATGATGCTGCAACGGGTGAAGCTGCTGAAGATCAAGAGG
Organism: Secale cereale; assembly: GCA_902687465.1. Lineage (NCBI taxonomy): Eukaryota > Viridiplantae > Streptophyta > Magnoliopsida > Poales > Poaceae > Secale > Secale cereale. Next base: position 871,095,752 of record LR738715.1, on the reverse strand, counting down.
AACCAAATGATGATCTTCGCCGGGTCATTGTCGATGCAAGGACACAATGCGAAAGTCAAAAGGAGAAGCTGAAGTTCGATCGCATGTTAGAGGATCACAAAAAAGGGTTGTACCCCAATTGCGAAGATGGCAACACAAAGCTCGGTACCGTACTGGAATTGCTGTAGTGGAAGGCAGAGAATGCTGTGGCTGACAAAGGATTTGAGAAGCTACTGAAAATATTGAAGAAGAAGCTTCCGAAGGATAACGAATTGCCCGACAGTACATACGCAGCAAAGAAGGTCGTATGCCCTCTAGGATTGGAGGTGCAGAAGATACATGCATGCCCTAATGACTGCATCCTCTACCGCGGTGCATACAACGATCTGAACGCATGCCCGGTATGTGGTGCGTTGCGGTATAAGATCAGACGAGATGACCCTGGTGATGTTGATGGCGAACCCGCCAGGAAGAGGGTTCCTGCGAAGGTGATGTGGTATGCTCCTATAATACCACGGTTGAAACGTTTGTTTAGAAACAGAGAGCATGCCAAGTTGATGCGATGGCACAGTGAGGACCGTAAGAAAGACGGGAAGTTGAGAGCACCCGCTGACGGGTCGCAATGGAGAAAAATCGAGAGAAAGTACTGGGAGGAGTTTGCAAAGGACGCAAGGAACGTATGGTTTGCTCTAAGCGCGGATGGCATTAATCCTTTCGGGGAGCAGAGCAGCAATCACAGCACCTGGCCCGTGACTCTATGTATGTATAACCTTCCTCCTTGGATGTGCATGAAGCGGAAGTTCATTATGATGCCAGTTCTCATCCAAGGCCCTAAGCAACCCGGCAACGACATTGATGTGTACCTAAGGCCATTAGTTGAAGAACTTTTACAGTTGTGGAATGGAAACGGTGTACGTGCGTGGGATGAGCACAAACAGGAGGAATTTGACCTAAAGGCGTTGCTGTTCGTGACCATCAACGATTGGCCCGCTCTCAGTAACCTTTCAGGACAGACAAACAAAGGATACCACGCATGCACGCACTGTTTAGATGACACTGAAAGTATATACCTGGACAAGTGCAGGAAGAATGTGTACCTGGGCCATCGTCGATTTCTTCCGACCAACCATCAATGTCGAAAGAAAGGCAAGCATTTCAAAGGCGAGGCAGATCACCGGAAGAAGCCCGCCATGCGTACCGGTGATCACGTACTTGCTATGGTAAATGATTTACACGTAATCTTTGGAAAGGGCCCCAGCGCACTAGCTGTTCCGAATGACGATGAGGGACACGCACCCATGTGGAAGAAGAAATCTATATTTTGGGACCTACCCTACTGGAAAGACCTAGAGGTCCGCTCTTCAATCGACGTGATGCACGTGACGAAGAACCTTTGCGTGAACCTGCTAGGCTTCTTGGGCGTGTATGGAAAGACAAAAGATACAGCTGAGGCACGGGAGGACCTGCAACGTTTGCACGAAAAAGACGGCATCCCTCTGAAGCAGTATGAAGGTCCTGCCAGCTATGCTCTTACGAAAGAAGAGAAAGAAATCTTCTTTGAATGCCTTCTCAGTATGAAGGTCCCGACTGGCTTCTCGTCGAATATAAAGGGAATAATAAATATGGCAGAGAAAAAGTTCCAGAACCTAAAGTCTCATGACTGCCATGTGATTATGACGCAACTGCTTCCGGTTGCATTGAGGGGGCTTCTACCGGAAAACGTCCGATTAGCCATTGTGAAACTATGTGCATTCCTCAATGCAATCTCTCAGAAGGTGATCGATCCAGAAATCGTACCAAGGCTAAGGAGTGATGTGGCGCAATGTCTTGTCAGTTTCGAGCTTGTGTTCCCACCATCCTTCTTCAATATCATGACACACGTCCTAGTTCATCTAGTCGACGAGATTGTCATTCTGGGGCCCGTATTTCTGCACAATATGTTCCCCTTTGAGAGGTTCATGGGAGTCCTAAAGAAATATGTCCGTAACCGCGCCAGACCAGAAGGAAGCATCTCCATGGGCCATCAAACAGAGGATGTCATCGGGTTTTGTGTTGACTTCATTCCTGGCCTTAATAAGATAGGTCTCCCTAAATCGCGGTACGAGGGCAGACTGACTGGAAAAGGCACGCTTGGAAGGGACTCAATAATATGCAGGGACGGTTATTCTTGGTCTCAAGCACACTACACAGTTCTACAGAACTCTACATTGGTGACCCCGTATGTCGATGAACACAAGAACAGTCTGCGCTCCAAACACCCGGAGCAGTGCGACGACTGGATTACACGTGAACACATCAGGACTTTCAGCAGTTGGTTGGAAACACGTCTCAGAGGTGACAACACTGTTTGTGATGAGTTGTACTTGTTGTCCAGGGGACCATCTTCAACTGTATTGATTTACAAAGGATACGAGATAAATGGAAATACATTTTACACGATTGTCCAAGATCAAAAGAGCACCAACCAAAACAGCGGTGTCCGCTTTGATGCAACAACCGAGAGGGGAAAGGACACATATTATGGTTACATAGTGGACATATGGGAACTTGACTACGGACATGATTTTAAGGTCCCTTTGTTTAAGTGTAAATGGGTCAATCTGTCAGGAGGCGGGGTACAGGTAGACCCACAGTACGGAATGACAACAGTGGATCTGAAAAATCTTGGATACAATGACGAACCGTTCGTTCTAGCCAATGATGTGGCACAGGTTATCTATGTGAAGGACATGTCTACCAGACCGAGAAAAAGAAAAGATAAGGAAGCGAATACATCATACGATGAGCCAAAGCGCCACATAGTTCTTTCAGGAAAAAGGGACATCCTGGGAGTGGAGGGCAAGACAGACATGTCTGAAGATTATGAAAAGTTTCATGAAATTCCTCCCTTCAAAGTCAAGGCTGACCCAAGCATCCTGATAAACGATGAAGATTATCCATGGTTACGGCGCAATAATCAAATGACACAAGCGAAGAAAAAGTGAAGAGTAATTTCCGCAACTATTATGATGATACCATGCCAACTTTGTAACAAACGGGTATGATACCATTGTCCGTTTGTACTATTCAAATTTCAATACTACTTGCACTAACAAAACAAAACAAAACAAAACAAACTTGAAAAATAAATAGCAACAATAAGTATTTTGTTCTAAGTATAAACAAAATAAAATAAATAAAGCAACAAAGAAAATGAATAAAGAAAGTAAAATAAATAAAGCAACTCTAAATACAGCAAAAAACAACTTAGAAATAAACAAAGAAAATAAAATAAATAAAGCAACTCTAAATACAGCAAAAAACAACTTAGAAATAAATAAAGCAAAAAAGGAAAAAAAAAATTTGGGCGCTGCCCAGTGAGCCTGCAAGGCCTATAGCACAGGATCCACCTGTAATATAAGGCCCAACAAGCTCACAGGGCAGCGCGCAGAGTTAGGCCCAGAAGCCTGCATTTGAGAGGAGCTCGAGAGAGTGGGAGCAGCAGCCCTTATAAACCACTCTCGAGCTCCCTCAGCTAGCGAGGTGGGACTAAACATCCCACCGCACCCGCGCCAGCTCAGGGCCTTTGGTCCCGGTTGCTGCCACCAACCGGGACTAATGCCCCCCTTTAGTCCCGGTTGCTGCCACCAACCGGGACTAAAGGTCCCTCCTTCCTGCTGAAAAGAAACAAAATATAATAAATAAAGCAACAAAGAAAACAAATAATTTCAAATTTAAACTATTCAAATTTGAATACTACTTGCACTAACAGAAAGTTCGTAATTGGTTTTACAAAAGAAAATAAATAATGCAGAAAACAAAACAAAAAAACTTGAAAAAAAAATAGCAACAATAAATATATTTTTGTAAGTAGAAACAAAATCAAATAAATAAAGAAACAAAGAAAACAAATAAATAAAAATAGCAACAGTAAGTATTTTGTTGAAAGTAGAAACAAAACTAAAAAATAAAGCAACAAAGAAAAAAAGAAAAAATATGCCACCTGCTGGGCCCAAACGGCCTGAATACGACTAGAAACCCAACCATGGGCCAGGATTCAGGCCCGTAGAAAGCCCAGCAAGTCCACAGGCAAAGCAGTGACAGTTTAGGCCCTTAGGCCTGCAGTTTAGAGGAGTTCGAGAGGAGAGAGACAGCGGGGCTTATAAACTGGTGCTGCTCTACCTCAACTAGCGAGGTGGGACTAAACTTCCCACCGCACCGCGGCAAGGCCTTTAGTCCCGGTTGCTGCCACCAACCGGGACTAAAGGGGGGCATTAGTCCCGGTTGCTGCCACCAACCGGGACTAAAGGCGCCTCCTTCCCGCCCTTTGGGCTGCTGAAAAGGGACCTTTAGTCCCGGTTGGTGGCAGCAACCGGGACTAAAGGGGGCTATTAGTCCCGGTTTGTGCCAAGAACCGGGACTAATATTCCTCCTATATAAGCTACACTTGCGAAAATTTCGTTCAGTTTCTCCTTCTTCCCAGCCCCGGCGCCGCCCTCGATCTGCTCCGTCCCCGTCGCCGTCGCCGTCGCCCCCGTCGCCCCCGTCGCCGTCGCCCCCGACGCCGCCTCGTCGCTCCGCCCCGCGCCGTCGCCGCGCCCCGCGCCGTCGCCCCGCGCCGTCGCCCCGCCCCGCGCCGTCGCCGCGCCCCCCGGCCGGCCCGTCGCCCCGCGCCGCCGCGCGCCCCGCCCCGCCGCCGTTGCGCCGCCGCGCCCCGACGCCGCCTCGTCGCCGCCCCGCCCCGCCGCCGTCGCGCCGCCCAGCCCTGCCGATGTGAGGGCCGGCTCCCTTTTTTTATATGTTTAATATATATTACTGTATATATATATATATATATATATATATATATATATATATATAGTTGCTGTGTATATATATGTATGTATGTGTATATTTTTTTTTCTTAGGAATTTTCTTAGGAAATTGCAGTATATATAGTTGCTGTATATAGTTGCTGTATTTATATGTATGTGTATATCTTTTTTTTT
>LR738715.1:871048120-871086388 GCA_902687465.1 Secale cereale | reverse complement strand
CGAACCGAGTCCGGCCAGGAGGTATATATGTTAGTTAAGCATGTGCTGACTAGTTAATTGATTCATTCATTAACTCTCGTCTTTGTTCCTTTTCTAGCCCTCCGGATCGAGCAAATCTTCGGTAAAGAGACGAGGAGCGAAGAAAAAGTTGAGGCCGGATGAAAAGTTTGAGATCTTAGAAATCTCGCGCTCCGGCGAGCCGACTGCACCCATCCGCACAAAGAACGCATTTGTTAATCAGTGCGGGGTTCTGGTTAGGGACAAGATCCCGATCAGCATCCATCAATGGTTAAAGCCGGCTTCAAACGACGCTCAGGTGACTTATGTCACTGATATGCAGAAAGAAGATCTTTGGAATGAGCTGAAGACAAACTTCGTCCTACCGCGAGAGGTTGATCCGGCGAAGCCAGTTATAGAGGACTTAATCAAGTCTGCTGCACTTCAGAAGATGGCAGACCAATTAAGGGCATGGAAGAAAAAACTGAATACGTTTGTCAGAGAGAAAACGACTCCAGAATTCGTGGGCATATATGAGAAGATCAAAGATGACTGGCCCGCATTTGTGGCCCATAAGAAGTCGGAAAAGAGTCAGAAGATGTCGGAGACAAACCGGATAAATGCTGCAAAGAAGATGCATCACCATCGCATGGGGTCGGGCGGCTACCTCGTAGCCCGGCCTAAGTGGGCCAGGGCTGAGAATGATCTGCTTCAGAAAGGGATCGAACCAGAGACAATGCACTGGCCAGAACGTTGCCGGACTTGGTTCTTCGGGGCTGGCGGATCCTTGGACCCTGTAACAGGGTGGTGCATTTGGACGGACAAGCAATTGGAAACACCACTCAGGAAGATGCGGCAGTATATCAAAGCAGCGCATGCAGGGACGTTCATCCCCGACAGAGAGAACGACGAGCTGACAATGGCCCTCGGGAATCCTGAGCACCCTGGACGGACACGAGGCACGCCAGGCTCCCTTCCGTGGCGTGCTGGGTTTCCGGACGCAGGAGGCTACAAATGCCACGACAGGAGGAAGAAAATGGAGATGACCGAAATCCAGGTGCTGCGGGCCAGAATACAAGCGATAGAGGAACGGGAAGCAGATCGGGAAAGAATTGCCGAAGCTTCCCCCGAAGCTACCCCGCCATCTCAGCGGAGAAGCAGCGTGGCTTCCACCGAGCTGCCTCAGCCAGAGCTTGCCTTGACGGCTACTGCCAGGAATCCTGTGGATGCTATCACGGAGGCACAAAATTGCCACCTTATGGCACAGTGGATGAATCTGAAGGTCAAGGCGGCTGCTGGCTCTGTTTATCCTTCTGGACCAGACGACACTTTTCACTGCCGGCCGATTCCAGAAGGATATGCTAGGGTGATGGTCGACGAAATAACGGAGGGATTTGAGGAGCTCCAGCTTGACCACCCTACCGGTGAAGGGGAGACTCGGCTGGGTTCTTCACTGAAGACTCCATGCCTATGGCGGAAGGACCTAATCAACATTCTGAACTGGACGCCTCCGCCTCCTCCTCCTCCGACGACGAGTCAGGGCACTCCGCCTCCTCCACCGCCTCCTCCTCCGGCGAGTGACCATCAGGGCACTCCGGCTCCTTCTCCGGCGAGTGACCATCAGGGCACTCCGGCTTCTTCTCCGGCGCGTGGCGGCACACCGCCTCCTTCGCCGCCGGCGCGTGGCGGCACTCCGCCTCCTTCGCCGCCGGCGCGCCCGAGCAGACAGCCAGCTCCTCCTTCGCCTAATCAGCAAGGGCGGAAGAGACCTGCCGCCGCTCCGGCTGCTCCTGCTCCGGCGCCTAAGCAAGTAAAAAAGACAGCCGCTTCGTCTGGTCCGGCGACGTCTACCAGTACAGCCAGAGGCGGGAGGCGATGCAGATTCGGTCCTTCTCTCACGCCTCTAGAGAAGTTACCGTACGAGAGGTCCGACGAGGAAAACACGAAGATCGCTGAAGGCGAAGTGAAGGACTTTTTTGAAGGGTTGAAAGCACAGAGACATCCACCTCCAGAGGAGAAGATAGATGCGGTGAAAGCAAAGCGCACTCTTGCTGCCCTGAAGCAACCAGCGAAAAGTAAGCCGAAGGGCAACTATGACCGCATTATTCAAAAGACATTTCAAGATGCCAAGCGGTCCGGAAGTACAAAAAGTGATCAGAGGTTAGCAGAAGGGCGAGCTGGGAAACAAATTGTCCAGCTCGGCGAACAAGCGAACCAATCGTGCCCCCCGCTCAAGGTGTCTAGCGACATGGTCGCTAATGATCCGAGGATGGTGCCCGGTTATACCAATCTTGCATATTACGCGTCCGACGATGTACACTATGATTTCATGGACGTGCAGATAGAAAGATACGAGTACAAAAAGCCTCTCGTAAAAAATGAAAGATCTCTATCAACGAATATGCGAAGATTGCATGATTGGTACATGAAAATCTGCAGAGAGTCTGGGGGAGGAATAACTTGTATTTGAGAGTTAAACCGGAGCATGACCTCGTTGGAATTGACATGTTGCCTGTTCCATTTGAGGAGTTCTATCAATTTTTCAATCAATTGGCCCTCGATAAAACAACGATCACCTGCTACTGTCTGTAAGTAGTACTACTTCTGTCATTAAGTCTCTCTATATAGCTGATCTTCATTGCATGTATTTATAATTATCCTCACTATATTATGCAGATTGAAGATCGTCGAATTGAAGAAAAGACAAGTAGGTGATATTGGGTTTATTAACACATACCTCATAGATGCAACCGAGGTTAAATTGCGTCCCGGCGATACCGAGACCAACTTGCTACGATCGTTGGTGGTAAATGAAAACAAAGATATAATACTCTTTCCTTACAACTTCAAGTGAGTGTTAATGTCTTGTGCATATTTGGTTTCCCTTATATATATCAGTCAAGTTTATAGTGATGTAATGATCTCATGCATTCATGCGCAGCTTCCACTATATTCTCTTAGAGATTAAGCTTGAGAAGGGAATAGTAACTGTCTTCGACTCTAAACGTAAAGATCCCGAGGAGTATGCGGACATGACTCAAATGCTAGCCAGGTAAGTTAAATCGATCAATATTATCCACCATGCATATATATCAGCAACTTCATTTCTGATATCAACTAATTGTTTCCTTTGTCTGGCAGGGCTTGGAAAACATTCATCAAAAAAGCTCCGGGACTGCCGAAGAAGCTACAATTTAGATACCCGAAAGTAAGTACTATATAGTAGCATGTTCCGCGCGTGCATCTCCTATATCTTGATTCAAGCGCTAGCTAGTTTCATCAATACCAATTTGGCATATTCTTGCTTATCAGTTTGATTGAGCTCTATTTCTTGTAAAGTGGTTGTGGCAGGAACCCGGGAATGATTATTGTGGATACTACATTTGCGAGTCCATCCGCCACACGACCTGTGAGCGGGGCTACACTGATGAACAATTTAAAGTGCGTAAGCAATCAATAATATTAACAAATTTATAGCATGCATCATTTCATGTATTGACCCCCTACTTCAAATTAGATGTTTCGGATGCGGGATGAACTCCTAACACCAGATCGTCTGCGAGCAATTCAAGAGTAATTGGCGGCATTCTTCCTTGAACACGTGATCGCTGAAGACGGAGAATACTATGTGGACCCTGCATCCATGTGTTAGGAGATTATTTTTGTAAGAGATAATTATTGTATATATGTGCCCGGTAGTGTCGGATAGATATACGAGAACTTGTTGTTCGACCAATCTCTCGGAGAAGGAGAGGTGGTCGATATTACTTCTCTCTGTATGCATATATATATATATATGTTGATTATACGATCTTCTGTTTCCTTCGTTTGCTTAGTAGCTAGCAGCTAGCTAGCTAGCTAGCGTGACTCTAGTCCTCTCTATATACGTATGTGTAGTACGTAGCGTCGACCAAGCACGGACATAAGAGAGAACACTTCTCTCTATTAATTAGCTAGCTAACACAATATATGAAACACCTAAATTAACCCCCCAAAACCTAAAACCCCCCCTCCCCTTTCAAAAAAAAAACAAAAACCACAGCCACAGAAATGCTGACGCGTGGAAGCCTTTTGGTCCCGGTTGGTACCACCAACCGGGACTAAAGCCCCTCCTGCCTGGACTCAGTGCACAGGCCACGTGGACACCCTTTTGCCCCGGTTCTGGATTGAACCGGGACTAAAGGGTCAGAGTATTAGTACCGACCCTGTTGCCCCGGTTCCAGAACCGGGGCTAAAGGCCCAAATGAACCGGGTCTGATCCCCCTTTATCTACTAGTGACCTATCAGCAAAGCGCGGCGTGCCGCCGCGCACTACCCACTAGTAAAATCAGATGTCATTGAGGTTTCTATTTCTATTTTTACAATTGATCAGCAATTTCCTTGCTTTCTTCTTGTTCTGCTGATATGGATTCCCCAAACTTTTTTATTTGGTGCACAACATGTGCTTCAATGCTTGTGTCAATGGTTGAGGAGCAGCAAGGTTGTCAGAATCGTGATTTTGAATCGGATCGTTGCACCTATGGTAGGATCGCAAATCGTAGAATCTTCACTATCAGGATCGTAGAAACGTAGATTCTATGAAGTAAAATCGTAGAATCATAGGGGTTAGGTTGGATCGTAAAGTCGTAGAATCGTATAACAGAATCGCGATTCTGACAACCTTGAGCAGCACACTCCGTTATATGATCTTTCTAACATTTAAGATCCTTAGTAACTAACGACGAGCTATATATGTTGCGTTGCAGGATCTTGCAGAACACAAGTTGTATATCAATAACTAAATGCACGTTCCAAGTACTGGATAGAGCATCCAACGACTGGAGCTGATCAAAATAAAAGGTATAGTGGAACGATTAACCCTAATGTTTCGAGCATCACATAAAGTTTTCTACATTTCTATCGTTCATACCGATTCCCTTGGCACAAGAACCAAATCTTAAAACAATTCATCGCTTACACATAATATATCCAGATGAATAGAAGGAACAATACAATTAATCATTTACGTGTGATTGTATTTTCATTTTATAAAGGGAGAAGTATATATTTTGTCCCTCAATTTTCTCGAAAGTATAGAAGTGGTCCCTTAACTTCAAAACCAGCAAAGCTTAGTCCCTCAACTTCTCAAACCGGATTAGTTTAGTCCCTCAACTCAACAAAAGTGGTTTTCGTGCTGACTTGCATGGTTTTGACCGGTCATCGCCCACATGGCAGTCTTCTTCTTCCTTTCCATTTTGACCTCGTCTGGGCATTTTGTCAAGCTGTTGGCGCGCGCCCAGCAACAAAAGGAGTAGACGTACGCGGAGTTTGTGTGGCTTGTGACGGCGCACGCAGAGGGTGCAGGCGACAAGGGAGCTGCGGCATGGCGAGGCTCGCAAGACCAGCAGGGTCAAGCCGTTAGGCATGGAGGCAAGTGGCGTCTTGGTCTCCACAGAGGCAAGCTCGTAACACAACTCCCCACAACTAACTGCTGTTCCTTGCTGTCTCATGCTCATGGTCTGCCTATGCCAGTGTAAATGACGGCGCCGTCGATGTCTCCCCGTGATCCAGTTCACGTACACATCCATCACTTCGCGATCTTAGTTAGATATACTCGTACTTATTCCTGTCATTGGCCAGATGTGTATATCCAAAATCGGAGCAGTATATCCAAAATTGGCCCGATCTTAGTTAGATATACTCGTACTTATTCGCGCAGAGGATACAGAGAAGGGCCATGGCGAAGCTGTCGGGGAGATAGGTCGGGTTAAAGAGCATGTGTACCGGCCAAGTCCGCGAATGCGGACGTGGCCGCGCCGTCATGGAACATGATGTGGACAGGAGCACGTCGGAGGGGCATCATTGGATGTTGAGGTTTGCTCTTTCGACGTCGCCACATTCGTCATTCCCCACATCAGGCATGTCATGAGGACCGTGAGCTGGTCACATGGATGCCAACTCCGGAGCGCGGCGCACAGAGAGGAGGGGTCGACGCAGAGCTCCGCTATCCTGGACGCGCTCTCCGGCACGCACGGCGCCCAGGTGTGCACCGCCCCACGAACTCATCGAGCTCGACGCCATACAACACAAATGCCCCACTGGCGGTGTTGAGCCATCTATGCCGCACGCACAGATGACGACGACCTATACCGCCATGGACGTCTACCCTTGAGCACAGTCCGGCCTCGGCCCTTCTCGTCTTGTGAGCCTAGCTGTGTTGTAGGCTTGTAGCCCCCTGAATCCTCTGCGCGAGCCAACTGTTAGACAAAATGCCCAGCCGCAGTCAAAAGGAAAAGGAAGAAGAAGATTGCCACGTGGGCAATGGACCGGTCAAAACCATGCCAAGTCAGCACAAAACCGCTTTTGTCGAGTTAAGGGACTAAAGTAATCCGGTTTGAGAAGTTGAGGGACTAAGGTTTGCCGATTTTGAAGTTGATGGATCATTTCTATACTTTCGAGAAAGTTCAGGGACTAAAAATATACTTTTCACTTTTATAAATAATATACTAACATCTTCCTCTTCACTGTGTTAAACATGTTGATATTTGATGTCGTTGGATATACCAAACATTTTGGATTCTTCAATGTTACATTGATTAGTAAAAATATCTCAAATATGTGTACCACCTGAGTTTTTCTAACTATTTACATCTCCCTTTGGTAAGATGGACGAGCGCAGCAACGCGCTCCTTTATGATCTAGTTCTTCTTAAAAAGAGATACTGACCTTGTATAGATGCAAAATTGAGAAAAATAGAGCGGCATCCTGTAGTGAAAACAATCTTGGGATGTACGTAAAAATGCAAATGCTAGAAGCTTGTCACATGTGTGCACTGCTTATAGGCAATGAACCTCTTTCGATGCTGTCTACGCCTTTCTGCTAAGGAAGATTTAAATCTCGTGAAAATACAGATAAAACTTCACGGTATACAAAAGCGTGAAAAGTAAACAGTGCACATAAAAAATATTAAAAAACAAGATGTAGTATTTCTGTAAGGACTTGTCTAGTGATTTTATTGGAACATTTACCTTATGCTTCTGCGGATGCAAAACAGTTAATAGCGTGGAACTTTCTAAACACACATAAATATGATATTTCTGAACTAAACAATAGATGCGGTTAAGTAATCATCATGAATGTTCTCTTATGTTTCTCCAATGTATTGATCACATAATATAGGAAACAGATTATTTTTCCAAACTACAAAGCTTCCAGTGAAATGCATGTCTCTTATAGTTTTGTTGTGTGCACGTGAGATTACAGAATGTATCATTAGAAGTTTAGGTACATACCTTCCATTATCTCAGAAAAGATGCGTGCCTTAACCAAACCAATAACTTGTAATGTGAAGAAGTGCATGAATCGAGAGAAGGGAGGCACAATCTTTCATGGCGTGCTAGTCTAATCTGATATGAACCCCAAAGAACGAATGAACATGGATAGAAGGCAACCCTGGGTATACACTGTCAGATACCATCCGGCGGCACGAACCATAGCTATACGCGCCGCTTCGAGGACACCTTCTTTGTAACGAACCATAGCGGTGGCGTCGAGTTTTCTGATGAGAGATACTGGATCGAGAGTGAGAGGCGAGTTTTTTGGTTAGAGACACAAGATCGAGAGTGAGATGAGAGGGTTGGGGAAGATCGGGCATCGGACGTGGGTTTCTTCGTCGCAGGAGAGGGGAGATCGTGGGCGAGATGATCGGGATAAGACGCGGGGGTGTGGATAGCGGTTTTTACGAAGGAACCGTGTGAGGACTATCGATCGAGAGGCGGGGTAGCGAACGAGGTCGAACGATCACGACGTTCGATTATGCTTTAATAGTAGAGATATATAGTAACCCATTTGTAATTTCGAAACTGTTTGCTGGATTAATCTGCCTCTAAGATGCAAATCGGTCTCTAAACTTAAGTTAATATAATATGAAATAGACCAAATGCTCATTATCGATTGAATTTATTTCTTTGTGCAAAGTTCTCAATCCTATAGTAAATACCAGCATAGCATTATTATTTGGATGCCATGTCACTTATGTGCGAAATCATAAACATTATTTGTTCGAGTCACTTGAAGGTAGAATAGTTAGCATTGGATCAGTGGTTTTGACCTGACACTTAAAGATCAGAAAGTAGAACCGAAGCTTGAATAGTTGCAACAAGTTCATGGAATAACTAAGTCAGCTGATGACTTATTTTATTGTTGAGCCTCATGCCACAGGGAAGTATGATCTGTCTAACATATTCACTTGATATTCTATTACCCTTCGAACAGCTGGCCACAATTTTCCATTAACTTTATAGAAAATGATCAGTCTGCATTCATACCATTGGTATTTGACCCGCATGGGAAAAAAGAGAATAAAACAACTTATAACTACCGAAACCATCAAACTATTATCTGCTCCCCTCTACAGCCTCATGTGAATCAACATAGATAAAGGCTCTAACTCTAATTGTGCCATTGAGATGGGCTGGGAAGCAGCCGATTTGCTGCATCGGGCTAATCTTGTACAGTACTATTAAAAGAGCAAACATAAATTTCCCTAACTCCACACAACAAACTGTACACGGGATAACTAGAACCCTCCAATGAAATCAACTTAAATATATCCTACCGTTGATATTACGATAATGGTATGCCACGCAAATGAATGGCCCGGATTAGATGTTTTGCCGAGCAGACGCTCCATGGTTTGTCAATTTCTGTCCTCCGCGTCCCCTATCCCCGCCCGCAACTCCCGATTTCCGAATTGATTCCATCGGAATCGTGGCTCCTCAACCCTTTTTTCTTTGGCCCAGATTGAAAAGAATGGATCCGCAGCAACCTTGCGCCACCAAGGAGGCGGGTGATAGCAGCGGCGGAATAGGGCGTGGGTGCCAAAGGGGCAACGACGACGGTGGTCGTGAGCGCTACCATGCAGAGGCAGGCAACACAGCTCAGGAAGAAGTTCCAGGCGATGGACATCAGTCGCGCCGTGATACGTCTCCAACGTATCTACTTTTCCAAACACTTTTGCCCTTATTTTGGACTCTAACTTGCATGATTTGAATGGAACTAACCCGGACTGACGCTGTTTTCACCAGAACTGCCATGGTGTTATTTTTATGTAGAGATAAAAGTTCTCGGAATGACTTGAAAATCAACGGAGAATTATTTTGGAATATATAAAAAATACCGGCGGAAGAAACCAGGCCAGTGGGCCCCCTGAAGCTCCACCGACCCCAGCTCCGACTCCATATATTCACTTTCGGGGAGAAAAAAACCAGAGGGAAGAATTCATCGCGTTTTACGATACGGAGCCGCCGCCAAGCCCTAATCTCTCTCGGGAGGGCTGATCTGGAGTTCTTTCGGGGTTCCGGAGAGTGGAGATCATCGCCGTCGTCGTCATCAACCTTCCTCCATCACCAATTCCATGATGCTCACCGCCATGCGTGAGTAATCCCAACGTAGGCTTGCTGGACGGTGATGGGTTGGATGAGATTTACCATGTAATCGAGTTAGTTTTGTTAGGGTTTGATCCCTAGTATCCACTATGTTCTAAGATTGATGTTGCTCTATGACTTTGCCATGCTTAATGCTTGTCATCAGGGCCCGAGTGCCATGATTTCAGATCTGATCCTATTATATTTTCATGAATATATGTGAGTTCTTGATCCTATATTGCAAGTCATTAGTCACCTACTATGTGTTATGATCCGGCAACCCCGAAGTGACAATAATTGGGACCACTCCCGGTGCTGACCGTAGTTTGAGGAGTTCATGTATTCACTATGTGTTAATGCTTTGGTCCGGTACTCTATTATAATGAGGCCTTAATATCCCTTAGTCTCCAATAGGACCCGCTGTCACGGGAGGGTAGGACAAAAGATGTCATGCAAGTTCTTTTTCATAAGCGCTTATGACTATATTCGGAATACATGCCTACATTACATTGATGAACTGGAGCTAGTTCGGTGTCACCCTAGGTTATAACTATTACATGAGGAATCGCATCCGACATAATTATCCATCACTGATCCAATGCCTACGAGCTTTTCACATATTGCTTGTTGCTTATTTACTTTGCCACTGCTACTGTTACAATCACTATAAAAATACTACCGTTACTTTTATCACCGTTACTGTTACTTACATATTGCTTTGCTACTAAATAATTTGCTGCAGATATTAAGTCTTTCAGGTGTGGTTGAATTGACAACTCAACTGATAATACTTGAGAGTATTCTTTGGCTCCCCTTGTGTCGAATCAATAAATTTGGGTTGAATACTCTACCCTCGAAAACTGTTGCGATCCCCTACACTTGTGGGTTATCATGCCGCCGTAGATCCAACCGACCGGTGATGGAGCAGTTATCGGCGTTCCTTCGCACGACACTAGGTTCGTCGCTCCTCCTCCACCATCCTCTCCCCGCCTCGCGGTCCCTACCAGAAGCCTTGCCAGCCGCAACCTCCCAGATCCTCCTCCCAATGCGTCGCTGCTTCTCTTGCGACATCCCTAGCTTCACGATCTCCACCACGATGGGCGTCACAAGCTCAAGAAAATGCGTCGAGGCTAAGGCGATGTTGCTCCCCTTCCTACCGTCGTCACCGTGTTCCGCCACTTGCGGCAGGAATCCATGGCGCAGGCAGAGAAGCCTCCTGCCAAGGAGGCGGTTCCTGCTGCATCACCAGATGAGTGATCCCTCCATCATAAGAGGTTCTTCAATTTCTATTTTTGTAGGTTTTGAATTCAGCGTGGAAGAGAACACCCACAAAATCATCACAAGGATTCATAAACTTACATTCGAATGGAAGAAATATGATTTTCAATTGCCATTAACCCAATCGATCTCTTGCGTGGTAAATCTCCAATCGTCTGAATCTGGTTCCTCTGCGGACTAGTTTACAGAGTCGGATCTGATGTAGGGGAAGGGGAGACCGAGGAGGAAATGGCGACCAAGAAGAGTATGGGCACCCTGGGTGACAATGACCTCAGGGGGAAGAAGGTGTTCCTTAGTGCCAATCTGAATGTTCTGCTGGACGATGGCCAGAACATCACTGACGACAACCGCATCCGCGCCTCTGTGCCGTCCATCAAGTTCCTCATGGCGAAGGGCGCCAAGGTCGTCCTGGCCAACCATCTGGTGAACACACGCTTCCGCCATTCTGCCTCCCGTGTGGCACACGACTGTAGCTGCTTATGTCGGGAGCAATACCACTGGTGGCCCAGCCACGCCTTCATCTCAGACCTCACCGGTAAATTCCTTTCTTGCTGTTCTAACAAAGGCAATTATAAATCTTGCATGTTTTTATTTGATACACCATGTTCCGAACTGCCGAAAACTGAATTCTAAGTGCTAAGACTGAAATTCCCATTAAGTTCATATGTTGCAATTCTAAAACTGGATTTTGTGTATGTAGTTATTCTAATGTCCGTCGGATCAACGGTGCTTATTTACTTCTCATGTTGAACTAATGTGTGATACTGGGTCTTGTGTACTTTCAATAGCCTTGCAATTTTCGTTAGGATTTGGTGCGTGCATTTTCACATGATTTCTAACAATCCAATTCATCTTTTCGTTGCATAAGACTAATCAACCAGGCACATACCCATTTCACTCTACTAAGTGTCCCAGGCTGTGTATGCTAGCCTCCTCCGCTGCATTTGCAGGCCGCTGAGTCCAACGTCCTCTACGTTGCAGATTACCCGCCCACTGCGCTGCGCAACTCACGATGCAGGCGGCCCTCCTCCGAGGCGAGGTGTTCTTCACGCTCATCGACATTAGTTTAATTCAGGGTCTATTTCGGTGTGTTTGGAGTGGACGGTAAGATGATGTGCTTAAATAGAATTAGAAGCGGTGTGTTTGGAGTGGACGGTAAGATGATGTGCTTAAATAGAATTAGAAGAGCAGGCATATCCACTTGGTGGTACTACTTTTTTACATAATAAAGTGGTGGTGGTGTGGACGCAGCGATTCGGTGCTCGAGCTCAACTGCTCCCGAAATCGCTAGCGTTCGTTCCAATCTCGGGATTCCAAGAAATCAGTCTGACACGTCTGAACAGAAGCACTTGGTCAGGCCCCCAGGAGGCCCTCGAGCTGCTTCAGATTCATCTCCTCCCCTAGCCGTAGCTGTCACCGTCGGTGTCCGCTGGCACCTTGATGGCATCCCCTTCACCCCCTCCTCCTCTGCAACCATCCTGGAGGTCTGGCGGAACGCGAAGACAAGAAGGTTTGGGAGAAGCAGATCTGAGGAGGGCACCTTCTCCGGTGGCCGGCGGCGGAGGAGCTGGGATGCGGCAATGGGGCAGGGGTAGGGGCGTAACTCTAGTCCACCCGGGGAAGGGAGGAAGGAAAGGGGGATATTTTTTGGGAGAGAAAGCTTCGTGGGGAAGGAAAGGCGCCGACGAAAGCGGCGTGCGTTTTATATTTCATACATGACCCACGCTAGCCGCTGCCCAATTAGGAACATCTTTATTCTCTCCCAGCAATCTCTCTTTGTCTCCTAGTGATCCAACGTGGCATAGCTCAGATAGCGCCTTTGATGTGTACCTTATTGTTTTGGATATCTCCTAGCCTAGCTTCAGGAAATACTTGATGAGTGTTAATAAAGATACGAGCATTATGTCCAAAAAGTTTGCATGACAAAAGAATCAAACCCCTTCCTTCTGATCTTACGGAGTTGCAGTCCAGAACCGTGCCACCATTCAAGCATTGTATTTGCGGGATTGGGAGCATGCATTGAACAAGTAGGTGGTCTGTTGTTTCATCCTCCTAAAGATAGAGAGAACACGGCGAGATGGTCTCCTGTAGGCCCCTGGAAACCCCGTGGTCAGACTTCCATATCATGTACTTGACAGAAAACCAGATGAAAACTTTACAATTCAATGATGTATAGCTCTTCTAGAGAGCATTAGCAAGATGAAAAACCCTCCTTGCTCCGACATAGGATCATGCATGTAGCTGGATTCTTCAGAATAGTAGCCCGACGGTGAAAAAAGCCAGGCAAATGTGTCTTCAGTATTCCCCTGAATCTGAATCTCTACTCCTAATGAAGCAGTTGATAGTCTTTGTTCCAGGGTTTTTTTTCGTCCTACCTCCCACTTCGTCTGGTTATATTTCACTTGGTTTATTTTCGTCCGATTTATTTTCGTCTCGCATCCCACCACCATATCTCCTCACGTTGATTTTTTTACCCTCACTATAAAAACTTTCCTAATATTTCCAAAGTTTCCTAACTAGACACGTTATAAACGGCAGGAACTGATAGCACATTACCAATCAATAAAACTTAGTTTCATGACGATCAATTCCAAATAATAAATTTCCTAATGCACCGATCTTTGCCTTTTCTAAGTGATTGTTTGGATAAGGAG
This sequence comes from Secale cereale, assembly GCA_902687465.1. Lineage (NCBI taxonomy): Eukaryota > Viridiplantae > Streptophyta > Magnoliopsida > Poales > Poaceae > Secale > Secale cereale. The sequence continues at coordinate 871,073,055 of LR738715.1, read as the reverse complement.
GATTAGCTACGGATATATCTCTACTTATAAAAGATGAGTCCGTACATCGTTGGTTGGTACCCCTAGCCGATCGAAGGAATGCATTGCCCCTACCGATTTCTTTCCAAAAGAGTCCACTTCCTGTTTCCGATTGAAGGAAACAAATTTCTTGCACTCTCCCGTTTCTGATTTTCTAGCGTGGTTTTCTTTCCTACCAAATACAACATCCTCCGTCCACGCCCCCTCTCCTCCCGACTTAGGTGCGACTGTGCGAGGGCTAGGTCAAAATATCGATGGAAGACGACTGCCGCCACACTGATACGTCCAAAACGTATCTATAATTTCTGCTTGCTCCATGCCTTTTTTGTGTGATATTGCTATGATATTTATGCACTTCCATACACTTTTGATCATATTTGGACTAACCTACTAATGGTTGCAAAAGTGCACAATGTTCTTGTTTTACACTTTATTGTGTAGGAATTACTTGGAAATTGACAAAAGCGCAAAAGGAGTCGTATTGGAGTAGGACTCTGACTTTCCTGAAATCTGTCTGAGAACGTTTTTTAAAGATGGTCACGTTCCGGCCCGAAGACGACGTCAAACGGAACAAGTCTAGTTGCGAAAGTTGTGGGGAATTTCGACGCGATGCTTCTGGATATAAAATTCGTCCAAATCGGAGGCCGGGCGGCCGTGTAAAGCCCATTTTACTGAGGCCCAAAATCTGATGACGGGAATCCGAGAGTCTATATAAAGAGAGGAAACCTAGGTCACCAAGGGCCACGAATTTTCCTCCTCCCGAGCCGCCATCTTGGAGAGGAGGACCAGCACCATTGCAGCACCATCCACAAGGAAGAAGGGGGGCCAAGGAGCCGCTGCCCCCTAGGGCCGCCGCCGCCCCGAGGGCCGCCGCCGCCGCCTCCGTGGCTGCCGCCGGCCATCTCCTCCTCGCGGGGCTACACCTCTCCATCAACACCATCATCAACCTCCTCCTCACCATGTCCATGTGTGAGTAGTCTTCTCCGGGGTCGAGGGCTCATACGTGTAGCTATGTGGTTATCTCTCTCTCCCATGATGTGATCTTCGTTGTGATCATAGGCTATGTTAATCTAGGGTGATCCCATGATATTTCCCCTTCCTCTATGTATTGGATTGATGTACTCACTTGTCTTTATCTAGTATAATCCCCGAGACCAAGGTGACAGCGGTCTATTGGACATGGATTAGAAAAATATTTTCATGAGTGATTTCCTCTCTTGTGTGTTGATTGAGGATTGAGAGTCTCTTGGTGCTTGTCTTTGACTATCCTTTAGATATGTTGTGGTGAATGTGGGACTCTCTTTGGATGGCCGCAGTGACATTGGGAAATCCTTAGATTGAGAACTACGAACTTTGAGTTGTGCTTTTGTAGCCCTACATAATTCTCGTCCTCTCTTGACCACGAAGGAATGACCTCCGGGTGCGTCTCCATTGCATGTTTTATGGGAAATATCATGTGATTCGATTATGTTAATGTAGTTGGGAGTTGCCACTAGTGAAAGTATGATCCCTAGGCCTTGTTTCCACCATTGCAATACCATTTGTGCTCACGTTTACCACTTGTTTGCTTGCTGCACTTTTTATTACAGATTTATATTACTTTGCTTTGCCACTCCTATCATCCATATTTTACCATCTCTTCGCCGAACTAGTGCACCTATACAACTCCTAGTTGTATTAGGTGTGTTGGGGACACAAGAGACTTCTTGTATCTTAGTTGCAGGGTTGCTTGAGAGAGACCATCTTCAACCTCTACTTCCCTGAGTTCGATAAACCTTAGGTCATCCACTTGAGGGAAATTGCTGCTGTCCTACAAACCTCCGCGCTTGGAGGCCCAACATAGTCTACAAGAGTAGAAGCGCGTGTAGACATCAAGCTATTTCTGGCGCCGTTGCCGGGGAAGTGAGTTCTTGAAGGTATATCTTTAGATCTTGCAATTAAATCTTTTTGTTTCTTGTTTTTATTTCACATGTTGCTTGTGGGAAGACGCCCCACACCTGTGGTGGTTGCTCCTCCTCCTACTGAAATTGTGCCCTATAAAATACCGGCTGGTATTATCGATTATGTTTTGGCTAATCGTTATGCAGGAGACAGACATCCCGATGAACACTTGCTGTATCTGTCACAACTATGTTCATTATTTAAGCTTGCAGGTGTATCAAGGGAGTTTGTCATGAGGAAATTGTTCGCCGTATCACTTATAGATAAAGCTTCAGATTGGTATAAGCTTCTCGATAACTCGCACTTGCTTGATTGGCAAGAGCTTATGTCTCTCTTTTACTCCAAGTTTTATCCTCTTCATGAAGTCCATGAGAATAGGAATTATGTTTATAATTTCTATCCTCATGACGGAGAGAGCGTAGCTCAAGCTTGGGGGAGACTGAAAACGTTAATGCTAAAAAGTCCTAACCATAGGCTCCCCAAAGATGCTTATGTGGAGAGTAAGAGTACCTTTTTGCATGTGGATCATGGTAACAATGCTTTATGTGATGCTTATATTGTTGAGTTTATTCGTGATCCCACTGAAAATTATTATGAGAAGGGAACATATGCTTATAGATATTTCAATAATATTAAGTTCCCTCTCTTTATGTTGAAGGTTTTGAAGCTGCACTTGTTTTGTCTTCCTATGCTTATTGCTTTGTGCTTCAATGAATTATTCCATTGCAATATTCCTGTGCATAGGAAGCATGTTAGGCTTAAATGTATTTGGTATTTGCTTCTTGATGCTCTCTTTTGTTCTTCAACTCTTATTCCTACGAGAGCATCATTAAAGTCTTAAGCCTATCTTTATGGCTATAAAAAGGAGCTCTAGGGAGACAACCCTTGTTATCTTTGCTTTCAGTTTGTTCTTTCAGTTTATGGTGGTCTTGATGTTTGTTACTACAGTAGCAACATCATTGTATCTTTATTTTTCAGCTTTGTGCCAAGTTTAGCCTCCGATTGCAAGAAAGTTCAAAAGTTGTGACGTGCTGTCCAGGAAACAGATTCTGTCCTTGGATAGAAAAATTCGTATAAAATCACCAGATCATCTTTTTGGTCTGAATGTTTTTGACAGCGTGCTCTATACAATTGTCGTTCGGGCGTCTGTTCTGAGTTTTTTGATTTGAGTTGCAGAAGTGCCCCGAAAAAATCATTTACTACCTGCTGGTCTGTTTTTCACAGATTCTGTCCTGTTTTGCCTTTCCTTCATTTTGCAAACCTTGAGCTTGCTTTTTCTTTGCAAAAACCTTTTGGCAATCTTGAGAAACAGTAGACCTCCAAGAATATCCTTATTTCCAGCAAGGAAAAATTATTTTATTAAGGGTACTAACCTCGCTAATCAGATTATGATGAGTTATGTACGAAGGGAGGTTTCAAGTGTGCGAGGGAAGATGATAAAAAGATTCAGGAGTGTCAAACGCTCAAGCTTGGGGATGCCCCCATTCACCCCCAAGCAATATTCAAGAAGACTCAAGCGTCTAAGCTTGGGGATGCCCCCGTGCATCCCCTTCTCCATCAACATTATCAGTTCGTCTTTCGTTCCACTATATTTTAATCACTTCAAGTGTTATGTGCTATGCTTTGAGCGTCTTGCTTTTAGTTTCCTTTAGCTTTGCTTGTTTTTCATAACGAGTTGGAACTCAGCTTTCTTTGTGTGGGAGAGAAACACGCTCCACTTCAACCTAGAACACAACATAGAATTTTCATGTTCATCTTTGCTGTGTATGTTCTTGGTCTTTCAATAGCTACTATCATGCTTAGCTCTTAGCTTTCACGCTTTTCTTTTTAAAGAGCTTTTGTCTAGTTGGTTGCTGGAACTCTCTTTAGTTATCATGCTTATCTTGTTAAGAGAGTTGGCTTCTATTGCACTGGTTGATAGGACTATGATAAAAACGCTATGTGCATAATGGTGCTTAGTAGTTCATGTTTTCTTATGGTTAGTCTCAAATAGCTGGGGGATTCTTAATGTGTTATTGAAGTACAAACATGATTTGTTTGCCTATGATGTGGTATGGTCTAGTGATATCTTCTTCCAAGAATTTATTCAGATTGACTTGACGTATGCTCACGCATATTTAAGACTGTAAAGAAAGTCTATCAAGCCTTGATGATCTTTAATTTCTGAGTAGCGATATACTTCCATGACCGATTCAATGTTGCTTTGTCGCTCTGCATGATTATGACCGTCATTGCTCTCTTAGTTGGTCGCTCCCAGTCTTTTGCTAACCTCCACCTGTACTAAGCGGACTGACTGCTTGTGCATCCAAAATCCTTTAAACCAGTTATGCCATATGAGTCCACCATACCTTCCTATACATGGTATTTACCTGCCATTCCTAACGAAGACTTTCATGTACCATCTCGAAATTAATAAAAAAAAGCATTTCTCTTTTGTGACTCTGTTTTAGCTCATGAGGAAGTAGTAGTTAATTCATGATCTTTTTAAGTTGGACAAGCTTCACCCCGAGATTGCATGTCTAATGTGCAAACCCCTAATACGAGAAGGAACTGGCATAGAGTGTGCCCGGCTCATTAAAAAAATAATACAACAAACAAACCCTCCTTCACGCTTTGTTCATGAGAAATCAGAAAACTTTGGCAGTGATAAACAAAGGAGATTAAGAGGATGTGATCGTCCTCATACGGGAGCCGTTCCTCGAAACTTGTCCAGCTCGAGAAGTAATTGAGTTATCTACTAGCATTCATTGACGAAATATGCATACCCCAAAAATATTTATTACCTCTGTTTTTAAAACCAAGAGCTCTGGTACATGTTTAGTTTTTGTTTCCGACCACGGGTTTTCAACCTTGCCATCAAAAGCCACGGTTCGAGAGTCTCCACCTTATTTAAAGCACCAACTATTGAGAGCATGATTGTCATTCTGAGTGTAATGTGCATTGTCCCAAAGTACCATTGTCTTTTGCATGATTATGATATCGTTTATTCTGAAATCATTGTATCTAGTCATCACTTAAACCTTGGAGGTGCCCCTGTATTTATGTTTTGCTTCACTAAAGGGGGCAAGCGAGATATCACTTTGTCATATTTGCACACCATGCTCACTACAAATCTATTGAGTGTTTCAGCATCATATTGTAAAACTTTCAGTTCTTTGTGATTTTCTCATGAGGCAACTTAATTACTACAGATTCATTGTCTCAGTAAGCACTTGTCATGTGACTGTGAAAAGTTCTTATATGGTTAATAGCATGTCACCACAGAAATTATGCTTGTTATCATTTACCTATTCGAGGACGAGCAGGAATTAAGCTTGGGATGTTGATACGTCCAAAACGTATCTATAATTTCTGCTTGCCCCATGCCTTTTTTGTGTGATATTGCTATGATGTTTATGCACTTCCATACACTTTTGATCATATTTGGACTAACCTACTAATGGTTGCAAAAGTGCACAATGTTCTTGTTTTACACTTTATTATGTAGGAATTACTTGGAAATTGACAAAAGCGCAAAAGGAGTCGTATTGGAGTAGGACTCTGACTTTCCTGAAATCTGTCTGAGAACGTTTTTTAAAGATGGTCACGTTCTGGCCCGAAGACGAGGTCAAACCGAAAATGTCTAGTTGCGAAAGTTGTGGGGAATTTCGAGGCGATGCTTCTGGATATAAAATTCGTTCAGATCGGAGTCCGGGCGGCCGTGTAAAGCCCGTTTTACTGAGACCAAAAATCTGATTACGGGAATCCGAGAGTCTATATAAAGAGAGGAAACCTAGGTCACCAAGGGCCACAAATTTTCCTCCTCCCGAGCCACCGTTTTGGAGAGGAGGACCAGCACCATTGCAGCACCATCCACAAGTAAGAAGGGGGGCCAAGGAGCCGCTGCCCCCTAGGGCCGCCGCCGCCCCGAGGGCCGCCGCCGCCCCCTAGGGCCGCCGCCGCCGCCGCCTCCGTGGCTGCCGCCGGCCATCTCCTCCTCGCGGGGCTGCACCTCTCCATCAACACCATCATCAACCTCCTCCTCACCATGTCCATGTGTGAGTAGTCTTCTCCGGGGCCGAGGGCTCGTACGTGTAGCTATGTGGTTATCTCTCTCTCCCATGATGTGATCTTCGTTGTGATCATAGGCTATGTTAATCTAGGGTGATCCCATGATATTTCCCCTTCCTCTATGTATTGGACTGATGTACTCACTTGTCTTTATCTAGTATAATCCCCGAGACCAAGGTGACAGCGGTCTATTGGACATGGATTAGAAAAATATTTTCATGAGTGATTTCCTCTCTTGTGTGTTGATTGAGGATTGAGAGTCTCTTGGTGCTTGTCTTTGACTATCCTTTAGATATGTTGTGGTGATTGTGGGACTCTCTTTGGATGGCCGCGGTGACATTGGGAAATCCTTAGATTGAGAACTACGAACTTTGAGGTGTGCTTTTGTAGCCCTACATAATTCTCGTCCTCTCTTGACCACGAAGGAATGACCTCCGGGTGCGTCTCCATTGCATGTTTTATGGGAAATATCATGTGATTCGATTATGTTAATGTTGTTGGGAGTTGCCACTAGTGAAAGTATGATCCCTAGGCCTTGTTTCCACCATTGCAATACCATTTGTGCTCACGTTTACCACTTGTTTGCTTGCTGCACTTTTTATTACAGATTTATATTACTTTGCTTTGCCACTCCTATCACCCATATTTTACCATCTCTTCGCCGAACTAGTGCACCTATACAACTCCTCGTTGTATTAGGTGTGTTGGGGACACAAGAGACTTCTTGTATCTTAGTTGCAGGGTTGCTTGAGAGAGACCATCTTCAACCTCTACTTCCCTGAGTTCGATAAACCTTAGGTCATCCACTTGAGGGAAATTGCTGCTGTCCTACAAACCTCTGTGCTTGGAGGCCCAACATAGTCTACAAGAGTAGAAGCGCATGTAGACATCACACACTCCCACTCCCGCTCCAACGCCGCCATATCCCATCTGCTGGCCTCCTCCATGGCCGAATGGCTGGGCGATGGGCACGGCGAGGACGGCGCCAACACACACGTTGAGAGCGTTCATGCAGCCGTGGACCACGCCTGCGGTAGCAGCATGGGATGATAGGGACCAGTCGCCACGCTTGACCGGAGGTAAGCGCGGGCGCAACCATGTAGAAGGTGCCAATGCGCTAAGGCAAATGCGGAGAACGGCGCACGTTTGTTCTTATTTCTCGAGCAAGCTTTTGACGTACGACCATCAGGGCGTCGTGGATCTTGCTTCATCTGCGCATCCATGCCGGCTGCTTTTATCTCGCATCTGTGGTTTCTCTGGTACCTACAGCTCGGTCATGTGCTTTGGCAGCAATGTTATCTCGGAAGGGCAGGGAAAGATATGGTAAGTATCTTGCTCTAAGTATCTTCTCGTGCACCCGTGGATTAGCCCAGCTTTGGTTATTTTGCTGCTATATGCGCTCGATTTTTTATTATTATTTTCGAAACGGGATGCGCTCGATTTTGATGTTTGGGCTAATGCTTGGAGTCGAGGATAGATTGGCTACCCAAAGCCACGTGTTTGGTCAATAAATCAAAAGATGCAAATTAAAGTCTTCTAAACCAAAATCAGCTACATTTATCAATTCTGGGCGAGAAGATGGTAGAAGCGAGAGGCATAATGACGTTCACAGATGTTATTGAGGGTGCTAGACTGTCAGACTACCATTGCATTCTATTAAGATAACATCGTACTACATGATCAAGGCATAATCTACAACTGATGATCTCATAATGGACTAGCCACAACCTCGTTCCTTGGTATGTACTTACTGCAGGTTTGGCTTAGAATTTTCTATTCAAAATTTATAGATATTTCGTTGGTTCAACTGCTTGACCATTTTGTATATTTTTTTTAGATACTAGCAAAATTTAGTGTTCTTTGAGGTACAGATCCTTTCGACTGAAATTTTCATATACAATACCCTGTATTTTGTACGATTATGCTAAATGTTGTCAATATGCTTAATCCAAGTTATTATTTTTTTTGTTTGAGTAAATTGTTACACATAAAATATGCTTAAGTCATATATGTTGCTTCAATTCGCCAAGAACTTGGAGGTGGTCTGCGTTTCGTCATGGAGGAGGTTCAACACCCTTTCTAATTCACTTTAACTCTTTCTATTATTATTTTTTACTTCTGTTCTTGCATAGTTTTTCGTTTCTACATAGTACTTGTTTTGTGTCGATCGACTACCTATGTTGAAGAATAATCCTATTTTTTCTCGAACAACACCCAAAGGCATATCCTTTTTGCATTAGAACAAACCGCCAAGATGTCTTTCACGTATGTTTTCACTCAGGTCAATTATGAGACTACTGTTCACATATGTTAATTATTTTTCTATTCATCTTAATCACTTATTACATGAATGGTCGTGGAAGAGGAAACAAATACTGGTGCACATTATATTCATGTGGCTTCGCACGACCTCTATAGTACTATCACAGTCGTAGGTGGCTAAGTGTTTGGTATGTATCTTCATGTGGCTTCGCACGATTTCTACTATGGGGGTTGGGCCGTTGATCATTTTCGGTGAAGTTGGAGTCACTTGATTGAGCCTTAAGGTCTCCGATTTTGAAAAATCAAAAGGTAATACTTTACAATTTACCTTGAATGGGATCCGGTGCTTTCCATACAACATGACAGTACACTTATGAAGTTGATCACAACTTACATGCATACTGATTACACTTGTCCAACTTAAGCAATGACTCAAATCGACAGAGTACAGTCAGGCACGCCACAACAAACCCTAATAGGTTGTGTGTGTTGCAAATCCTATCATCAACCGTTACGAAGGATTACAACTTACATGAAATACCATGATCGCTAGCAACAAGGATTCGGGGAGGACAAGATGATAGATGCCGACAAGGATTCAAGAAGGACAGGATGCCACAACACCGGCTGTAATATTAGTCGAGATGAATCTTATAAAAAAATTGAGATGTGAAGGTGTGATGGATTTAGCAAAAAGAAAAAGAAATCTGGTAGATTTTTGCTATAGAGAACAAAACAGATCGATTGCATTTGCTTCTTTACGCAATATGTTTATTGTGCTATTAAAAAAGTACTTGTATGTTATTTTTTGTTTGTGTTATAAAACATATTAAAAAGGAGTATAATTATTTATTATCTGTTTTGTGTTATAAAACATATTAAAAGGAGTATTTGACCGTTGGTTTTCTATGTTATTTTTATTGTAACAAAAGTTTGATTAGTTAACAGAAAATGTTGGGTATTACAATGATAACCATATGGATTTGGTAGTAGGAAAGTAGTGGATGAACCCAACTTCAGTGCATGCACCCAATGAACAGTAAATTCACAAAAAGGAAAAAAAAATCGTGGATATGATTATGCGCAAATGTTTTAGGAGGTTCCAAAATTTGCTCACCAAAATATTGATGACCATACAAAGCGAAATACAAATGATGCTCTGAACCCAAATTTACTATTCACATGTTTCAGCACAACCTTTTTTTTGTACCGAGCTCCTCGGATGTCATTTGGCCACCAAATTTTGTAAGCACCTAAAACATTTGGTCATAATCACATCCATAAAGTTTTGGATTTTTTTAATGTTTTGCTAAGTTTTTTATCATGGGTGCATGGGGGTGACTAAGTGCACAAAAACCACACTCATTGGTGGTTTCATATAAAATGAAATATAGTTGTTTAGGTTTTTTTTGGAGTTAGAAAAATTAAGAGGAAAATGTGAGAGAGAGATGTAATTACTTAATTATGTGGGAAGTTAATTACCATGCTTGTAATTAATTAGATATGCGCTGAAACGTGCTAAATCTATTTGAAAGTGCTCGTGGGCAAGGACGGCCAGCAGGCTCTCACCGATATAGGGACCAGCGTTACCAACATGGACTAAGGCCATGATGACCGTGCTTTGCATGACATACACAAGTTGATGGTTGTCGACACGTTCACAGGTGAGGGCACTAGGCGCTTGAGGACAACCAATGGTGACAATCGAGGTCTCTGGCCGCACCTTCGAGATGTCAGTGATGACTGAGGACAATCGGTCACACATCATCATTCTTCAAATATTGGTTCATCCCGTAGCAACGCACATGTGTTTAGCTAGTCCTACTAATTGCAATCCAAAGCCTGAAGTACTGAAGCAGATCAAGTATAGAGAGATTATCAGCAATGTCTAGTGCAGTATCTAACGCAAGTACAAATCTTCCATCGGCAAGGCATGCGGGACGGCGCGGGCGGCAGACGGCCGTGCATGGTCGACAGCCAGCGGGACACATGGCGGTGTGCGCTCTTGCATGCGGCATCGCAGGCAGCAGTGTGGAGCATGGTGCTCGGCGCTCGGTGGCGACTCATGCTCCAGAGTCGACAAAGAAGAGGATGAGTAGGAGAAGAGAAATTGATCGAATCTTGCACTGCAATTCGATCCAAATCAGACACGACATTCGATCCATATCAGACACGGGTCTCGCGCGCCAGCTCGGCGCCGCCCGTGACTGTTGAAATATATTGCCCACCTCCCTCCAGCAGTTCGGACTTTTGGATGAGTTGACTAGAGCATGAATTCAATATGATATCCGAACCAAGAGGTCTTAAGTTCAAGACCCTGCCAACGCAGTATTAAATAAAATGATTCTGCGGCCTACATCAGTTCGGACTTTTGGATGAGTTGGCTAGAGCATGAATCCAATAATGACCCACAGCCCCTGAAGCAAGATGTTGTCACTCGCATCGTTCGACTCCAGCCGTTGTCGCTAGCTCCAGGACACACCTCCTCCGCGTCGTCCGTCAAACCACCGCCCCGGCCCCGGCGCCAGCTGCAACAGCCAGACATCGTGCTGTCGTGCCCAAGCCCCGACGAAGCGGCCTCCATCCTCCGAAGCGAGCACGTCGGCCACCTTATCGCCCTCCGGCGCAATGCCTCGCCCCAAGCAAGCAATTTGTCGTCTTATCGTCCTCCCCCGTGCTACTTCTCGAGCTTGCGTTGTTTTCCCTCGAAGAGGAAATGGTGATTCAGCACAGTAGCGTAAGTATTTCCCTCAGTTTTTGAGAACCAAGGTATCAATCCAGTAGGAGACCACGCGCGAGTCCCTCGTATCTGCACAAAGAAATAAGAACCCTGCAGCCAACGCGATAAAGGGGTTGTCAATCCCTTCTGGATTACTTACAAAAGTGAGATCTGATAGTGATGATAAGATAATGTTTTTGGTATTCTTCACTTACAAAAGTGAGATCTGATTGTGATGATAAGATAATATTTTTGGTATTCTTGATATAGATTGAAAGTAAAGAATGCAAAGTAAAAGTAAAGTAAATAGTTGATGGAAGATTAATATGATGAAGATAGACCCGAGGGCCATATGTTTCACAAGTGGCTTCTCTCATGATAGGAGATGTCTACGGTGGGTGAACAAATTACTATCGAGCAATTGATAGAAAAGTGCATAGTTATGAGAATATCTAGGCATGATCATTGTATATAGGCATCACGTCCGTGACAAGTAGACCGAAACAATTCTGCATCTACTACTATTACTCCACACATCGACCGCTATCTAGCATGCATCTAGAGTATTAAGTTCATAAGAACAGTGTAACGCCTTAAGCAAGATGACATGATGTAGAGGGATAAACTCAAGCACTATGATTTAAACCCCATCTTTCTATCCTCGATGGCAACAATACAATACGTGCCTTGCTGCCCCTGCTGTCACTGGGAAATGACACCGCAAGATTGAACCCAAAGCCAAGCACTTCTCCCATTGCAAGAACTACCAATCTAGTAGGCCAAACCAAACTGATAAATCGAAGAGACTTGCAAGGATATTTAAATCATGCATAAAAGATTTCAGAAAAGAATCCAATATTGTTCATAGATAATCTTGATCATAAACCCATAATTCATCGGATCTCGACTAACACACCGCAAAAAGAATTACATCGAATAGATCTCCAAGAAGATCGAGGATAACTTTGTATTGAGATCCAAAGAGAGAGAATAAGCCATCTAGCTAATAACTATGGACCCGAAGGTCTGTGGTAAACTACTCACAACTCATCACAGATGCGATGGTGTAGATGTAGAAGCCCTCCAAGATTGATGACCCCACCGGTGGAGCTCCGGAACAGGCCCAAAGATGGGATCTCACGGGTAGAGAAGGTTGCGGCGGTGGAATTAGGGTTTCGTGGTGCTCCTCGATGGTTTCAGAGTACGTAGGTATATATAGGAGGAAGAGGGACGTCGGTGGAGCAACAGGTGGCCCACGAGGGTGGGGGGCTGATACGTCTCCAACGTATCTATAATTTTTTATTGTTCCATGCTATTATTTATGATGTTTTGGCTGTTTAATGAGCTTTGTTATACACTTTTATATTATGTTTGGGACTAACCTACTAACCCAAAGGCCCAGTCCAGATTGTAGTTTTTTTTTGCCTATTTCAGGGTTTTACAGAAAAGGAATATCAAACAGAGTCTAAACGCAATGAAACTTCTGGAGAGATATTTTTGGAGCAAAATGCACACGGGAGACTTGAGAACCACGGAGTACATCTGACGTGGTGTCCACGAGGGTGGGCTGTGCACCCCCTCTATAGGGCGCACCCCCTGCCTAGTGGGCACCTCGTTTGGCCCCCGGTGCCCACCTGCCTCCTATATATACCTATGTACCCCGAAACCATCAGAACAACAGAGAAAACCCTAGTTCCATCACCGCAACCTTCTGTTCCCGTGAGATCCCATCTTGGGGCATGTTCCGGAGCTCCGCCGGAGGGGGGATCTTCCGCAGAGTGCTTCTACATCATCATCATTGCCTCACCATGAGTTGAGAGTAGTTTACCACTGACCTTCGGGTCCATAGCTAGGAACGCCCAGCTAAGCACACATGGGGGCAATGCCAGGTCATGATGGAGGCCATAAACCGGGCCAAATTCAACAACGGACCACCGGGCGGCGGTTCAGGTCTCGGATTTCATGGTCCGGGTCACCAGGGTAATGGCTCCGGGTCAGGATATCATGGTGGCAACAATGGCTACAACCAAGGCAATCATCAGCATGGTCAGGGCGGTTATAATAACAAAGGCAACCATCAGTATGGTCAGGGCGGTTACAATAACCAAGGCAACCAACAGCAGGGCCAGGGTAATCACAATAACCAAGGCAATCAGCAGCATCACCAGCAAGAGCAATCCAGATATCAGAGTAATCCGAAGGAGCTGAGTAGTGGACAGTATCATGTTTTCACTATGAGTTTGTGCAAACGAGATCAAAAAAATCCTAAAGCGGGCGGTCCACACGGTTGAACCGGCAACACCACGATTCCTGCGCTGGTCGGAACAACCTATTGCGTGGAACAGAGAGGATCACCCGCCGCGGGTTGATAATCCGGGCCAGTTGGCCTTAGTGGTGGCACCACAGGTGGGTGGCTACAAATTCACTAAGGTACTCATGGACGGCGGCAGCAGCATCAACATCTTATATTACGAGACTTTCCGTCGCATGGGGTTAACGGACAAGAAGCTAAGACAGTCAAATACGGTGTTCCATGGAGTGGTGCTAGGTAAATCAGCTTACCCAGTTGGGAAAATTGATCTAGAAGTTACCTTTGGAGATGAACAGGATTCCAGGTCAGAGACGATAACCTTTGAAGTTGTAAAGATCCGGAGCCCCTATCATGCCCTGTTTGGACGGCGGGTTTACGCCAAGTTTATGGCTAGACCGTGCTATGTTTATCTACAGCTCAAGATGCCGGGTCACAAAGGAACCATCACGGTTCATGGAAGTCGCAAGATCGCATTGGAGTGCGAGGAAGGAGACGCTGCTTATGCACAGGCAGTATGTGCTACGGAGGAGTTGAAGTTCTATAAAGACAACGTTGATCCGGCAGATATGTCCTCGTTGAAGAAGCCAACTATAGAGCACGATCTGGCGTTGAAGTTTAAATCGGCAGAGGAAACCAAGCAAGTCGACTTTGTACCAGGTGACTCATCCAAGCAGTTCACTATCAGCGCTAACCTTGATCCCAAATAGGAAAGCGCGCTCATCGAGTTCATCCGTGAGAACCGGGATATCTTTGCATGGAAACCTTTTGACATGCCAGGTATACCGTGGGAACTCGCTGAGCACAATCTTAATATTGATCCGAAGTTCAAACCGGTCATACAGTATCTGCGCCACTTCAATGAAGAAAGGCGCAAGGCTATAGGTGAGGAAGTGGCCAGGCTTTTGGCCGCAGTGTTCATAGTTGAGGTGTTCCACCCAGAATGGTTGGCTAATCCGGTTCTGGTGTTAAAGAAAAATGGAAAGTGGAGGATGTGTGTGGATTACACGGACTTAAACAAGGCTTGTCCAACCGATCCTTTTGCTCTCCCCCGGATTGACCAGATCATTGATGCTATGGCGGGATGTGAGCGGCTAAGTTTCTTGGATGCATACGCAGGGTATCATCAGATCAAGATGGCAATTAAAGACCAGGAGAAGACAGCCTTCATCACTCCTTTTGGTGCTTTTTGCTACGTATCTATGCCTTTTGGGCTCAAGAGTGCCCAAGCAACTTACCAGCATTGCGTACAGAACTGTCTTAAGGGGCAGATAGGGAAAAATGTCCATGCCTATGTGGATGACATTGTGGTAAAGTCAAGGAAGGAGGAAACGTTGATAGAGGACCTCAAGGAAACCATTGATAACCTCCGAGTTTATAAGATGATGCTTAATCCAGAGAAATGCGTTTTTGGTGTTCCAGGTGGCAAGCTCCTTGGATTATTAGTGTCAAACAGAGGAATAGAAGCCAATCCGGAGAAGATCAAGGCGATCACGTCTTTGACTAAACCAGCTTGCATCAATGATGTCCAGCGTATTGCCGGCCGGATTACAGCGTTAAGCCGATTCATCAGTCGTCTGGGAGAGAAATCAATTCCGCTTTATCAGATGCTGAAAAAGACATATCGGTGTATATGGAGCGATGCTGCAAACCCCTGTTTGAGGACTTGAAGCGGCAACTAATGGCTTCTCGCCCCTCGTTGGTTACCCCAAGTGGAAGGTTGAGATGTAGCGTAGCGACAAGTTTCCCTTGGCAAGATACCAAGGATCGAATCCCGTGAGACTCCGAGGGTCGACAAGAAGGTGTCAACGGCGCTAACTTAGCGGTTCACAGGACCTGCACACATATACAAATAACTTTGCTCCCAACGAGTACAGAGAGGTTGTCAATCCCTCCGGCCTTGTTGTTTACAAAGGATCAAACGCAAGAGATAATAATGATAGCTATGACTGCAACTAGGAAATAAAGACAGGAAGTAAAATAGAAGGTGTGATCAGTGGTGGTAATATGGACCGGGGTCCCATGATGTTCTCTAGTGATGTCTCTCTCCCAAAAGACGATAAAACAGCTAAGCGAGGTAAACAAATTACAGCTGGGCAATTGACAGGATTATGTGCACAAACCAATGCTAACTATGCTGCAAGGAAAGGTAGAGGCTCAAAAGCATGGGCGGTAAGCCAAGGCAAGTAGACCGAAATCCATCTGCATCTAGTACTAATCATCCACCTTGAGATATCTATCCAGAACATCTCGCTGGTATTAAGTTGCGAATCCCACCCAAAGTATAAACTCAAAGCAACAGACAACTGCATTAAAAGAACTTTGCGTAAAGTAAACAATCCTTGCACCCGCAAGTACAAGCACCGTTGTTTTCCCCATTGTGGCAACAACACATCCCCTAGACTCATGTTTCTGTCACTCAAGCTAGTCATCAAGGGGCATGAACCCAAAATCAAGCATAACGCTCCCTCTTGGAGTTTCTACCTACTACTCGGCCAAAGCAATAAACAGCAATGGAGAACATGCAAGAATTACTCAAGAACATAAATATAAAAGATGTGAATCAAATATATTACTCACACACAATCTGAACATAATCTCATAATCCATCGGATCCCAGCAAACTCAGTAGAGCAACAGCAGAAAGATTACATATGTGCCTCGACCATGTAGGGCAACTCACGAGGTCTAAACCATGAAGAACAAAGAGGGGAGGAGAACATCACATAGCTACTGGTCATGGACCGATGGTCCAAGGTGGACTACTCGCGACTCATCCGGGAAGTGTCCATGGTGGTGGAGAAGCTCCCGGTGGTGGTTCTCCCCTCCGGCAGGGTGCCGGGAAGAGTTCTCCTGATGCTCCCGATCTTGGAAGCGTTGCGGCGGCAGAACAGAGGCGAGATCGCGAAAAAGGGTTCCGTCCTCGAGGGTTTCGGGACGCGAGGAATATATATGCGAAGGGGGGTCACCAGAGGCGGAGAGGGGGCCCCAGGCGCCCCCCTGGCGCGGCCAGGGGTGGGGCCGCACCGGGTGGCCGCCTGGGCCACCCCTGGCTCCCCTCTGGCCCCGCTTTGGTTTTTCTCGAAGCTTCATGTACGCTGATTTTTCCTGTATTTTTCCTGGAATTTTTGGAGCACTTTTAATATGGCGGAAATCTGAAATAGAAAAACAGCAGAAAACAGGAACTGGCACTGTGGTGCACTGAGTTAATAGGTTAGTCCAAATATGATCAAACGTGTATGGAAGTGCATAAATATCATAGCAATATCACACAAAAGAAGCATGGAGCAAGAAGAAATTATAGATACGTTTTGGACGTATCAACATCCCCAAGCTTAAGTCATGCTCGTCCTCGAGTAGGTAAATGATAACAAGCATAATTTCTGTGGTGACATGCTATCAACCATATAAGAACTTTTTAAGTAAAGCAATCAAGGCATGTAATTCAATTCAAGTCATAACAAGCAAGAGTCTATATTAGCATTGTAACAAGTAACATAAGAACATAAAGGTGCAAGAGCTCTCGCTGTCCTGACTCGAATGTCTCCAAATGGTGTTTGCGTGCAAGAAAGGGGATAGGGATATACGAGAGAGTAAAACATAGTTTTTGTATTGTTGAGAACTTAATCTACTAATGTTTCACACTTGGTCTTCTTTGGAATCTTATCTTGACTCATCTCCAGACCAACAGCCAGGTACAAGTCAAAATGATCCACTCCCTTTCAATATTTTGAGGACTCATGCAATGGATGAGCGTAAGCAAGAAAGTCGACACTTAGGATGGCAAAGAGAGAAAAATGATGAAGGGGGAATACAAAAAAGGTGTGAAAGCCTCACATCAATGAGGACAATCATGGGCGAGAGAAAGCCAAATGATAGATATGATGTGTGAAGTAGGGATTGCCATGCAACGGATGCACATATGAGCTAAGGTAAGCTCTCCAATGGAACTAGTGGGGGTGCATCCAACTTGCTTGCTCAAGAAGACCTAGAGCTCTTTTGAGGAGGCTCATCATTGGAATATACAAGCCAAGTTCTATAGTGTGAAGGTCCCCACATAGCTATATGCATGAATGATAATCTCTATGGAGTACAAGGTATAAGATGGAGTATGAGTGTGGATCTCTCAAAAGAAATAGTAGTGTGCCCCCTTCTCTTTTTTTTTTTCTTTTTCTTTTCTTTTTCTTTTTTTATTTTTTTTTATTTTTTTGTGGCCTCAATGGCTCTTTCTATTTAACTCTCATTTGTCCTCTTTGGGATCTTTTGATTTTGTCCTCTTTGGGATCTTTTCCTCACTTTAGGGGCAACACTCTATATATTACAAGAAGTATAGAAGATCTTTCACACTTTACAAAAGTACTCAACATAAAGAAAATGAAACTATCATGATGTATGCAAATGTATGCCTCTGCCGGTGTAGCAGGAAATGCAATGATACTAGCGCGTCATGTAGCAATGATTAGGGCAAGGCCCAACTAGCATGCGGCTCATCGATCAAGCAAAAAGCATGTATGACATGAAGATCAAGTCATGAGAAGATGGATGTTGCATGGCAATGTATCTCGGAAAGGCTATGGAAATGCCTTGATAGGTAGGTATGGTGGCTGTTTTGAGGAAGGATATAATGAGGCTTATGATGACAGAGCGTATCGTGCCAAGGATTTGGATGCACCGGCGAAGTATGCGCCAACTCTCGAGGTGAGAAAGGGCAATGCACGGTACCGAAGAGGCTAGAAAAATATGGCTAGGTGGAAGTGTCAACTTTCGAATAGTCACATTAGTCCGAAGAACTCATGCACTTATTATCGGTAACTCTCAATCTAATTAGGAGGTTCACAAAGAGACAAGTACCCCGAGGAGGAGTGTATGGGGGTTTGGTTATCCTTGCGCATCCTCGACTCATGGTACGTGAGTGTACTCTAATATTTGATCCCTCCAAAGATTAGTGATCCATCTAGTAGCTAAAGTTCTCAACTATTTTGTAGGTTTTCGAAAATAAACACGGATTGCCCAAAATACGACATCTATCACTAATAGGCTAAAGCTCTTGACACCAAAAGTTCAGACATTACTCATGGCAATACCTCAAAACTATTGCAAGTTACTACTAAAATTAAATAGCAACCTCAATTACCTACTTTAAGTTAAGACACACAACTCAGTGCAACAGGAAAACTCTCTTAACAAGATAATCATGAAAACTCAAGAGAGTTCAACAACCAACTAAACAAAAGCTCTTTAAAATGAAAAAGCATGAAAACTAAGAGCTAAACATGACAACAGCTAAGAAAAGACAAAGAACACACACATCAAAGATAAGCATGAAAATCCTATATTGTGTTCTAGGTTGAAGTGGAGCGTGTTTCTCTCCCACACAAAGAAAGTTGGGTTCTAACTTTTTATGAACAGCAAGCAAAGCTAAAGAAAACTAAACAGGAAACTAAGAGCGAGATGCTCCAAGCATAGCACATAACGCATGAAGTGATTAAAATATAGTGGAACGAAAGACGAACTGATAATTGTTGATGGAGAAGGGGATGCACGGGGGCATCCCCAAGCTTAGACGCTTGAGTCATCTTGAATATTTCTTGGGGTGCACGGGGGCATCCCCAAGCTTGAGCATTTGACCCTCCTGAATCTTCTTTTATCATCTTCCCTCGCACACTTGAAAACTCCCTTCATACATAACTCATCATAATCTGATTAGCGAGGTTAGTACCCACAATAAAATAATTTTTCTCTACTGGAAATAAGGATAATCTTGAAGAGCTATTGTTTCTCAAGATTGCCAAAAGGTTTTTGCAAAGAAAAAGCAAGCTCAAGGTTTGCAAAACGAAGAAAAGGCAAAACAGGACAAAATCTTTGAAAAACAGACTAGCAGGTAGTAAATAATTTTTTCGGGGCACTTCTGCAACTCAAATCAAAAAACTCAGAATAGACACCCGAAAGCCAATTGTATAGAGCACACTGTCAAAACAATTTAGATCAAAAAGATGATCTGGTGATTTTATACGAATTTTTCTGTCCAATGACATAATCTGTTTTCTGGACAGCACGTCACAACGTTTGAACTTTCTTGCAATCAGAGGCTAAACTTGGCACAAAGCTGAAAAGAAAAGATACAATGATGATGCTACTGTAGTAACAAACATCAAGACACAACAAAAGAAAAATAAAACTTTATTTGTTGTGGGCTGCCTCCCAAAAGCGCTTTCTTTTATGCCTTTAAGCTAGGCATGATGCAAAAAGATCAAGTTGTATCAATTGAACCATCATCAAGATCATCAAAAAGCTCTTCAATAGTACAACTAGTCTTAAGAGGACTTTCAAATAATGGCCTAATAAAGATACTTCTAGGGAGAAAACCAAAAGGTGGAAAGTCAATGGAAGATTCATTTATAAATTTATCAAAGAGAGGTATTTCTTCCAAAGTCTTCACAGTTTCAACCCCTTTGGCAATAGATGTATTACTTTTGGAACGAGGAGCCTTTGGAACGTATACGAACTTAGGTTCCTTCTTTGCCGGAGTTTCTACCTTTTTGGCTTTGATTGAGGAGAAAGTAGTTCCTAAAGTGTCAAAGATTTCCTCAATCTTGTCTATCCTAGAAGAGTCCAAGTCATGGGAATTGATGGTCTCCAAAGTTTTGAGAATTTTATGCATGGAGCTATCAAGCCTATTCAAATTCCCTTGGACCTTACGGTCCAACTCATTTATCTTATTAATGCTTGGCATCTCTAGCTCTATCTTTTCAAGTTTTTTCATAATGTGAGCTAGGGTAATGTCCTCTTGAATGCTAACAATAGGGGGATTTCCAGCAAGATTTTCCATAATACTAAGAGATTCCCAAACTGGGGCTTCTAGGAAATTTTCATTGATAGCAGAATCTAGAATAAACCTATTCCAAGAAGTAATTCCAACATAAAAATTTCCAAGCAGGATAGTGGTAGATTGCTTCTTGGTGGCTCTTTTTTTAAAATCATAAATTCTATACCAAGCATCTTTTAGACTTTCACCACCTCTTTGTTTAAAGGTGAGCACTTCTGCCTCACCAAAGGCAAAAAGGACCAGACATAATGTCAACTAAAAGCAAGATAACTATTTTTGTGATTTTTGGTAAGGGACACTAAAGCAAAAACTGGAAGGTAAACTAACAAGACTAAAAAGCAAAGATAAAAGATAGCGTGCAACTCCCCTATCTTGAAGAGTGGAGTCCCCGGCAACGGCGCCAGAAACTTTTGCTTGATGGCTTCTCGCCCTTCGTTGGTTACCCCAAGTGGAAGGTTGAGATGTAGCGTAGTGACAAGTTTCCCTTGGCAAGATACCAAGGATCGAATCCCGTGAGACTCTGAGGGTTGACAAGAAGGTGTCAACGGCGCCAACTTAGCGGTTGACAGGACCTGCACACAGATACAAATAACTTTGCTCCCAACGAGTACAGAGAGGTTGTCAATCCCTCCGGCCTTGTTGTTTACAAAGGATCAAACGCAAGAGATAATAATGATAGCTATGACTGCAACTAGGAAATAAAGACAGGAAGTAAAATAGAAGGTGTGATCAGTGGTGGTAATATGGACCGGGGTCCCATG
The DNA here is from genome assembly GCA_902687465.1 of Secale cereale. Lineage (NCBI taxonomy): Eukaryota > Viridiplantae > Streptophyta > Magnoliopsida > Poales > Poaceae > Secale > Secale cereale. The sequence goes on along the minus strand of LR738715.1, from coordinate 871,052,170 downwards.
ATGTTCACTAGTGATGTCTCTCTCCCAAAAGACTATAAAACAGCTAAGCGAGGTAAACAAATTACAGCTGGGCAATTGACAGGATTATGTGCACAAACCAATGCTAACTATGCTGCAAGGAAAGGTAGAGGCTCAAAAGCATGGGCGGTACGCCAAGGCAAGTAGACCGAAATCCATCTGCATCTACTACTAATCATCCACCTTGAGATATCTATCTAGAACATCTCGCTGGTATTAAGTTGTGAATCCCACCCAAAGTGTAAACTCAAAGCAACAGACAACTGCATTAAAAGAACTTTGCGTAAAGTAAACAATCCTTGCACCCGCAAGTACAAGCACCGTTGTTTTCCCCCTTGTGGCAACAGCACATCCCCTAGACTCATGTTTCTGTCACTCAAGCTAGTCATCAGGGGGCATGAACCCACAATCAAGCATAACGCTCCCTCTTGGAGTTACTACCTACTACTCGGCCAAAGCAATAAACAACAACGGAGAACATGCAAGAATTACTCAAGAACATAAATATAAAAGAGGTGAATCAAATATATTACTCACACACAATCTGAACATAATCTCATAATCCATCGGATCCCAGCAAACTCAGCAGAGCAACAGCAGAAAGATTACATATGTGCCTCAATCATGTAGGGCAGCTCACGAGGTCTAAACCATGAAGAACAAAGAGGGGAGGAGAACATCACATAGCTGCTGGTCATGGACCTATGGTCCAAGGTGGACTACTCACGACTCATCCGGGAAGCGTCCATGGTGGTAGAGAAGCTCTCGGTGGTGGTTCTCCCCTCCGGCAGGGTGCCGGGAAGAGTTCTCCTGATGCTCCCGATCTTGGAAGCGTTGCGACGGCGGAACAGAGGCGAGATTGCGAAAAAGGGTTCCGTCCTCGAGGGTTTCGGGACGCGAGGAATATATATGCGAAGGGAGGTCAACAGAGGCGGAGAGGGGCCCCAGGCGCCCCCCTGGCGCGGCCAGGGGTGGGGCCGCACCGGGTGGCCGCCTGGGCCACCCCTGGCTCCCCTCTGGCCCCGCTTTGGTTTTTCTCGAAGCTTCCTGTACGCTGATTTTTCCTGTATTTTTCCCGGCATTTTTGGAGCACTTTTAATATGGGGGAAATCTGAAATAGAAAAACAGCAGAAAAGAGGAACTGACACTGTGGTGCACTGAGTTAATAGGTTAGTCCAAATATGATCAAAAGTGTATGGAAGTGCATAAATATCATAGCAATATCACACAAAAGAAGCATGGAGCAAGCAGAAATTATAGATACATTTTGGACGTATCAGCAACTGGCAGAACCACCGGTCCTTGCTGCCCCTGTTGATAAGGAGCCGCTGCTGTTATACGTGGCCACCAATGCCCGGGCAGTTAGCGTTGCAATTGTGGTTGAGCGCAAAGAAGCAGGCAAAGAATATCCGGTTCAACGCCCGGTTTATTATGTCAGTGAGGTTCTAATTGAGTCAAAACAAAGGTACCCACATTGGCAGAAGCTGGTGTATGGCGTGTTCATGGCAAACCGGAAGTTGAAGCACTACTTCCAAGGCCACCCAATAATTGTTGTCAGTTCAGCTCCATTGGGGGATATAATCCAGAACAGAGAAGCCACTGGCAGAGTAGCAAAGTGGGCCATTGAGCTTAGCCCACACGGATTGAAGTATGTGCCACGCACCGCTATCAAATCCCAAGCATTGGTGGATTTTATCAATGATTGGACAGAACTGCAAGCACCGGAGGAAAAGCCGGATCATACATACTGGACTATTCACTTTGACGGTTCAAAACAATTAGAAGGCTCGGGGGCTGGAGTTTTGTTAACTTCCCCGAGAGGTGACAAATTTTGTTATGTCCTCCGTCTAATGTTTCCTTGTACTAATAATGCAGCAGAATATGAGGCATTGCTTCATGGCCTGCGGATGGCTAAGGAGATGAACTTGAGCCTGGTCAAGTGTTTTGGTGATTCAGATTTAGTGGCACAGCAAGTATCTGGCAAGTGGGACTCTAAAGACCCTCTCATGGCAGCTTACAGACGAGAAGTTGAAGCAGTCGCAGGATATTTCAAAGGATATCAGGTGGATCACATAGACCGGCGAAAAAATGAAGCGGCCGATGCTCTAAGCCGGCTGGGTTCTCAGCGTAAACCGGTGCCACCGAATACCTTTTTGGATGAGCTACACAGTCCATCAGTTCAGGTACCATCGGAGGAAGATTTGGCTGTTCCTGATCCGGAAGCGCAGCTGGTTGCGCCACTTCATGTTATTCCGGATTGGACGCTCCCTTACTTGGCATATCTAAGCCGTGGAGAGTTGCCAGATGATGAGATTGAAGCAAGGCAGATAATCCGGCGATCCAAATCCATGACAATTGTAAACGGGGAACTTCACCATCGCAACATTTCTGGAGCGTTTCAGCGGTGTGTATCATCCGAGGAAGGCTGTGACATCCTTCAAGAGATTCATGAAGGGGATTGTGGTCATCACGCTGGTTCAAAATCCTTGGTAGCTAAAGCTTTCTGTCATGGGTTCTATTGGTTGACAGCCCATGCTGATGCGGAGGATCTAGTCTGGAAGTGCGATGCTTGTCAGAAATTTTTACGGCGTGCTCTTGTTCCGGCACAGGAGCCGCGGATGATTCCAATTACTTGGCCGTTTGCGACTTGGGGGCTTGATATGGTTGGGCCTTTTAAACGATCCCAAGATCAAAAAACTCATCTGCTGGTCGCTGTGGATAAGTTTACAAAGTGGATTGAGGCAGAGCCTGTGAGCAAGTGTGATGCGGCAACATCGTTTAAATTCATCAAGAAGGTAATTTTCCGGTTTGGCTTTCCACACAGCATCATCACTGACAACGGCACCAATTTATCTAAAGGAGAGATGTAAGAGTTTTGTCAAAGGGAGCATATTTGCCTAGATGTGTCTTCTGTAGCTCACCCTCAATCCAATGGTCAAGCTGAAAGGGCCAATCAAGAGATTTTGCGAGATATCAAGCCCCGGCTTATGACTCCCTTGCAAAGAACGTCAGGGTGCTGGGTTGAGGAATTGCCCTCTGTCCTCTGGAGCATCAATACTACACCAAACAGGTCCACAGGTTACACACCTTTCTTCATGGTGTACGGTGCTGAAGTGGTTCTTCCAATTGACATCCGCCATGATTCACCACGGGTGGCGGCTTATGTTGAGGTAGCCAATGAGCAAGCAAGACAAGACAGTTTGGACCGGCTGGATGAAGAGCGGGACATAGCAGCAGCAAGATCTGCAATTTATCAGTAGGACCTGCGCAGATATCATAGCCGCCGGGTTAAAGCCAGGACGTTCTAGGAGGGGGACTTAGTACTCCGGCTCATCCAGGACCAAACTGATATGCACAAGCTATCCCCACCTTGGGAAGGACCATTTGTGGTCAGCAAGAACCTACACAACGGTTCATACTACCTGGTGGACGTTTGAGAGCACAAAGACTCACGGACATCAGAAGAAGAGACGAAGAGGCCGTGGAACATTTCCCTCCTACGGCCTTACTACACCTGAGCCATGAGCTCCGCCTTATGTATCCTATATATATTATGATTCATAAATAAACCGGCACCCTTGGTAAACCGGGGGATCAGCCTTTTTTCTTCGGAAATATATGTCTTGTGAAAGTTATTACAAATATTTCGAATAGTCTATTTTATTATGCAGGAGGGACCAAACTAGGGGGCTACGGATCACATGTGAATCCTCGCTAAAATCTCTCCTGGTCCGGTTTACATGATTGCCTTCACATCAGCGCACTTTTGATTACATCCATCGATTGGAAAAAAACTGTTCTTGTCCCTAGGGGTGCTTCTTTTGATGGCAAATGCAAAAATTCTTGCCCCTTGGTCGACCACTTCCTTTGATGGCAAAAGAAAAAACTGTTCTTGTCCCTAGGGGTGCTTCCTTTGATGGCAAATGCAAAAATTCTTGCCCCTTGGTCGACCACTTCCTTTGATGGCAAAAGAAAAAAATTGTTCTTGTCCCTAGGGGTGCTTCCTTTGATGGCAAATGCAAAGATTCTTGC
>LR738715.1:870959648-871048078 GCA_902687465.1 Secale cereale | reverse complement strand
TTCCTTTGATGGCAAATGCCAAAATTCTTGCCCCTTGGTTGACCACTTCCTTTGATGGCAAAAGAAAAAACTGTTCTTGTCCCTAGGGGTGCTTCCTTTGATGGCAAATGCAAAAATTCTTGCCCCTTGGTCGACCACTTCCTTTGATGGCAAAAGAAAAAACTGTTCTTGTCCCTAGGGGTACTTCCTTTGATGGCAAAAGAAACAATTCTTGCCCCTTGGTTGATTACTTCCTTTGATGGCAAAAGAAAAAACCGTTCTTGTCCCTTGGAGTACATCCTTTGATGGCAAAAGAATCAGTTCTTGCCCCTTGGAGTACATCCTTTGATGGCAAAAGAAAAGAGTCATAGCCCTTTGGGTCGCACCCATTGATTGGCACATATGGAGCCTGGCAGCTCGTAAAATGCCTCGACTACATGGTCTTATTTGCAAACTGTGTTTTGTGTTTTGTGATTTTTCAACGTTTCCTATGGTTTTTGATCCGGAGCTGGGCAACTTTGAAGTTGACCACGTATTTACAAAAGTCTGGTCATAGAACTCCAGCATTATTTAAACCGGTAGTTATTTGTGACGCCCGAGACTGACGTCCCAGAAGATACCAGAAGATTCCAGAAGATTCCAGATGTTCCGGGCTGCTCGTGTGTTCTTTTTGCTTGTGTTATTTATTTTTGCATTGCATCATGTCATCATGCCATCATGTCATATTTTATCTTGCATCTCAACCTAAATAAATCGTGTGGGCCTTCGGTCCATTTAAATCGAGGGAAGATGTCTTCTCTTTATAACATATAAAAGCCTCTCAATATTTAGGGAGCTATATTAATAAATATTCCATTTGTTGGAATTTACCGTAACACATTTGCACAATTTCCCCATGCCTTCTCTTTCGCATTCCTTGCCTCAAACCTTGTCAATATTTATTTTCCGTCGTATCGGGGTTCTTCCAAAAACCCTCCTTCTATTTTATTTAAATTCCTGACTTTTTGGTGAATCCAGTAAAATTGATCTCATGCCCTAATTCTCTCCTAACCTTCTCCTCTCTTTTCTTTCTTCCTATTTCTTTTCTGTAATTCTAAGAGTAGAAGAACAGCAGCAGTTTTAAAAGAGTCCAGCAGGCCTGAGGCCATCTTGGCCTCCTCCTTTCCCTCTCTCCATTCCGGCCCAGCCACACCTGCCTCTTGGGCCTCCTTCCCTTTGGCCCAACACCAGGCCTCCCTGGCCCGTCCCGCGCCGAACCCTAGCTAGCGCACCCGCAGCTCCTCCCTTCGCTTCTGTCCCTCGAGCCGCCGCCAGTCCTTCTCGCTCGCCTCTGCCCGCATCCCCTCGACCGAGCCTCGCGATTCCCCTCTCACCCCGATCCCTTTTTTTTTCTTTCTCCTGATCCTCTCGCGTGGAGCCCGTCTCCTTCGTACCTCTCCATCTCTTCCTCGCGACGCCTCCAGCTATGACCCTCCTCCCCGAGCGAGCCAGCGCGCCCCGATTCCCCAAGGCCGGCCCGCGCCGTCCCTCCGCCGTGCTAGGCCGCAGCGCCGCGGTTGGAGGCCAGTCCCTCGCCCGCCGTCCTCGAGCAGCCACCGCTCTCCTACATGCGTCCTCACGTCGCCCGGCCACCGAGGCCTCCCCTCCGTCCTCGCCCGTCCTGAGCCTCGCCTGGCTGCCCCGCGAGCCGGCCGCCCCTTCCTCCAGCGGCCGCAGGTCGCCGCGGGAGTCCCCTCCGGCCAGGCCGCGGCCTCCCTCCTCCGTGCATCCCCAGGCCGAGCGCCATGGGCCTGGAGCCGAGCTCCCTTCGCGGCCGCGCTTTCTCCTCCAGCAGATCCTTCGAGCCGTCCGCGGGCCACCCCATCTCCAGCGCTGAAACGCCTCTGCCCTGCCTCTGCGCGGATCCCGCGGCCCTGCCTCGCAGTGCTGCTGCCTGACCTTCGTCGCCCCTTGTTGTTTTGTGTTCTGTGATGTTGTTTTGCCAAGGACCAGTGTACGGTTTCAGGTTTTCGCCAAGTACCTCTACACGTGACGTTGAACGGCTACGAGCTCGAGAACATCTACATGAACGCCTACACGACGACCGACTCGACAAGTACCACTTCTACCACTACCCTCGCCCGTGTACCCCTACGGAACGTCCTCGACCAAGTACCCCGACGTCACAAGTACCACGACGACCGAACGGCTACGGAAACGTGAACAACTACCGTCTCGGAGACGCACCAAGTACCCCTACCGTCGCCCAAACGTCTACCGTCGACATGTACATCTACGAGAACGTCTACTTCCACTACTGCTTTGTGAACGACTTCTTCCTCTTCGGACAAGTGAACGACTACTTCCTCTACAAACCGTGTTCCACTACTTCCACTTCGAACTCGAACCGTCCCGAAACGCTTGTTTCGAAGGTATAACCCCGAGTCGTGACCCGTGTGATGCTTGCTTGTGTTGTATGAAATGTTTCCCGTGTGTGCTCCGTGCCGTTCCGACCTCTTGTCATGTTCCTCGGTTGCCTCGTCACCGACTCGTGGGAACCCGGTTACGGGATCAACCCACTTTCATCTTGTTCGACTTGCTCACGTCGATTCTTTCTTTTGCACCGGTTCCTCAACGAGTTACCGGTATCGATATGATGCCATTGCATCATTTTCGGATCGTTGCCGTGGCACTCTTTTTCATTCCACCACGGTGACAAATGCTTCATATCTCTCTTGTCAACCTTTTAATAATTGCATAAACTTGATCATGTCATCCGCATCATGTTAACAACACTAAAATGTTTAATTGTTGTTGCTTTATAATTACTAAACATGCTCATGGGGATTTTCCGGATATGTTGTTGTTATTTTTCCGGCCTCATTTAAAATGTCTTAATAGTGTAGTTTCTTTATGCTTAACCTCTTGCCATGTTAACCAACATTTAATCTTGGCTTGTAAATAATCGAGAGTCAACTAAATGATTAATTGTGGTGTTTTGTCAATATGCAACTCGTTGCATATTGAGCTCCACTTAACTTGTAGTATTTGTTTGTGCTCTTTGCCATGCCTTGCATATTTAAACCGGACATGCATCATACTTGTTTGTGCATCGTATGCCATGTTTATGCTTGTGTGTTTACCGTGTTGTTCTTTCTTTCCGGTTGCTTCTCTTGTTAGCTTCGGTTCCGTTCCGGAGTTGTGAGGATCCGCTCGACTGTTGCTCTGTCTTCTTCTTGGTTCCGTTCTTCCTCCTTGTGGAATCCCAGGCAAGATGACCGAACCCGGATACCATTACTATCTTTGCCTATTGCTAGTAGTCTCGATCTTTAGTTTTGCCTCGATGCCCATGTTCTTCTTGTCAGCCTCCTACTTGTAACCATTGCCATGTTTAACCACCCTACCTACGCAAACCGTTGTTTGGCTAAGTACGCTTCGCTCAGCCCTTCTTATAGCATTGTTAGTTGCAGGTGAAGATTGAAGATGCTTGCTTCATGTTGAAGTTTGGTTGGGTTATATCACACTATATAAATGCTTAAAAATGAAATCATCTATATATTGGCAGGGTGGAAGGCTAAGCCTTTTGATTGGTGATTTGTTCCACTCATGCCGTTAGGAACCGTATAAACCGGTGTTATGTTTCTTGATTATGTGTTCCTAACACGGTTGGGGTGTATGGGACCCCCTTGATAAACCGCTAAGCGCTAAGTCTTTTCCAGCAAGTCCCAACATTGGTACTATTTGCCTCATAATAACAACTTAATTAATTAATTAATTGCATAGGGGGTCATGTCCCTGAGGATTCTTAATTCTACATAGCAGGGGGGGCCAGTGCTGATGGTGTTGGTCCCAAACTAGAGTCACTTGCGGTACCACCCAGTTATCTGGGGTCTTCGGTACTGTACGTAGCGCTCATCCGGTCGTGGCCTGAGACGAGATACGCGCGGCTACTATCAGGGTGTCGGCACGCCGGGAGGATTTGCTGGATTAGCCTTACCTTAGTTCGGTTTAACTTGAGCACGGGATTCCGAGGATACTCGGGTCGTCCCACTTTGGAGTTGCGACTCCGCGGATCGTGGGCTTGTGATGGGCCAAGTTGGAACACCCCTGCAGGGTTTGAACTTTCGAAAGCCGTGCCCGCGGTTATGTGGCAGATGGGAGCTTGTTAATTCCGGTTGTAGAAAACTTGACACAATGTTTCTAATACACTACCAGCGTGTGTACCGTGACTGTCAATTTCCGAATAGGGATTCGGGAGTTGAACACGGTGGGGTTATGTTTGACCGGCATTAGTTAGGATCACTTCGTGATCATCTTTCGACCGATGCTCTTCTCTTCTCGCTCTCTTTTACGTAAGTTAGTGCTAGTTGCTGCTGCAGACTCTTGTTGTTCCTTCACCTCTCGTTCTTTCTTCAGCCTTATCCTCACCCAAGGCTTAAATAGTCTTGTTACCCGGGAACGGGATTGCTGAGTCCTCTGTGGCTCACAGTTACTTCACCACACCAGATGCAGGTTCAGCCGAGTTTGATGCAGGAGCTGGTTCAGTTCTTCACCGGGAGCTCGTTGAAGAGTTTGGCGTTTGCTTGTGACGTTTCGATAGTCAGTAGTGGTTTCTACTAGGATTCGATCCTGGCCTATGGCTTTATGTTGTTTTGGTATCTTTCTTTTGGATCTTCACCCGTAGTCGTGTTGTGATGTTTTGATTGATGTATTGCTTATGTAATGTATTGTGTGAAGTGGCGAGTGTAAGCCAACTATCTCCTTTTGCAATTTAATCCCTCTTTTACATGAGTCGTGCAAAGATACCAAACTTGAGATCATTCTAGGATGGATTTATGCCTTTAAGTCGTGCCTCGACACGTAGGAGGTATAACTCCATCCTGGGCATTACATTATTATAACCCGGAATAATCATTGGGCAAATACCAACAGAGCCAAGAGCTTCCTCAGAATTTACAATGTCCACTGGATTAAGGATGTCAAGCATACTTAGTTAAAGGTATGAAAGTATTTCTAAGGTATAAAGCAGATACTTGTTCGATATATATATGCCTGTAAGAGCACTTTAATCGGTCCGGCGGTAAACCGCCAGGACATTTTTTCAGTGTTATCTATGCAGATACAGGTAATATAAAGGATCAACCATAGCAGACAAAGGATTCAAATTGGCAGATGCCAAATCAAAATTATGACATCCGAGTTAAGATAAGCGATATTTCGAGCTATCCTATTACAAGGCACTTGAAGGCCTGGACGGATTAAAGTTTTTTCGGCAACGGATTACAGCACATAAAAATAAAATGAAGTCATTTATGATTCTTCCTGCTGCGAAGGCTGAGGATCGACTTGCTCCGGAACTTCTTCGTCCTCTTGAAGCGGCTGAAAATCAGGAACGCGCCAGTCGATCTTGGATAATGCACGAAAGTACATCTCTTCAGTAATGAGATCGGACGGATCAACATCTGGGGCGAAAGTATGGGCGCGCACTGGCGGGATTAGATTCTCGGTGTCATAAACCGGTCGGTCCACCCGCTCATTCTTTAAGTCATATGCCGGATGATACCTGGTCAGGTCTGCTTCATCAGCAAGCTTGCTCGCAAGTGGACGCATTTCTTTAGTCAAAGCATGAAGGTCTTTGCCAGAGAAGGCCGATCCATCCTCCTTGGTGCTGGGATACCCGTTCATAGCTTCTTCTAGATCAAAGTCCAGAACCCACGCCTTGGCTCTGGTTAGCGCTACAAGAGAACCGGCCCGTGCAGCAGATTTCTTCACTTCTTCCAAGCGTACATGCAGTATAGAAAGCTTCTCCAAAGTACCTTGGATAGTGGTGGGGGCCGCTTTATAATGAGACATTGCGCTTATAATCCTTTGAGCGCCGGAATACAGCTGCTCAACCAGAGTATAAGAGGCCTTGAGTTTCTTCCGGAGGTCATCCCCAAGATGGGTGACGCGTCGCCCTACATATGATTATTATAGTTAAACCGGAGCGGAATAAAGATTGCAGAGATGAAAGCATATACAAGTTAAGTACTTACCAAAGACAGCAGAGGTCATAAGCTGTATTTGCTGCCTTAAACCGGTCAGCTCTTGCGTCACCGGGTTAAGGGCCTCTTCAGCATCCTTTGCTCTTTTTTCAAGAACATTCCTCTGCACCTCCCAGGCTGTCCGCTCCGCTTCAAAATCCTTTTTCAAATTTTCAGCATTGGTTAAGCTAAGCGCCAGCTCAACTTTGGCCTTGGCAGAAGCAGTTTCGGTGACAGCAAGTCTATTCCGGAGTTCAGTTACTTCTGCAGCCCTCCGGGTTAAATCAGCCTACGAGAAAATCAAGTGGAGTAGATGACAATTAAGACAAGTCTCAAGCACAGAAGCAAGTTATCTACTTGACACTTGGGGGCTAATGGGCAGTTGAAGTATCAAAAGAGAGATTCGGACAAGTCCCAGGCACATAAAACAAGTTATGCCCCTGGCACTTGGGGGCTAATGTAAGTTCATTTTCATACATTTGGAAGTACTGGTTCACCTACAACGAAGCTAAACCGGAACTTGGGGGCTACTATGACATTGACAGAAATATAAAGAAGGCAAAAGCAAAGACAAGTGAAGGAAGGTACTGATACGTCCAAAACGTATCTATAACTTCTGCTTGCTCCATGCCTATTTTGTGTGATATTGCTATGATATTTATACACTTCCATACACTTCTGATCATATTTGGACTAACCTATTAACTCAGTGCACCCCAGTGCCAGTTTCTGTTTTCTCCTGTTTTTGTATTTCAGGTTTTCCCATTACGTAAACTGCTAGAAAAATTCCGGGAAAAATATATAAAAAATCAGTGTTCCGGAAGCTTCCATGCAGCCAAAGTAGGGCCGGAGGGGGGCCACCAAGGCTCCAGGCGCCCTGGGGGCGCGGCCCCCTCCTGGCCGCGCCGGGGGGGGCGCCTGGGCCCCCTAGGCCTCCGCTGATGCCCCCCTTTGGCATATATTTACACCGCATCCCGAAACCCTCGAGGATGGCACCCTTTTTCGCGATCTCATCTCTGTTCCGCCGCCGCCGCGCTTCCAAGATCGGGAGCACCAGGAGAACTCTTCCCGGCACCCTGCCGGAGGGGAGGATCACCACCGGGAGCCTCTCCACCACCATGGACGCCTCCCGGATGAGTTGTGAGTAGTCTCCCTTGGACCATGGGTCCATGACCAGTAGCTATGTGATGTTCTCCTTCCCTCTTTGTCCTTCATCGATTAGACCTCGTGAGCTGCCCTACATGATCGAGGCACATATGTAATCCTTATGCTGTTGCTATGATGAGTTTGCTGGGATCCGATTGATTATGAGATTATGTTCAGATTGTGTGTGAGTAATATATTTGATTTACCTCTTTTATATTTATGTTCTTGAGTAATTCTTGCATGTTCTCCGTTGCTGTTTATTGCTTTGGCCAAGTAGTAGGTAGTAACTCCAAGAGGGAACGTTATGCTTGATTGTGGGTTCATGCCCCTCGATGACTAGCTTGAGTGACAGAAACATGAGTCTAGGGGATGTGCTGTTGCCACAAGGGGGAAAACAACGGTGCTTGTACTCGCGGGTGTAAGGATTGTTTACTTTACCCAAAGTTCTTTTAATGCAGTTGTCTGTTGCTTTGAGTTTACACTATGGGTGGGACTCGCAACTTAATACCAGCGAGATGTTCTGGATAGATATCTCAAGGTGGATGATTAGTAGTAAATACAGATGGATTTCGGTCTACTTACCTTGGCGTACCGCCCATGCTTTTGAGCCTCTACCTTTCTTTGTAGCATAGTTAGCATTGGTTTGCGCACATAATCCTGTCAATTGCCCAGCTATAATTCGTTTACCTCACTTAGCTGTTTTATCGTCTTTTGGGAGAGAGACATCACTAGTAAACATCATGGGACCCCGGTCCATATTACCATCACTGATCACATCCGCTATTTACTTTCTGTTTTTACTTACTAGTTGAAGTAATACCTATCACTATTATCTCTTGCGTTTGATCCTTTGTAAACGACAAGGCCGGAGGGATTGACAACCTCTCTGTACTCGTTGGGAGCAAAGTTATTTGTATCTGTGTGCAGGTCCGGTCGATCGCTAGTTGCGCCGCTAGCAGTTGACACCTTATTGTTGAACCTTGGAGTCTCAGGGGAATTCGATCCTTGGTATCTTTGCCAAGGGAAAACTACCGATACACTGCATCTCAAACCTTCCACTTGGGGTAACCAACGAGGGGCGAGAAGCCATCAAGCAAAGTTTTCTGGCGCCGTCGCCGGGGACTCCACTCTTCAAGATAGGGGAGTTGCATGCTATCTTTTAGCTTTGCTTTTTAGTCTTGTTAGTTTACCTTTCAGTTTTTGCTTTAGTTCCCTTTATCAAAAATCACAAAAATAGTTATCTTGCTTGATTGCTGCTATGGGCTCCACCGAGAACACCAAGTTGTGTGACTTCACTAGTCATAACAATGATGACTTTATCTGCACGCCTATCACTACACCTGCCACTTCAGCACCTTCTTATGAAATTAAACCTGCTTTACTGAACCTAGTTATGAAAGATCACATCTCCCGTGCTGGAGATGATGCTGCTTTACACTTAAACAATTTTGTTGAACTCTGTGATATGCAAAAGTACCAAGAAATAGATGGTAATATTGTTAAGCTCAAGCTTTTTCCTTTCTCCTTGAGAGGAGGAGCTAAAATTTGGTTTCAATCCTTGCCTAGAAATAGCATAGATTCTTGGGACAAGTGCAAGGATGCTTTTATTGGAAAGTACTATCCACCTGCTAAAATTATCCAACTAAGGAATAACATAATGAATTTCAAACAATTGGATAATGAACACGTTGCCCAAGCTTGGGAACGCATGAAATCTCTTGTCAAGAACTGCCCTACTCATGGTTTGACTACTTGGATGGTTATCCAAACTTTTTATGCAGGCTTGAACTTTACCTCGCGGAACTTGTTAGATTCGGCCGCGGGAGGAACCTTTATGTCAACTACACTTGGTGCTGCCACGAAGCTTCTCGTTGAGATGATGACCAATTATTCCCAATGGCACACCGAACGCGCTCCAACAGGTAGGAAGGTAAACTCTGTCGAGGAGATTTCCTCCCTAAATGAAAAGGTTGACTTGATCATGTCCCTACTTTCCAAGCAATCTTCTATTGATCCTCGTGATGTTCCTTTAAATTCTTTGGTTGCTCAAGATCAAGTAGATGTGAACTTTATCTCTAGAAACAATTTCAATAACAATGCTTATAGGAGTAATTTTGGTAGCAATCCTAGACCGTTCCCCTCTCATTCCTATGGGAACAACAATGCTTATCCTAGCACCAAGAACTCCACTTCTGAACTAGAGAGTATGCTTAAAGATTTCATCACTACGCAAAAAGCCTTCAATAAGAGTGTAGAAGAAAAACTAAACAAACTAGATAATTTCTCTTCGAAGGTAGACAATTTAGCCCATGAGGTAGAGTTGCTTAAAATTAGAACTTCCCCTCTTGAGGAGAGGAAGACCACTCCTATGAATGCTATTCAAGTGCAAATTAATGAAAACATTAGGATGTTGGCTAAACTTAAAGAGAGATGGGCTAGAGAAAAGGAGGAAGAAGATAGAATTAAGAACCTTCCTACCCACCACACTGTTGCTACTATCCAAGTTGTTGAGGATATCCAAACTCTTAGCACCCAATGTACTCCTGGTCCCATTGGACCTATTAATGGTGATGCTATGACCATAGAAACTACCAAACAAGTGAGCCTAAATGACACCACTACCACTTTACTTGATAGTAGTGACCTTGATTTTGATAATTGCACCCTTACCCAAGTTATTGATTTACTTCACAAGATGTCTAGAGACCCCCACACTAGCGCGCTTAATCTTGCCTTCACCGAGCATATCACTAATGCTCTCATCAAAGCTAGGGAGGAGAAACTTAGGGTAGAAGCCTCCATACCTAGAAAGCTAGAAGATGGTTGGGATCCTATGATTAAAATTAAGTTGAATAACTTCTCTTGCTATGCTTTATGTGATGTTGGAGCTAGTACCTCCGTTATGCCCAAAAGAATATATGATATGCTTAAATTGAAACCTTTTGATTCTTGTTCTTTTGGTGTTCATCTTGTTGATTCTTCCATAAAGAAACCTTTGGGGAGGATCGACGATGTTCTTATGATTGTCAATGACAATTACGTTCCCGTTGATTTTACTATTATGGATATTGAATGTGAACCTTCTTGTCCAATTATTTTGGGACGTCCTTTTCTTCGCACCATTGGTGCCATCATTGACATGAAAGAGGGGAATATAAGATTCCAATTTCCTCTCAAGAAAGGGATGGAACACTTCCCTAGAAAGAAGATTAAGTTACCTTTTGAATCCGTTATACGGGCTAGCTATTCTTTTACTCTTGATAAAACTTGATCTCTTTGCATTATGCCTAGCTTAAAGGCATAAAAGAAAGCACTTTTGGGAGGCAGCCCACAATGAATAAAATTTTATTTTGCTTTTGTTGTGTCTTGATGTTGTTACTACAGTAGAATCATCATTTTATCTTTACTTTTCAGCTTTGTGCCAAGTGTAGCCTCTGATTGCAAGAAAGTTCAAAAGTTGTGACGTGCTGTCTAGGAAACAGATTCTGTCTTGGACAGAAAAATTCGTATAAAATCATCAGATCATTTTTTTGGTCTGAATTTTTTCGACAGCGTGATCTATACAATTGTCTTTCCGGCGTCTGTTATGAGTTTTTTGATTTGAGTTGCAGAAGTGCCCCGAAAAAATCATTTACTACCTGCTGGTCTGTTTTTGACAGATTCTGTCCTATTTTGCCTTTTCTTCGTTTTGCAAACCTTGAGCTTGCTTTTTCTTTGCAAAAACCTTTTGGCAATTTTGAGAAACAGTAGACCCTCAAGAATATCCTTATTTCCAGCAAGGAAAAATTATTTTATTATGGGTACTAACCTCGCTAATCAGATTATAATGAGTTATGTATGAAGGGAGTTTTCAAGTGTGCGAGGGAAGATGATAAAAAGATTCAGGAGTGTCAAACGCTCAAGCTTGGGGATGCCCCCGTGCACCCCAAGAAATATTCAAGAAGACTCAAGCGTCTAACCTTGGGGATGCCCCCGTGCATCCCCTTCTCTATCAACAATTATCAGTTCGTCTTTCGTTCCACTATATTTTTATCACTTCATGTGTTATGTGCTATGCTTGGAGCTTCTTGCTTTTAGTTTCCTTTTTAGTTTTCTTTAGCTTTGCTTGCTGTTCATAAAGAGTTGGAACTCAGCTTTCTTTGTGTGGGAGAGAAACACGCTCCACTTCAACCTAGAGCACAACATAGAATTTTCATGTCTATCTTTGTTGTGTGTGTTCTTTGTCTTTCAATAGCTACTATCATGTTCAGCTCTTAGTTTTCACGCTTTTCTTTTTAAAGAGCTTTTGTTTAGTTGGTCGCTGGAACTCTCTTTAGTTATCATGCTTATCTTGTTAAGAGAGTTTGCTTCTGTTGCATTGGTTGATATGTCTATGATAAAAATGCTATGTGCATAATGGTGTTTAGTAGTTCATGTTTTCTTATGGTTAGTCTCAAATAGCTGGGGGGTTCTCAATGTGTTATTGAAGTACCAACATGATTTTTTTGCCTATGATGTGGTATGGTTTAGTGATATCTTCTTCAAGAATTTATTTTGATTGACTTGGCATATGCTCACGCATATTTAAGACTGTAAAGAAAGTCTATCAAGCCTTGATGATCTTTAATTTCTGAGTAGCGATATAACTTCCATGCCCGATTCAATGTTGCTTTGTCGCTCTGCATGATTATGACCGTCATTGCTCTTTTAGTTGGTCGCTCCCAGTCTTTTGCTAACCTTCGCCTGTACTAAGCGGACTCACTGCTTGTGCATCCAAATCCTTTAAACCAGTTATGCTATATGAGTCCACCATACCTTCCTATACATGGTATTTACCTGCCATTCCTAACGAATACTTTCATGTACCATCTCGAAATTAATCAAAAAAAAAGCATTTCTCTTTTATGCCTCTGTTTTAGTTCATGAGGAAGTAGTAGTTAATTCATGATATTTTTAAGTTGGACAAGTTTCACCCCGGGATTGCATGTCTAATGTGCAAACCCATAATACGAGAAGGAACTGGCAAAGAGTGCGCCCGGCTCATTGAAAAATATACAACAAACAAACCCTCCTTCACGCTTTGTTCATGAGAAATCAAAAAACTTTGGCAGTGATAAACAAAGGAGACTAAGAGGATGTGATCGTCCTCATGCGGGAGCCATTCCTCGAAACTTGTCCAGCTCGAGAAGTAATTGAGTTATCCGCTAGCATTCGTTGACGAAATATGCATATTCTAAAAAAAAAAATATTACCTCTGTTTTTAAAACCAAGAGCTCTGGTACATGATTAGTTCTTGTTTCCGACCACTGGTTTTCAACCTTGCCAACAAAAGCCACAGTTCGAGAGTCTCCACCTTCTTTAAAGCACCAACTATTGAGAGCATGATTGTCATTCTGAGTGTAATGTGCATTGTCCCAAAGTATCATTGTCTTTTGCATGATTATGATATCGTTTATTTTGAAATCATTGTATCTAGTCGTCACTTAAACCTTGGAGGTGCCCCTGCATTTATGTTTTGCTTCACTAAAGGGGGCAAGCGAGATACCACTTTATCATATTTGCACACCATGCTCACTACAAATCTTTTGAGTATTTCAGTATCATATTGTAAAACTTTCAGTTCTTTGTAATTTTCTCATGAGGCAACTTAATTACTACAGATTCTTTGTCTCACTAAGCACTTGTCATGTGACTGTGAAAAGTCCTTATATGGTTAATAGCATGTCACCACAGAAATTATGCTTGTTATCATTTACCTACTCGAGGACGAGCAGGAATTAAGCTTGGGGATGTTGATACGTCCAAAATGTATCTATAATTTCTGCTTGATCCATGCCTCTTTTGTGTGATATTGCTATGATATTTATACACTTCCATACACTTCTGATCATATTTGGACTAACCTATTAACTCAGTGCACCCCAGTGCCAGTTTCTGTTTTCTGCTGTTTTTGTATTTCAGGTTTTCCTATTACGTAAATAGCCAGGAAAACTCCGGGAAAAATATATAAAAAATCAGCGTTCCGGAAGCTTCCATGCGGCCAAAGTAGGGCCGGAGGGGGGCCACCAGGGCTCCAGGCGCCCTAGGGGCGCGGCCCCCCTCCTGGCCGCGCCGGGGGGGCGCCTGGGCCCCCAGGGCCTCCGCTGATGCCCCCCTTTGGCATATATTTACACCGCGTCCCGAAACCCTCGAGGACGGAACCCTTTTTCGCGATCTCATCTCTGTTCCGCCGCCGCCGCGCTTCCAAGATCGGGAGCACCAGGAGAACTCTTCCCGGCACCCTGCCGGAGGGGAGGATCACCACCGGGAGCCTCTCCACCACCATGGACGCCTCTCGGATGAGTTGTGAGTAGTCTCCCTTGGACCATGGGTCCATGACCAGTAGCTATGTGAAGTTCTCCTCCCCTCTTTGTCCTTCATCGATTAGACCTCGTGAGCTGCCCTACATGATCGAGGAACATATGTAATCCTTATGCTGTTGCTATGATGAGATTGCTGGGATCCGATGGATTATGAGATTATGTTCAGATTGTGTGTGAGTAATATATTTGATTTACCTCTTTTATATTTATGTTCTTGAGTAATTCTTGCATGTTCTCCGTTGCTGTTTATTGCTTTGGCCAAGTAGTAGGTAGTAACTCCAAGAGGGAACGTTATGCTTGATTGTGGGTTCATGCCCCTCGATGACTAGCTTGAGTGACAGAAACATGAGTCTAGGGGATGTGCTGTTTCCACAAGGGGGAAAACAACGGTGCTTGTACTCGCGGGTGCAAGGATTGTTTACTTTACGCAAAGTTATTTTAATGCAGTTGTCTGTTGCTTTGAGTTTACACTATGGGTGGGACTCGCAACTTAATACCAGCGAGATGTTCTGGATAGATATCTCAAGGTGGATGATTAGTAGTAGATGCAGATGGATTTCGGTCTACTTACCTTGGCGTACCGCCCATGCTTTTGAGCCTCTACCTTTCTTTGTAGCATAGTTAGCATTGGTTTGCGCACATAATCCTGTCAATTGCCCAGCTGTAATTCGTTTACCTCACTTAGCTGTTTTATCGTCTTTTGGGAGAGAGACATCACTAGTGAACATCAAGGGACCCCGGTCCATATTACCATCACTGATCACATCCGCTATTTACTTTCTGTTTTTACTTACTAGTTGCAGTAATACCTATCACTATTATCTCTTGCGTTTGATCCTTTGTAAACGACAAGGCCGGAGGGATTGACAACCTCTCTGTACTCGTTGGGAGCAAAGTTATTTGTATCTGTGTGCTGGTCCGGTCGATCGCTAGTTGCGCCGCTAGCAGTTGACACCTTCTTGTTGAACCTTGGAGTCTCAGGGGAATTCGATCCTTGGTATCTTTGCCAAGGGAAAACTACCGCTACACTGCATCTCAAACCTTCCACTTGGGGTAAGCAACGAGGGGCGAGAAGCCATCAGGTACCTCGTATTTATCCTTCATCATATTCACCAAGCCCAATTCATAGTCGCGGCTGGTATGAAGCCGGTTCAAGTACCCGGAATAAAATTCCTGGGCACTCAATTCGGCATAGTTGGAAAAATCCGTGCTCCACTTGCTCTTCTCTTGTTGAAGCTTCTCCACTTTAGCAGTGTGCTTGGCCAAGATGATAGGCTCAGCAGGAGCGGTAAAACCTGTTCCGGTTACCTAAACATCCGGAGAAGAAGCAGTGGTGGGCTGCGAAGGAGCCGTAGTACGAGCCGGACTAGCAGGAGCCGGGCTAGCCCGAGGAGGGCTAGTCCGGATAGGTCTCGCCGGTTCAAGGACATCTTCTACATTTGTATCTTCAGGAGCAGCAGTGTAGTCATGGTCCAATGGGAGCAGGATCATCAAGCTGAATTGCAGGCTCGCTCTCTGGAGGGATAACGTCATCCGGATCAGCCACCGGATCAGCAGCAGCAGTCTTAGCAGCCGCTTTGGTGGCCTTTGCTTTTTTGCTAGGTTTGGGCTTACTGAAAGAAATTGGAGAAGCAATCAGAATTATAAAGGAACAAATACAAACATAAACCGGATGTGGAAAGGGACTTACCCAGGTACAGCTTCAATACAGGAACCTGTGTGGCAGTCGAATCACCAGAGGATGACAAAGGTGTCTCATGATAGTTAGGATCAGACGGTTTAAGTCGTTTGCGTATAAGTCCGGCCTTTGGATGAAGAAGAGTTGGAAAAAGTAAAACCTCAGAGCGGCGCCTCCGAGCTGGAGTGAGAGATATTCCGGAAGACTCTACTACATGGCCACTATGGCGTGTAGTCCGGCGGGCTTCATGTTGCTTCTTCTTCAAATGAAATTTGGGGTCCAGTTGAGCGTAAGGATGAGAAAAAGGGTACTTCCAGGATGCCTTACGAATTTTGGGCACCGGCGGTTCAGAATCTGAAGAAAGAGAGATTACCTCAACTTCTGCCGCTTTACTCCCCTCAGCCAAATCCTGTGGAAAGACATTGTTAACATTGATTTGGATAAAAGAGATCAAAACATATCAGGATCAACTCATACCTCAGAATCCGGATCATCCTCTTCAAGATGTGAACCAAAGCCAGCGGCCGCCTTCTTCTTCTTGACAGCGCACGTCTTCCGGCGTGGCTATTTAGCTGACTTGTCCTGAGATTTTCTTTTCCAAAACGGATCGTTGGCCTATGCAGAAGAGGAAAAATAAATGCAAAAGGTAATTGATATGAACGGATTAGAAACCAACCGAAGAGATTAACTTACGGCTGGCAGTTTGTTCTTCTCATAGTATGGAGCCAATCCGGTTTGGCTGCATTCTTCCAGAGAGATATTAAGCAGTTTCTTGGCGGATTCAGTAACTTCCTTCTTAGGAAGCATTACGTCGATATGGCGTTGAGGATCATCCGTCTTTCCGGTATACTGATACATCAGACCGGAGCGCCGGCTCAGAGGAAGGATACTCCAGGCAAGCCAACAACGAACGAAATCGACTCCAGTCAAACCGTTGGCCATAAAGGCCTTGAGCTTGGCAAGCTGAGGGGCAAACCGGGCTCGCTCTGAGGAACTAAGACGCTGTGGCAAGGGATGATCTTCCGGAAGACGATGTTCGCGGTAACCCGGCAATGGATTTTCTCCTGCAGGCGAGGTATCCTTGCAATAAAACCAAGATTGGTTCCAGTCCTTGGGGTGCGTATGGAGAGCAGCATGAGGAAAGACCACGTCTCTTCTCTTCTGAATACTGACACCGCCCAGCTCTTGATGTGGTCCGGCAGTAAACTCTGTCCGCCGGTTTAAGTGGAAAAAATCCCGGAACAAGTCCACTGACGGCTCTTCTTGAAGGTACACCTCGGAGAAGACTTGGAAATTGCACACGTTTGATATGGAATTTGGACCTATATCCTGAGGATGGAGTTGAAAAGCGGCCAGCACATCCAGGAAATTTTTTGAACCGGGAGGGCTAAAACCCCGGGCCAGATGATCAAAGAAAACGATAACTTCTCCTTCTTTGGGGGTAGGAGGACACTCATCCCCTGGGGCCCGCCATTTCAGAACTTCTTGGGGGCCCAGAATACCAATCGAAGTAGCATTGGTTAAGTCCTCTTCCGTAATGCGGGAAGGAACCCAGTTGCAAGAAACGAACTGCTTGGCAGCCATATGAGCAAAAGGAAAACGCTGAAAAAGTAAAGTGCAAAATCCGGATTATTCAAGTGCTGAAGCATAAACCGGAGTGTGTTATCAAATTACATCGACGGTTTAGAACGGGGACTAATGGCATTGACAACCCGGAAGCAGATGGGAGACAAGCTGCTACCGGTTTATGATAACCAAAAAGAGGAGGCTAAACCGTCGGGCTAATGGTTGATGTTTTGCAAGAGGAACATATGAATCATCACAGACAATGGCACCAATTTATCTCAGGGTGAGATGGAAGAGTTTTGTCAACGAGAACATATTCGCCTAGATGTATCTTCTGTGGCTCACCCCCAATCCAATGGTCAAGCTGAAAGAGCAAATCAAGAGATTTTGCGAGGTATCAAGCCCCGGCTTATGACTCCCTTGCAAAGAACCCCGGGATGTTGGGTCGAGGAGTTACCATCTGTCCTATGGAGTATCAACACTACGCCAAAACTGTCCACAGGTTATACACCTTTCTTTATGGTATATGGTGCTGAAGCGGTCCTTCCAAGTGATATCCATCATGATTCACCAAGGGTGACAGCCTATTATGAAGCGGCCAATGAGCAGGCAAGACAAGACAGTCTGGACCAGCTGGATGAAGAGCGTGATATAGCAGCAGCACGGTCTACAATATATCAACAAGACTTGCGCAGATATCACAGCCGCCGGATCAAGAGCAGAACATTCCAGGAGGGTGACTTAGTACTCCGGCTCATCCAAGATCAAACAGATATGCACAAGTTATCCCCGCCTTGGGAAGGGCCCTTTGTGGTCAGCAAGAATCTGCACAACGGTTCATATTACCTGCTGGACGTTCGAGAACACAAGGACTCACGAACATCAGAGGAGGAGACGAAGAGGCCATGAAACATCGCCCACTTACGGCCGTACTATACTTGAGCTATGAGCTCCACTGTATCCTATGTATATATTATGATTAATGAATAAACCGGCACCCTCGGTTAACCGGGGGCTCAGCCTTTTTTCCAATACAAATATCTTATGAGAACAACCATATATATATTATCATATGTCATATTTCAAAGATATCGATCGGTTTAAAACTGATTTTTGCAGAATATATACTCAGAAGCAATAAAACTCCCTGAAGAGCATAAAGGTCACATCCGGCTCAAAGAGGATGCTTCACGCAAACCCTCTGGATGGTAATCCATCCAGTGATTGGTTCAAGATTTTCCCATGGTTTCAAGGAATCATGGAGGCCCTCTGGAAAAGCTACGGGCATCCAGTGATTGGTTTATAATTACCCATGGTTTCAAGGAACCATGGAGGCCCTCTGGAAAGACGAGATTACCCGCATCCAGTGATTGGCTAAAGTTTTTTTTCTTATGGTTCCCATGGAAAGACGAGATTATCCGCATCCATCGACAGGCCCTCTGGAAAGACAAGATTACCCGCATCCAGTGATTGGCTAAAGTTTTTTTCTTATGGTTCCCATGGAAAGACGAGATTATCCGCATCCATTGACAGGCCCTCTGGAAAGACGAGATTACCCGCATCCAGTGATTGGCTGAACCTTGCTTTGAGCCTGGCAGCTCGTAAAAAGCCTCGACGACATGGTTTTATTTGCAAATTTGTGTTTTCTGATCTTTATGCGTTATGATTCTTTAATCCGGAGTGGGGCAATTCAAGAAATTGACCACACATCTACAAAGTCAAAAGTCTGGATCGTGAATACCAGCATGAGATAAACCGGTGTTCATTATAACCCGGATCATCCATCAAGCAAAAAGCTACAAACTTCTGGACAAAATTTCGGAATGATATAAACCGGTGTTTTTTATCAAGCCCGGGTTTGTTATTGGATCCATGAAGGTCTTCATCAGGAAATTTTAAATTCTACCGGATTAAGAGTATTGAGCATACTTGGTCTCAGGTATAGAGTTTGTTTCTGATATGAGTATATACTTATTTGATATATCATGAGAGCAATTTAATGGGTCCAACGGTCAAACCGTTAGGGCATATTTTTAAATAGTCTATGCAGGAACAGATGATATATAAGGCAATCCATATCAGACCAAATTGGCAAAGTTAAAACAAGCAGTTGGAATATCCGGATTGAAGAAGACAATGTTATCAGCTATCCTATTACAAGGCATAGCAAGCCTGGCGGATTAAAGATTGTTCGGTAAAACGGGACCGCAACCACAAACACTAAAGTATGACCTATGCTCCTTCCTGCTGCGACGGCTGGGCATCGACTTGATCCAGAGTCTCCTCCTCTTCTTGAAGCGGTTGGAAGTCCGGAACACACCAGTCGATCTTCGTTAGGGCCCGGAAGTACATCTCTTCACTGATAAGTTCAGAAGGTTCGATATCTGGAGCAAAGGTATGAGGGTGCACTGGTGGGATTAAATTGACGGTGTCATAAACCGGCCGCTCCACCCGCTCGTTTTGCAAGTCGTACCCCGGATGATACCTGGATAAATCGGATTCGGCTGCAAGCTTGCTGGCGAGTGGACGCATCTCCTTCGTCAAGGCATGGAGGTCCTTTGCAGTAAAAGTTGATCTGTCTTCTTTAGTATCGGGAAATCTGCTCAAGGCTTCTTCCGGATCAAGATCCGGGACCCAGGCTTTAGCCCTGGTAAGTGCCATGAGGGCACCGGCTCGAGCAGCAGATTTTTTAACTTCTTCTAGGCGCACTGGCAGAACAGACAGCTTTTCCAACGTGCCTTGGATGGTAGTGGGGGCCGGTTTATTGAATGATGTTGCACTTATGATCCTCTGAGCGCCGGAATACAGCTGCTCGACCAAAGTGTAACATGCCTTAAGTTTCTTCCGTAAGTCATCCCCAAGATGGGTGACACGGCGCCCTGCATATGAATATCACAATTAAACCGGCGCATATGGAAGATTACAAAGATGAAAGCAGGAATACAGATTATATACTTACCGAAGATTGCAGAAGTCATTAACTCAATTTGCCGCTTTAAACCGGTTAACTCTTCAGTAACTGGATTAAGCGCCTCCTCAGCATCCTGAGCCCTTTTCTCCAGCTCTTTCTTCTGAACCTCAAAGGCGGTCCGCTCTTCTTCAAAGAATTTTTTCAGCTCTTCAGTAGTCTTTAAACTCACCTTCAGATCTTTCTTGGTTTTCGAAGCAGCAGCCTCCGTTTCAGCAAGATGGCTCCGAAGCTCATTGATTTCGTCAGCACTCCAGTTTAAATCAGCCTGCAAGTAAAATCAAGTGATAAGAAGCAAAAATCAGACAAGTCTCAAGCACACAAACAAGTTGTCTACTTGACACTTGGGGGCTAATGGGCAGTTGAAGCAATAAACAGCAGCAATTCAAAGTCAAAAGTCTCAAGCACACAAGCAAGTTGTCTACTTGACACTTGGGGACTAATCGATAATTGAAGTATCAGAAGAAATTCTTACAAGTATCAAATACATGACCAAGTTATCTACTTGATACTTGGGGGCTAATGTAAGATCAGTTGTTCAAGTAATAAGTTCCGGTTCACCTTCAACGCGCAGCTAAACCGGAACTTGGGGGCTACTATGAGATAGTTAGAAGCATATCAAAAGCACAAAGTCAAAAGGAAAGGATTACCTCATATTTTTCTTTCATCATGTTGACCAAACCCGCTTCATAATCTCGGCTGGTGTGGAGCCGGTTCAAGTACCCGAAATAGAGTTCCTGGGCGCTCATGTCAGCAAGGCTGGATAGCTCGGTACTACATTTACCCTTCTCTTTATGCAGCTTCTCCGCTTTAGCTGTATGTTTGGCTAAAACAGTGGGCTCAGCCGGAGCAGTAAAAGCAGTCCCAGTCACTACAACTTCTGGAGAAGCAGGTGCTGTCGGTGGAGCTGCGGTATGAACCGGACTGGGAGATGCCGGATTGGTCTGAGGAGAATTGGCCCGGGCAGGACTTGGCGGATCATGAACATCATCAGCAGTAGGGTTCTCGGGCATTGAAATATGATCCGTAGGCGCAGGATTCTCAAGAGGAATTGTGGGCTCGCCTTCTGTGGGGACGGTTGTTGCCGGATCAACCGCCGGATCATCAATAGTAGTCTCAGCAGTAGGTTTGTTGGCCTTTGGTTTTTTACTAGGCTTTGGCTTGCTGGAAGAAGTTCGGAAAATGAGTCAAGATTATGAAGCAAAATGTAATCATAAACCGGATAAGTTAAAAAGACTTACCTTGGGACGGTTTTCAGTGGGGGAAGTTGTGTGGCAGTCGATTCACCGGAAGAAGATAACGGAGTCTCCTGATAATCAGGGTCAGACGGTTTAAGAGGTTTGCGGATAAGCCCGGCCTTGGGATGAAGGAGGGTTGGAGAGAGTATAACCTCAGAGCGGTGCCTCCGAGCCGGAGAGTGAGAGATTCCGGATGATTCCACTGCCAGGCCGCTATGGCAAGTGGTCCGGCGAAGAGCTTCATGTTGTTGTTTCTTCAAAAGAAAATTAGGATCCAATTGAGCATAAGGGTGAGAAAATTGATATTTCCGGACTGTCCGACGACTTTTTTGTGGAAATGGTTCTGAATCGGAAGAAAGGATAGTTACCTCAACTTCAGCCGGTTTATCACCTTCAGCCAACTCCTGTGGAAAGTTATCATTAGATACAGATATGAGCAAAAACAGACAAGTTAAAGCCGGATTAATACATACCTCAGAGTCCGGATCATCATCCTCAGCATGAGAACTAGAGCCATCAGCCGCTTTCCTCTTCTTATTAGCAAAGGTTTTCCGACGTGCCTGTTTTCCAGGTTTCTCCTGAAGCTTTCTTTTCCAAAAGGGATCCTCAGCCTGTTCGAAAGAAGAAAAGATAATTGAAAGAACGGTTTAAAAGAATGGATTACAAATACATGACAGAGAAAAAGACTTACTGCAGGCAGTCTATTTTTCTTGTAATACGGAGCCAATTCGATTTTGCTGCAATCCTCTAAGGAGACGTTGAGCATCTTCTTAGCCGATTCAATGACCTCCGATTCAGAAAGTTTATCCTTGGTAAACCATTGAGGATCATCCGGTTTACCAGAATACTTGCACATCAACTGTGATCGCCGACTCAAGGGAAGGATACTCCAAGAGAGCCAACAGCGCATAAAATCGGTTCCAATTAAATCGTTGGCCATAAAAGCTTTCAGTCTGGAAAGCTGAGAACCAAACCGGGGCCGTTCGGCGGAGCTGAGTCGTTGTGGCAGAGGGTGATCCTCCGGGAGATGGTGCTCGTGATAACCCGGCAGTGGGTTCTCCCCTTCAGGAGAAGTGTCAACACAGTAAAACCAAGATTTGTTCCACTCCTTTGGGTGCGTGTGGAGAGCGGCATGGGGAAAGACTGCGTCTCTCCTTTTCTGCATACTAACCCCGCCGAGTTCCTGATGCGGTCCGCTGGTGAACTCCGTACGCCGGTTCAGATGAATGAAATCCCGTAACAGATCAACAGACGGCTCTTCTTGCAGGTATACCTCTGAGAAAACTTGGAAGTCACAAATATTGGAAACAGAGTTGGGCCCAATGTCCTGAGGATGGAGTTGGAAGGCAGCAAGCACATCTCGGAAGAATTTTGAACCGGGAGGTGTGAAGCCTCGGGCTATGTGGTCGAAGAAAACAATAACTTCCCCCTCTCTGGGAGTAGGAGGGCATTCATTTCCTGGAGCCCGCCACTTTAAAAAAGATTGAGGGCCTAAAGTACCAACGGCAGCAGCATTGACCAAGTCTTCTTCCGTAATAATGGAAGGAACCCAATCGCAAGACACAAATTGTTTGGCCATGGCAGCGGAAGAGCGAGTGCTAAAAAGATAAAGTGTAAAGACCGGATTATTTAAGTACAGCGGTATAAACCGGGAGATATATACGAAGATCACGCAACGGTTTAGACAAGGGACTAATGATATAGTTAACCCGGCAATAACAGGGAGTTATGTTACTGCCGATTCATGACAGCAATAAAGAAAGGAGCTAAACCGTCGCGCTCATCGAGAAATTTCTTACAAGGACAGTGCACGACAGTTTAAACCGGAGCATACTTAACAGATCTACAGAGGAGAAAAATAGGTTTTCAAAGACAGCTAAGGTGGAACAGATCTGGGCATACGAGAAAAAGAAAAACAAATGCAAGAGTATACGGGAAGAACTACAAGGGTTTTACACAGAGCAGATAACCTATAGTTTAAGATCTGAAGCATATGCAGCGGAGTAAAGGCAAAAGTTTAAAGGGCAAGATCTAAAAGTGAAAGTTACTGAGAACTATTTGTTTAGGTCGAACGAAGATGAAGCTTTTACTGAGGTTCTAATGGCAGAGGTACGAACCCTAGAAATTACGGATCTACAATGAGGAGGGAGACATACCTGGAATAGCAAGGATCAGCGGCGGAGGTTCTCTGGTCAAACTCAGGGTGATGCAGCGGCCAGCAAGGACTTGGTTTCGGCGATCGACGGCGGCGGTTCGAGCTCGGGCGTCAATGGCGTATTGAGCTCGGGCGACGGAGGAAGAAGAGAGAGGAAGAGAATAACAGATGGGGACAGCGGTATTTATAAGAAGAAAGTCAGATCCGAAGCAACAGGTGCGGG
The DNA here is from genome assembly GCA_902687465.1 of Secale cereale. Lineage (NCBI taxonomy): Eukaryota > Viridiplantae > Streptophyta > Magnoliopsida > Poales > Poaceae > Secale > Secale cereale. Next base: position 871,024,782 of record LR738715.1, on the reverse strand, counting down.
ATTCGAGGAGGCAAAGGATCGGATAAAGATCCTCTGACACCTCGATTTTCGGGATAACCCTTAAACAAAAGCTACAGTACAGCTCACGGCGTTAAATGCGGAAGTGATGTCACGGTCAGATTCAATGATTCTCGAGGATGACGTCAGGGCCGGTTTACAAAAAATGAAAAGACACAGAAGATAATTATACAAGACAAGGGAGATTGATGTGAACAAGTTCAAATCATTCTGGGGCCTAATGTCAGGGATATGACTAGCAGGTATGAACCAGCTAGTATAAACCGGTTTATTATAATATGTTTGGTTGTAATATTTAGTAAAGGCTACGGCCCATGAGATCTTAGGGCCCATGTATAGAATTATGGTTTGTAAGCCGCCCGATGATGTAACTTGAGAGATAAGGAAGAAAGAGCAGAGACCGAGGCGGACACAAGTATGAGCCGGCCTCAGGACTCTGTAAACCGGGCTGGGCGTCGCCTCTCTATATAAAGGGACGACCTGGCGACGGTTCAGGGACAAGCAAGAATCAACCCGTCGAGACTACAGGCAAGCAATCCGCTCCCTGTAATCCGACGCCCAAGAAATACCAAACCAACTAGACGTAGGCTTTTACCTTCATCGAAGGGGCCGAACTAGTATAAACCCTATGTGTCCTTTGTGTGCAATGAACCCCTTCAAGCTAACCCATGCGATGGTTCCATCATCAAGTCCGTTAAACCGAACATCTGCCGTGTTAATTCCACGACAAGTACTAAACTACAGCTAAACCGGAGTTCATTGTAACCCGGTTCGGCCTTCATGGTGAGCCGACAAATAAATCAAGGGAGTCATCAGTACTTACACCTTGGATCGTTCCTACCGGATTAAGGTTTACTAAGATACACTTAATCGCAGGTATGGTATATACTTATATTTTTTACACAGTTCAAGTTATCAACTTAGATCATGTGCTTGGGCAGTATGACCCGTCCGGCGGTAAACCGCCAGGACACTTTGAACATTGTTTTATGCAGGAACAGGTAGAATAAACCGTTCAAAGCATTGAAAGCAGGATATATTTCAGAAGTTGCCAATCAAAGCAATCTCACAAATATATTATGGGATAAACACAGAGTATCTTAGCTATCCTATTACAAGGCGCTGGAAGGCCCAAAAGAATATCAGTTTTTTCTCAAACTACTGGGACGTAAAGATAGACCGGCGCTGGTTTAAGACTCTGCATCAGCCCGTCGTGACGATTGAGGGTCAGCCTGCTCCGGGTCTTCGGTGGCTTCTTCCAGCTATTGGAAGTCAGTGGTGTTCCAGTTAATCTTGGAAAGGGCTCGGAAATAAACTTCATCATTTATAAGTTCTGACGGATCAATGTCAGGAGCGAAGGTGTGCTTACAAACGGGCGGAATAAGATTATCAATATCATAGGACGGACGCTCCACCCGTACGTTCTCCATATCGTAGCCTGGATGATATCTTGATAAGTCTGCTTCATCAGCAAGTTTACTGGCAAGAGGCCGCATATCCTTGGTTAAGGCACGAAGATCATCACTGGAGAAGGCTGATCCGTCCTCCTTCATGCTTGGATAGCCGTTCATGGCCTCCGCCGGATCAAAATCAGGAACCCACGCCTTTGCTCGGGTTAAAGCCATCAGAGAGCCGGCTCTTGCGGATGACTTCTTCACTTTGACAAGACGGGCAGGCATAATTGACAGTTTTTCTAAGGTACCTTGGATGGTGGTAGGAGCCGGTTTATTGTGTGAAATGGCACTGATGGCCCTCTGAGCGCCGGAATAAAGTTGCTCCCCCAAAGTGTACGCAGCTTTCAGTTTCTTCCGCGCATCATCGCCAAGATGAGTGATGCGCCTCCCTGCGTAAGAATTATGAGTTAAATCGGAACAGTGCAAGTTTGCAAAGATAAGCTTATGTCAAAAAGAACTTACCAAAGATGGTAGATGTCATGTCACTTATTTGCTGCTTTAACTTGGACAGCTCCTCTGTTACCGGATTAAGAGTTGCCTCTGCATCACTGGCTCTTTTCTCCAGAGCAGTCTTTTCAACTTCCCAAGTTGACCGCTCCGCTTCAAAATCCTTCTTTAGCTTCTCCATATTAGCTAACGCAAGTGTAAGCTCATCCTTGACCTTAACAGAAGCAGTCTCTTGGAATTTTAAGCTATTCCGGAGTTCAATTATTTCAGAGGCCCTCCGGTTCAAGTCAGTCTGCCAAAGATACACGTATATCAGATATTCATGAAGCAATTCTACAAAAGTCCCAAGCACATAACCAGTTATGCACTTGACACTTGGGGGCTAATGTACATTTGCAGTAAAAACAGACAACTTTTTCAGACAAGTCTCAAGCACATTACAAGTTATATACTTGGCACTTGGGGGCTAATGTGACATTGTTCTAAACACAGGAAAAGTCCCGGTTCACCCCCAATGAAGTAAACTGGCCCTTGGGGGCTACAAGTGCAAGTCAAAGTTATATATTTGATCTACTGAAAGTCCTAATTCACCCTAAAAGGCTAAAACCGGTACTTGGGGGCTACGATGGGCTAAAGGTGCAGTTACAAGGCACAAGCAGAAATGAAAGACAAAGGAAAAGAAGTTACCTCATAGCGCTCCTTCATTAAATTCACCAAGCTGGCTTCATAGTCACGGCTGGTATGTAGCTGGTTTAAGTACCCGGAATGAACCTCCTGAGAACTGAGCTGAGTATAGTTGGACAAGTCAGTACTCCACTTGAAGGAAATATGCCCTAGAGGCAATAATAAAGTTGTTATTTATATTTCCTTATATCATGATAAATGTTTATTATTCATGCTAGAATTGTATTAACCGGAAACTTAGTACATGTGTGAATACATAGACAAAACAGAGTGTCCCTAGTATGTCTCTACTAGACTAGCTCATTGATCAAAGATGGTTATGTTTCCTAACCATAGACATGAGTTGTCATTTGATCAACGGGATCACATCATTAGGAGAATGATGTGATGGACAAGACCCATCTGTTAGCATAGCACTATGATCGTTTAGTTTTACTGCTATTGCTTTCTTCATGACTTATACATGTTCCTATGACTATGAGATTATGCAACTCCCGAATACCGTAGGAACACCTTGTGTGCTATCAAACGTCACAACGTAACTGGGTGATCATAAAGATGCTCTACAGGTGTCTCCGAAAGTATTCGTGGTGTTGGCATAGATCAAGATTAGGATTTGTCACTCCGAGTGTCGGAGAGGTATCTCTGGGCCCTCTCGGTAACACACATCACAATAAGCCTTGCAAGCAAAAGACTAATGAGTTAGTCACGAGATGATGTGTTACGGAACGAGTAAAGAGACTTGCCGGTAAACGAGATTGAACTAGGTATAAAGATACCGACGATCGAATCTCGGGCAAGTAACATACCGTTTGACAAAAGGAACAACGTATGTTGTTATGCGGTTCTGACCGATAAAAGATCTTCGTAGAATATGTAGGAGCCAATATGAACATCCATGTTCCGCTATTGGTTATTGACCGGAGATGAGTCTCGATCATGTCTACATAGTTCTCGAACCCGTAGGGTCCGCACGCTTAACGTTTGATGACGATCGGTATTATGAGTTTATGAGTATTGATGTACCGAAGGTAGTTCGGAGTCCCGGATGAGATCACGGACATGACGAGGAGTCTCGGAATGTCCGAGACATAAAGATTGATATATTGGACGGCTATATTCGGACACCGGAAGTATACCGGAAAAGTTTCGGATTTATCGGGAATGCCGGAGGGGGTTACCGGAACCCCCTACGAGAGGGGATGGTCCATAGTGGGCCTAAAGGGTGAGAGAGAGGCAGCCCATAGGGCTGGCCGGCGCCCCCACCTAGGAATCCTAGTTGGACTAGGATTGGGGGGGCGCCACCTCTCCTATTCCTTTCCCCCTTCTTCCTTTCGGTGAATCCTACTAGGAATAGGATTGCAATCCTATTCCTAGTAGGAGTCCCCTCCCTAGCCGCACCATAGGAGGTGGCCGGCCCCTCCTCCCTTGCTCCTTGATATACGGGGGCAGGGGGGCACCCAAAGACACACAAGTTGAATTGTTTTAGCCGTGTGCGGTGCCCCCCTCCACAGAATCACACCTCGGTCGTACCGTCGCGAAGCTTAGGAGAAGCCCTGCGCCGGTGTTCACATCATATCCGTCACCACGCCGTCGTGCTGACGAAACTCCCCCGTGAAGCTCAACTGGATCAAGAGCTCGTGGGACGTCATCAAGCTGAACGTGTGCTGAACGCGGAGGTGCCGTACGTTCGGTGCTTGATCGGTTGAATCGCGAAGAAGTTCGACAACATCAACCGCGTCACTTGACGCTTCCGCTCCCGGTCTACGAGGGTACGTAGACACACTCTCCCTTCTCGTTGCTATGCATCTGGTAGATAGATCTTGCGTGATCGTAGGAAAATTTTAAAATACTACGTTCCCCAACAATTGTTTCCTTTGTCTGGCAGGGCTTGGAAAAAATTCATCAAAAAAGCTCCGGGACTGCCGAAGAAGCTACAATTGAAGATACCCGAAAGTAAGTACTATATAGTAGCATGTTCCGCACGCGCATCTCCTATATCTTGATTCAAGCGCTAGTTTCATCAATACCAATTTGGCATTCTTGCTTATCAGTTTGATTGAGCTCTATTTCTTGTAAAGTGGTTGTGGCAGGAACCCGGGAATGATTATTGTGGATACTACATTTGCGAGTCCATCCGCCACACGACCTGTGAGCGGGGCTACACTGATGAACAATTTGAAGTGCGTAAGCAATCAATAATATTCACAAATTTATAGCATCATTTCATGTATTGACCCCCTACTTCAAATTAGATGTTTCGGATGCGGGATGAACTCCTAACACCAGATCGTCTGCGAGCAATTCAAGAGGAATTGGCGGCATTCTTCCTTGAACACGTGATCGCTGAAGACGGAGAATACTATGTGGACCATGCATCCATGTGTTAGGAGATTATTTTTGTAAGAGATAATTATTGTATATATGTGCCCGGTAGTGTCGGGATAGACGATATACGAGAACTTGTTGTTCGACCAATCTCTCGGAGAAGGAGAGGTGGTCGATATTACATCTCTCTGTATGCATATATATATATATATATGTTGATTATATATACGAGATCTTCTGTTCCTTCGTTTGCTTAGTATAGCTAGCAGCTAGCTAGCTAGCTAGCGTGACTCTAGTCCTCCATATACGTATGTGTAGTATATATGTAGCGTCGACCAAGCACGTGAAGGAAATATGCCCTAGAGGCAATAATAACGTTGTTATTTGTATTTCCTTATATCATGATAAATGTCTTTTATTCATGCTAGAATTGTATTAACCGGAAACTTAGTACATGTGTGGATACATAGACAAAACAGTAAGTCCCTAGTATGCCTCTACTAGACTAGCTCATTGATCAAAGATGGTTATGTTTCCTAGCCATAGACATGAGTTGTCATTTGATCAACGGGATCACATCATTAGGAGAATGATGTGATGGACAAGACCCATCCGTTAGCATAGCACTATGATCGTTTAGTTTTACTGCTATTGCTTTCTTCATGACTTATACATGTTCCTATGACTATGAGATTATGCAACTCCCGAATACCGTAGGAACACCTTGTGTGCTATCAAACGTCACAACGTAACTGGGTGATCATAAAGATGCTCTACAGGCGTCTCCGAAAGTATTCGTGGTGTTGGCATAGATCAAGATTAGGATTTGTCACTCCGAGTGTCGGAGAGGTATCTCTGGGCCCTCTCGGTAACACACATCACAATAAGCCTTGCAAGCAAAAGACTAATGAGTTAGTCACGAGATGATGTGTTACGGAACGAGTAAAGAGACTTGCCAGTAACGAGATTGAACTAGGTATAGAGATACCGACGATCGAATCTCGGACAAGTAACATACCGATGACAAAAGGAACAACGTATGTTGTTATGCGGTTTTGACCGATAAAAGATCTTCGTAGAATATGTAGGAGCCAATATGAACATCCAGGTTCCGCTATTGGTTATTGACCGGAGATGAGTCTCGGTCATGTCTACATAGTTCTCGAACCCGTAGGGTCCGCACGCTTAACGTTTGATGACGATCGGTATTATGAGTTTATGAGTTTTGATGTACCGAAGGTAGTTCGGAATCCCGGATGAGATCACGGACATGACGAGGAGTCTCGGAATGTCCGAGACATAAAGATTGATATATTGGACGACTATATTCGGACACCGGAAGTGTTCCGGAAAAGTTTCGGATTTAACGGGATTGCCGGAGGGGGTTACCGGAACCCCCTACGAGGGGGGATGGTCCATAGTGGGCCTTATGGAAAAGAGAGAGGCAGCCCATAGGGGCTGGCCGGCGCCCCACCTAGGGTTCCTAGTTGGACTAGGATTGGGGGGGCGCCACCTCTCCCTCTTTTCCTTTCCCTCTCTTCCTTCTTTGGTAGTTCCTACTAGGAATAGGATTGCAATCCTATTCCTAGTAGGATTCCACCCCTAGCCGCACCATAGGAGAGCCGGCCGGCCTCCCCCCTTCCTCCTTTATGTACGGGGGCAGGGGGGCACCCAAAGACACACAAGTTGAATTGTTTTAGCCGTGTGCGGTGCCCCCCTCCACAGAAACACACCTCGGTCATACCGTTGCAGTGCTTAGGCGAAGCCCTGCGCCGGTGAATACATCATATCCGTCACCACGCCGTCGTGCTGACAAAACTCTCCCGTGAAGCTCAACTGGATCAAGATCTCGTGGGACGTCATCAAGCTGAACGTGTGCTGAACGCGGAGGTGCCGTACGTTCGGTGCTTGATCGGTTGAATCGCGAAGAAGTTCGACTACATCAACCGCATCACTTGACGCTTCCGCTTCCGGTCTACGATGGTACGTAGACACACTCTTCCCTCTCGTTGCTATGCATCTGGTAGATAGATCTTGCGTGATCGTAGGAAAATTTAAAAATACTACGTTCCCCAACAGTGGCATCATGAGCCAGGTCTATGCGTAGATGATATGCACGAGTAGAACACAATGAGTTGTGGGCGATACTAGTCATACTGCTTACCAGCATGTCATACTTTGCTTCGGCGGTATTGTGAGATGAAGCGGCCCGGACCGACATTACGCGTACGCTTACGCGAGACTGGTTTCACCGTTAAGAGCACTCGTTGCTTAAAGGTGACTGGCGGGTGTCTGTCTCTCTCACTTTAGCTGAATCAAGTGTGGCTACGCCCGGTCCTTGTGAAGGTTAAAACAGCACATACTTGACGAAACATCGTTGTGGTTTTGTATGAGTAGGTAAGAACGGTTCTTGCTAAGCTCGTAGCAGTCACGTAAAACTTGCAACAACAAAGTAAAGGACGTCTAACTTGTTTTTGCAGGGCATGTTGTGATGTGATATGGTCAAGACATGATGAGTTATACAGTTTTGTATGAGATGATCATGTTTTGTAATGTTATCGGCAACTGGCAGGAGCCATATGGTTGTCGCTTTATTGTATGAAATGCAATCGCCATGTAATTGCTTTACATTATCACTAAGCGGTAGTGATAGTCGTAGAAGCAATAGTTGGCGAGACGACAATGATGCTACGATGGAGATCAAGGTGTCGCACCGGTGACGAAGGTGATCATGACGGTGCTTTGGAGATGGAGATCAAAAGCACAAGATGATGATGGCCATATCATGTCACATATTTTGATTGCATGTGATGTTTATCTTTTTATGCTTCTTATTTTGCTTAGAACGACGGTAAGATTATAAGATGATCCCTTACTAAATTTCAAGGTATAAGTGTTCTCCCTGAGTATGCACCGTTGCGAAAGTTCGTCGTGCCGAGACACCACGTGATGATCGGGTGTGATAAGCTCTACGTTCAAATACAACGGGTGTAAGCCAGTTTTGCACACGCAGAATACTCGGGTTGAACTTGACGAGCCTAGCATATGCAGATATGGCCTCGGAACACTGGAGACCGAAAGGTCGAGCGTGAATCATATAGTAGATATGATCAACATAAGATGTTCACCATTGAAACTACTCCATCTCACGTGATGATCAGACATGGTTTAGTTGATTTGGATCACGTGATCATTTAGATGACCGGAGGGATGTCTATCTAAGTGGGAGTTCTTAAGTAATATGATTAAATTGAACTTTAATTTATCATGAAGTTAGTCCTGGTAGTATTAGCATATCTATGTTGTAGATCAATAGCTCGCGATGTTGCTCCCCGTTTATTTTTCATATGTTCCTAGAGAAAACCAAGTTGAAAGATGTTAGTAGCAATGATGCGGAATTGTTCCGTGATCTGAGGATTATCCTCATTGCTGCACAGAGAAATATGTCCTTGATGCACCGCTAGGTGACAGACCTATTGCAGGAGCAGATGTAGACGTTATGAACGTTTTGACAAAAGCTCAGTATGATGACTACTTGATAGTTTAGTGCACCATGCTTTACGGCTTATAACCGGGACTTCAAAAACGTTTTGAACGCCACGGAGCATATGAGATGTTCCAAGAGTTGAAATTAGTATTTCATACTCATGCCCATGTCGAGAGGTATAAGACTTCTGACAGTACTTTGCCTACAAGATGGAGGAGAATAGCTCAACCAGTGAGCATGTGCTCAGATTGTCTGGGTAGTACAATTGCTTGAATCAAGTGGGAGTTAATCTTCCAGATAAGATAGTAATTGACAAAGTTCTCTAGACACTATCACCAAGTTAGTAGAACTTCGTGATGAACTATAATATGCAAGGGATGACGAAAGTAATTCCCGAGCTCTTCACGATGCTGAAATCGGCGAAGGTAGAAATCAAGAAAGAGCATCAAGTGTTGATGGTTAACCAGACCACTTGTTTCAAGTAAAGGGCAAAGGGATAGAAGGGGAACTTCAAGAAGAATGACAAGCAAGTTGTCACTCCCGTGAAGAAACCCAAAGCTAAACTCAAACCTGAAACTAAGTGCTTCTACTGCAAAGGAAATGGTCACTAGAAGTGGAACTGCCCTAGATATTTGGCGGATAAGAAGGATGGCAAGGTGAACAAAGGTATATTTGATATACAGATTATTGATGTATATTTTACTAGTGTTCATAGCAACCCCTGGGTATTTGATACCGGTTCAGTTGCTGAAGTTAGTATCTCGAAACGAGAGTTGCGGAATGAACAGAGACTAGTTAAAGGTGAAGTGACGATGTGTGTTGGAAGTGGTTCCAATATTGATATGATCATCATCGCACACTCCCTATACTTTCGGGATTAGTGTAGAACCTAAATAAATGTTATTTGGCATTTGCGTTAAGCATGAATATGATTTGATCATGTTTGTTGCAGTACGGTTATTCATTTAAAGTCATAGAATAATTGTTATTCTGTTTACATGAATAAAGCCTTCAATGGTCATACACCCAATGGAAATAGTTTATTGGATCCCGATCGTAGTGATACACATATTCATAATATTGAAGTCAAAAGATGCAAAGTTTATAATGATAGTGCAACTTATTTGTGGCACTGCCGTTTAGGTCATATTAGTGTAAAGCGCATGAAGAAACTCCATAGTGATGGAATTTTGGAATCACTTGATTATGAATCACTTGGTGCTTGCGAACCATGCCTCATGGGCAAGATGACTAAAACTCCGTTCTCCGGAACTGTGGAGCGAGCAACAGAGTTGTTGGAAATCATACATACTGATGTATGCAGACCAATGAGTGTTGAAGCTCGCGGCAGGTATCGTTATTTTCTGACCTTCACTGATGATTTGAGCAGATATGGGTATATCTACTTGATGAAGCACAAGTCTGAAACATTTGAAAAGTTCAAAGAATTTCAGAGTGAAGTAGAGAATCATCATAACAAGAAAATAAAGTTTCTGCGATCTGATCGTGGAAGTGAATATTTGAGTTACGAGTTTGGTCTTCATTTGAAACAATGTGGAATAGTTTCACAACTCACGCCACCCGGAACACCACAGCGTAATGGTGTGTCCGAACGTCGTAACCGTGCTTTATTAGATATAGTGCGATCTATGATGTCTCTTACCGATTTACCACTATCATTTAGGGTTGTGCATTAGAGACAGCTGCATTCACGTTTAATAAGGGCACCATCTAAAAATCCGTTGAGACGACGCCTTATGAACTGTGGTTTGGCAAGAAACCAAAGTTGTCATTTCTTAAAGTTTGGGGCAGCGATGCTTATGTGAAAAAGTTTCAACCTGATAAGCTCGAACCCAAGTCGGAAAAGTAAACCTTCATAGGATACCCAAAAGAAACTGTTGGGTACACCTTCTATCACAGATCCTAAGGCAAGGTCTTTGTTGCTAAGAGTGGATCCTTTCTAGAGAAGGAGTTTCTCTCGAAAGAAGTGAGTGGGAGGAAAGTAGAACTTGATGAGGTAATTGTACCTTCTCCCGAATTGGAAAGTAGTAGATCACAGAAAATTGTTCCAGTGATTCCTACACCAATTAGTGAGGAAGCTAATGATGATGATCATGAAACTTCAGATCAAGTTTCTACTGAATGTCGTAGATCAACCAGAGTACGTTCCGCACCAGAGTGGTACGGCAACCCAGTTCTGGAAGTCATGTTACTAGACCATGATGAACCTACGAACTATGAGGAAGCGATGATGAGCCCAGATTCCGCAAAATGGCTTGAGACCATGAAATCTGAGATGGGATCCATGTATTAGAACAAAGTATGGACTTTGGTTGACTTGCCTGATGATCGGAAAGCCATCGAAAATAAATGGATCTTCAAGAGGAAGACCGACGCAAACGGTAATGTTACTGTTTACAAAGCTCGACTTGTTGCGAAAGGGTTTCGACAAGTTCAAGGAGTTGACTACGATGAGACTTTCTCACCCGTAGCGATGCTTAAGTCTGTCCGAATCATGTTAGTAATTGCCGCATTTTAAGAAATCTGGCAAATGGATAACAAAACTGCATTCTTTAATGGATTTATTAAAGAAGACTTGTGTATGATGCAACCAGAAGGTTTTGTCAATCCTAAAGGTGCTAACAAAATGTGCAAGCTCCAGCGATCCATCTATGGACTGGTGCAAGCATCTCGGAGTTGGAATATATGCTTTGATAAGTTGATCAAAGCATATAGATTTATACAGACTTGCGGTGAAGCCTGTATTTACAAGAAGTGAGTGGGAGCACTACAACCTTTCTGATAAGTATATGTGAATGACATATTGTCGATCGGAAATGATGTAGAATTTTCTGGAAAGCATAAAGGAGTGTTTGAAAGGAGTTTTTTCAAAGAAAGACCTTGGTGAAGCTGCTTACATATTGGGCATCAAGATCTATAGAGATAGATCAAGACGCTTGATAAGACTTTCGATGAGTACATACCTTGATAAGATTTTGAAGTAGTTCAAAATGGATCAGTCAAAGAAGGAGTTCTTGCCTGATTTGTAAGGTGTGAAGTTGAGTAAGACTCAAAGCCAGACCACGGCAGAAAAATATAGAGAGAATGAAAGTCATTCCCTATGCCTCAGCCATAGGTTCTATAAAGTATGCCATGCTGTGTACAAAACACGTTGTGTACCTTGCCATGAGTTTGACAGGGAGGTACAATAGTGATCCAGGAGTAGATCACTGTACAGCGGTCAAAATTATCCTTAGTAATTGGATGACTAAGGAAATATTTCTCGATTATGGAGGTGATAAAGAGTTCATCGTAAAGGGTTACGCCGATGCAAGCTTTGACACTAAATCCAGATGACTCTAAGTATCAATCTGGATGCGTATTGAAAGTGGGAGCAATTAGCTAGAGTAGCTCCATGCAGAGCATTGTAGACATAGAAATTTGCGAAATACATACGGATCTGAATGTGACAAACCCGTTGACTAAACTTCTCTCACAAGCAAAACATGATCACACCTTATTACTCTTGGGTATTAATCACATAGCGATGTGAACTAGATTATTGACTCTAGTAAACCCTTTGGGTGTTGGTCACATGGTGATGTGAACTATGGGTGTTATTCACATAACGATATGAACTATCGGTATTAAATCACATGGCGATGTGAGCTAGATTATTGACTCTAGTGCAAGTGGGAGACTGAAGGAAATATGCCCTAGAGGCAATAATAAAGTTGTTATTTATATTTCCTTATATCATGATAAATGTTTATTATTCATGCTAGAATTGTATTAACCGGAAACTTAGTACATGTGTGAATACATAGACAAAACAGAGTGTCCCTAGTATGCCTCTACTAGACTAGCTCATTGATCAAAGATGATTATGTTTCCTAACCATAGACATGAGTTGTCATTTGATCAACGGGATCACATCATTAGGAGAATGATGTGATGGACAAGACCCATTCGTTAGCATAGCACTATGATCGTTTAGTTTTACTGCTATTGCTTTCTTCATGACTTATACATGTTCCTATGACTATGAGATTATGCAACTCCCGAATACCGTAGGAACACCTTGTGTGCTATCAAACGTCACAACATAACTGGGTGATCATAAAGATGCTCTACAGGTGTCTCCAAAAGTATTCGTGGTGTTGGCATAGATCAAGATTAGGATTTGTCACTCCGAGTGTCGGAGAGGTATCTCTGGGCCCTCTCGGTAACACACATCACAATAAGCCTTGCAAGCAAAAGACTAATGAGTTAGTCACGAGATGATGTGTTACGGAACGAGTAAAGAGACTTGCCGGTAACGAGATTGAACTAGGTATAGAGATACCGACGATCGAATCTCGGACAAGTAACATACCGATGACAAAAGGAACAACGTATGTTGTTATGCGGTTTTGACCGATAAAAGATCTTCATAGAATATGTAGGAGCCAATATGAACATCCAGGTTCCGCTATTGGTTATTGACCGGAGATGAGTCTCGGTCATGTCTACATAGTTCTTGAACCCGTAGGGTCCGCACGCTTAACGTTTGATGACGATCGGTATTATGAGTTTATGAGTTTTGATGTACCGAAGGTAGTTCGGAGTCCCGGATGAGATCACGGACATGACGAGGAGTCTTGGAATATATTGGACGACATAAAGATTGATATATTGGACGACTATATTCGGACACTGGAAGTGTTCCGGAAAAGTTTCGGATTTAACGGGATTGCCGGAGGGGGTTACCGGAACCCCCTACGAGGGGGGATGGTCCATAGTGGGCCTTATGGAAAAGAGAGAGGCAACCCATAGGGGCTGGCCGGCGCCCCACCTAGGGTTCCTAGTTGGACTAGGATTGGGGGGGCGCCACCTCTCCCTCTTTTCCTTTCCCTCTCTTCCTTCTTTGGTAGTTCCTATTAGGAATAGGATTGCAATCCTATTCCTAGTAGGATTCCACCCCTAGCCGCACCATAGGAGAGCCGGCCGGCCTCCCCCCTTGCTCCTTTATGTACGGGGGCAGGGGGGCACCCAAAGACACACAAGTTGAATTGTTTTAGCCATGTGCGGTGCCCCCCTCCATAGAAACACACCTCGGTCATACCGTTGCAGTGCTTAGGCGAAGCCCTGCGCCGGTGAATACATCATATCCGTCACCACGCCGTCGTGCTGACGAAACTCTCCCGTGAAGCTCAACTGGATCAAGAGCTCGTGGGACGTCATCAAGCTGAACGTGTGCTGAACGCGGAGGTGCCGTACGTTCGGTGCTTGATCGGTTGAATCGCGAAGAAGTTCGACTACATCAACCGCGTCACTTGACGCTTCCGCTTCCGGTCTATGAGGGTACGTAGACACACTCTTCCCTCTCGTTGCTATGCATCTGGTAGATAGATCTTGCGTGATCGTAGGAAAATTTTAAAATACTACGTTCCCCAACACCACTTGCCTCTGTCCTTCTGGAGAAATTCCTCCTTTGCGGTATGCTTAGCCAAAACAACAGGCTCTCCGGGGGTGGAAAAACCGGTTCCAGTGATCTCAACATCATCAGTTGAAGTAGCAGTTGGCTTAGAAGGATTAACATGAGTAGGACTAGCAGGAGCCGGACTAGCCCGGGCAGGGCTGGCCGGTTCAGTATTATACTCCATGGGATCGTTCCCCTGAGCAGCAAGATCTTCTTGATCCATAGGAGGAGGATCATCATGTGGGATCTCAGCATTGTCTTCTAAGGGGTTAGCAAGCTCAGGATCGTCCGCTAGTCCAGGAGTGGTATTATCGACTGTCGGTTTACTCAATTTGGCCTTTTTTGCTAGGCTTGGGCATACTGTGAAAAGTTAAGAGATAATGAAAATCAGAAGAATCAAAGATGAAAAGTTAAACCGGATAGAGTAAAAGACAGCTTACCCATGAACAGTCTTGAGGACAGGAACTTGCGTGGCTATTGATTCGCCGGAAGATGAGAGAGGAGTTTCCTGGTAATTTGAGTCGGGCGGATTAAGGGGTTGACGAATGAGACCTGCTTTAGGGTAAAGAGCAGTTGGAGTAAGTAAAACCTCAGAACGACGCCGTCGAGCAGGAGTGTGTTGTAATCCGGTGGATTCAATCGCGTGGCCACTATGGCGAGTGGTGCGGCGAGCTTCATGTTGCTGCTTCTTCAAAAGAAAGTTTGGATCCAGATGAGCATAAGGATGAGAAAACTGAAATTTCCGGACTGCCCGACGAATTTTCAGTGGTGGCAGTGGTTCTGAGTCAGAGGAAAGAGATATTACCTCAATATCATCCGCTTTACTGCCTTCAGCAAGGCCCTGGGAACAGTCATTATTAATAAAAAAGCAGGAAAAGGAAAGATTAAAGAATCATAAGAGCTAGGTGGTACCTCAGAGGCCGGATCATCTTCCTCCGCATTGGATCCTGATGCGGCAGTAGGCTTCTTCTTGTTCCTCTTAACAGCCAAGTTCTTTTTGTAGGCTTCCTTCGCCGGTTTCTCCTGAGTTTTCCTTTTCCAGAAAGGGTCATTCCCCTGTTTAAAGGAATAAAGGCATATTAAGCCAAGTGCTATGGACGGATTAAAACAAAGCAAGGGGACGGAAGAATTTCTTACCGACGGCGGTTTATTGGTCACACAGAAGGGTGCCAAACCGGTCTGACTGCACTCTTCTAGAGGTATATTCAGCAGCTTCTTGACGGATTCATTAACCTCATTTTCTGGTAGCACCATCTCTGCGTGGCGCAAAGGGTCCTTGGGGTTCCCAGTATACTCACACATTAAACCGGAACGCCGGCTTAGCGGGAGAATACTCCAAGACAGCCAGCAGCGGACAAAGTCAACTCCTGTCAATCCGTTGGCTACAAAGGCCCTGAGCTTTGAAAGCTGAGCAGCATATTGAGCTCGCTCCTGGGCACTTAAACGTTGTGGGAAAGGATGGCTCTCTGAAATACGGTGGGGGCGATAACCCGGCAGTGGATTTTCCCCCTTCGGTGAAGTGTCTATGCAATAGAACCAAGTTTGATTCCAGTCCTTTGGATGGCTGTGGAGAGTAGCGTGAGGAAAACTAACATCCTTCCTCTTCTGAATACTCATTCCACCAAGTTCAGTATTTGGGCCATCATGAAATTCAGTCCGACGGTTTAAATGGAAGAAGTCCCAGAATAGCTCCACTGTTGGCTCCTCTTGCAGATATACTTCACAGAAGACTTGGAAGTTGCAAATGTTGGATACAGAATTGGGACCGATATCTTGTGGATGAAGATGAAAGTTTGCTAATATGTCACGAAAAAACTTTGAACCAGGAGGGTTGAATCCCCGGGCCAAGTGATCAAAGAAGACAACAATTTCTCCTTCCTTGGGCTTTGGAGGACATTCTTTTCCGGGAGCCCTCCAGTGAAGGACATCCTTCGGGCCTAAAGTGCCAATTGAGGCCATCTTTTCTAAATCGTTCTCGGTGATCCGGGATGGGACCTAGTTGCACGAGACAAACTGTTTGGCTGTGGTAGTCATCTTTTCAAAAGGGAAGGCTGAAAATACAATAAAGATTCGGTTTGGTAATCTAAGCAGATTTAAATCGGTATGCTATACGAAAGTATCGGTCTAAATGGCGGTTTAAGCGGGGGCCTAATGGTATCTACTGGATTATAAAGTTTGGAAAAAGTTAAACTGCCAACACAGGTAGGTAAGATGCAGATCTAAAGTTGAACCGCCAACACAGGCAGATAAGATGCAGATCTAAAGTGTGGAGAAACAACTTTCACACAAGCAGCAGTAAGATATGGATCTACAGCATATGGAAAACTCAAAAATAATTCAAATTATATTCATGAGACGCGATGAAGGTCCTAAACAGATTCAGTTTAACTAGCAGTCTTGCGAGAGATAAGATTACAATGACGGAGCAGAGTCATGCTTATGGTGGTTGATCTAAAGTTTGAGATCTACGGCTAAGTACTGTCTATGGAGAAGAACCGCGAAGAACAGAGACTCGTCTACGAGCTCGCATTAAACCCTAGAACTGAGATCTATAAGAAGGGGAGAAGAAGACGTACCCGAGACGACAGGTGCGGAGAGGCACTGGCAAGTTTCTGGAAGCGTTCAGGTTGATGCCGCGGCCGGGCTCGACGAAGACGCAGAACTCGACGGGCGGCGGCGGAGCTCGAGCGCTGGAGGACAGAGGAAGAAGAAGCAAGGGGGGAAAGAGATGCCCCTCGGCCCTATTTATAAGCCTTTAGGATAAAACGGCAGGCGCGGGATACGAGGAGCCCAAAGGGCGGATATGGACGATGATGAAGCCTCGATCTTCGGAGATGACGTCACGGCGGTTTAAAGTGATCGGGGGAGATGACGTCACGCCGGTTTACAAGCCATGCTCAAGCTACGGAAAGGGAAATTTGTACAAGACTTTGAAGATTGACATGAACAGGTTCAAATCAATATGGGGCCTAATGTCAGGGATATTATTACCAGGTATAAACCGCCTAGGAGGGGCCGGTTTATGTTATCAAGATTACTTTGAAGCCCAGCAGAACATAAAGTAAGAGACTTTAGCCCAAGAGGTTTAGAGCCCAAGTGTTAGGGCCCATGGTTTGTAAACCGCCATACTATGTAACTTGAGATGTAAGATAGAAAGAAGAGAGATCGAGGCGCACACGTTTATGAGCCGGCCTCGAGAGTCTGTCAACCGGACCGGGCGTCACCTCTTATATAAAGGGACGACCCGGCGACGGTTCAGGACAGAAACAACAGATCGAGACACAGGCAAAGCGGATTCGCTCCCTGATCATCGAAACCCTAGCAATACACACCAAACTAGACGTAGGCTTTTACCTTCATCGAAGGGGCCGAACTAGTATAAAACCCCTGTGTCCTTGTCCGCTTTAACCCCTTTAAGCTAACCCGTAGCGATGGCCTGACGACTAAGTCCTTTTGCTAGGACATCTGCCGTGACAAAACCACGACAGGGGCCATAGTTTTCTCCAGTGGCTTCTCTCATGATAGCAATATTCTACGGGGGGTAAACAAATTACTGTCGAGCAATTGATAGAAAAGCGAATAATTATGAGACTATCTAGGCATGATCATTGTATATAGGCATCACGTCCGAGACAAGTAGACCGACTCCTGCCTGCATCTACTACTATTACTCCACACATCGACCGCTATCCAGCATGCATCTAGTGTATTAAGTTCATACGAACAGAGTAACACCTTAAGCAAGATGGCATGATGTAGAGGGATAAATTCAAGCAATATGATATAAACCCCATCTTTTTATCCTCGATGGCAACAATACAATACGTTCCTTGATGCCCCTACTGTCACTGGGAAAGGACACCGCAAGATTGAACCCAAAGCCAAGCACTTCTCCCAATGCAAGAACTATAGATCTAGTAGGCCAAACCAAACCAATAATTCGAAGAGACTTGCAAGGATGTTATGAGCACACATAAAAAGTTCAGAGAAGAACCAAATATCTTTCATAGATAACCTTGATCATAAACTCACAATTCATCGGATCTCGACAAACACACCGAAAAAAGAGATTACATCAAATAGGTCTCCTCGAAGAACGAGGAGAACTTTGTATTGAGATCCGGAGAGAGAGAAGAAGCCATATAGATACTATCTATGGACCCGAAGATCTGTGGTAAACTACTCACAACTCATGGTGAGGGCGATGATGATGATGATGAAGGCCTCGGTGATGGATCCCCCTCCGGTGAAGCTTCGGAACAGGCTCCAAGATGGGATCTCCACGGGAACAGAAGGTACGGCGGTGGAGTTAGGGTTTTCTCTCTGTTCACAGAGTTTCTCTGGGGTACGTGGACTTATATAGAAAGAAGGAGGGCACCGGGGGCCACTTGAGGAGGCCTCGAGGCAGGGGGGCACACCCTCGGAGAGGGGGCGCCCCCCACTCTCGAGGGCGGCTCCTCGATCCTCTAATGTGGTTCTCAAGCTTCATGGACGTGATTTTCTCCAAAAATATCTCTCGCGAAGGTTTCATTCCGTTTGGACTCTGTTTGATATTCTTTTTCTGCAAAACCCTGAAATAGGCAAAAAAACAGCAATCTGGACTGGGCCTTTGGGTTAGTAGGTTAGTCCCAAAAATGATATAAGAGTGAATGATAAAGCCCATTAAACATCCAAGACTTCATAAATAATAGCATGGAACAATCAAAAATTATAGATACGTTGGAGACGTATCAGCGGCGCGCGCCGGGTTGGACTTGTTATGTGCCTACCTTTTTAAGGAGGTAGCTAGGTCTTCTCACCGCCCGCGTACGCAACGTGCAGGAGTTCCCGGGGCGATTGGCCCATGACCCCTGGGGCATAGGGTTTAGTCCGGCGTGCATTACCTCTCTATTAAGCCTAGGTCGGGTTGCGACGTATTGTTTGGCCGAGGGCGGGCATGACCTGATGGTGTGTCCGGCCGGAGTTAAGCCAGCGTGGTGGTAAGTTGGTGCACCCCTGCAGGCAAGAATACATCTATCGATAGCCTGTCCTACGGTAACGAACACTTGGAGTTATATCCCGATCGATACAAGTAGAACTGGATACTGAGACATGAATGGATATGTGGCTCCGGGATTGCTTTCTCGCAGGGAGTCGAGGAAGGATCTCTGGGCGTTATTGCTACAACATGCTTGATAATTATAATATGTTATTATGTACTCTCTTCTACTGCTGCAAGATTGATGGTTTCCAGAAGATGCTAGTCTTCGATAGGACTAGCTTCTTCCCCTCTTATTCTGGCATTCTGCAGCTTAGTCCATAGATACTACCCCTTTTAATTGATACCGATGCATATGTAGTGTAGATCTTTGCTTGCGAGTACTTTGGATGAGTACTTACGGTTGCTTTGCTCCCTCTTTTCCCCCTTTTTTCTTCTTACTGGTTGATGCAACCAGATGGTGGAGTCCAGGAGCCAGATGCCACCATTGACGACTGCTACTACCTCGACGGAGCCTACTACTACGTGGAGACGGCTGACGACCAGGAGTAGTTAGGAGGACTCGGGCAGGAGGCCTTGCCTTTTCGATCGTGTTGTTTTGTGCTAGCCTTCTTAAGGCAAACTTGTTTAACTTATGTATGTACTCAGATATTGTTGCTTCCGCTGACTCTTGTGTATTCGAGCTTATGTATTCGAGCCATCGAGGCCCCTGGCTTGTAATATAAAGCTTGTATTATTTTATTTATGTCTAGAGTTGTGTTGTGATATCTTTCAGTGAGTCTCTGATCTTGGTCGTACACATTTGCGTGCATAATTAGTGTACGGTTAAATCGGGGGCGTCACAATAAAGCAGTCCAAGGGCAACTATAAAAAAAAAGGCAGAAAAAACAGAGCAATGACCATAGTTTCGGTTGAGATTTTGCATTGTATTTTTTCCCTCTAAATAAAGATGATTTTTTTTAGCATCAATACAGACGCAACCAGCAGGAGGGAATTGTTCAGCTCGGCCACCAAAGCTATCGTATTTTCAGCTATGGCCGTCGCACAGTGGCCGTATTTCCTGGCGGATAAACATCAACAGCTCACGTACACAAGTCGGCACAGCAGTGCGGGCACACTTGCCATCCCCGGCCACACATGTACTATCATGATAGAGACCCATGTGTACAACTACGGCGTGGGCGTCTCCTGTGGTCTTAAGGCCGTGGAGATGGAGTGGATCTCGACCCTTGTCGATGGAAGGGCTCCGTTTTTAGATTATTTTTCAAGATTTGTTAAGGTTTGTGTTCTATTTAGGAAGACGAGTCCAATGATGCGTCTAGCATAATCGATGGGCGTGTGGAGATGTGTCTCCGGTGGATCCATCTTTGGTGGATTTGCTCGGATAGGTTTGTTGTTCGTCTTTGTTCGTGTGTCTTCAGATTGGATCCGTCTTATCTACAATCCTCATCGGCGGCAGTTGCTCTTTTGGGGCGTTGGTTCTATGGTGCCTTAGCACGACGACTTCCCGACTGTCTACTACAACAATGTTTGCCCGGCTCCGGCGAGAGAGGGGCGATGACAGCGGCGTGCCTTCGGCTCGCTTCAGTCTTGTAGTTGTTGCTAGGTGGTCTACGGATCTGGATGTAATTTTTATTATTTCTAGTGTTCGTTGTACTACCATGATTGAAGATGAATAGATCGGAAGTTTATCCAGAAGAAAAAAACTACGGCGTGGGCGCAATAAGGGAAGGATTCACGCTGGTGAGTCCATGCATGCAGGTGCTAGTAGCTACTCCTCTGTTCCTAATTGTAAGTCTTCTTAGAAATTTCGTTATGGATTATATATAAAATAAAATAAGTGAATCTACACTAAAATATGTCTATATACATCTATACGTGGTTTGTAGTGGAATGTCTAAAAAAACTTATATTTAGGAACGAAGGAGTACTTGATGCTCTAGTGTGATGGTACGAAGCACACAAGCGGGGTTTGGTGCAAATCTCTTACCAACATAATACAGTGCTTGATAAAAACAAAATAAAATAAAATCAATGAGTTAGCTGATGCGTGTAATCGATTTATTAAAAAAAATGGCATCGGGTAGGGCATATTCCTCTTTACATCTTTTTTTGAAAAATGTCACCATAAAATACTAAAGTGCATTTTTTTGCGGGATAAAACTCCGATCTATTCATCTTCAATCATGGTAGTACAACGAACACTAAAAATAATAAAAATTACATCCAGATCCGTAGACCACCTAGCGACGACTACAAGCATTGAAGCGAGCCGAAGGCGCGCCGCTGTCATCGCCCCTCCCTCGCAGGAGACGGGCAAACCTTGTTGTAGTAGACAGTCGGGAAGTCGCCGTGCTAAGACCCCATAGAACCAACGCCTCAGAACAGCAACCGTCGCCGATGAAGATTGTAGATAAGAATGATCCAATCTGAAGACACACGAACAAAGACGAACAACGAACCGATCCGAGCAAATCCACCAAAAACAGATCCACCGGAGACACATCTTCACACGCCCACCGACGACGCTATACACATCACCGGAACGGGGGCTAGGCGGGGAGACCTTTATTCCATCTTCAAGGAGTCGCCGCCGTCTCGTCTTCTTGAATAGGACACAAACCCTAACAAATCTTGAAAAAGATCTAAAAATGGAGCCCTCCCACCGGCAAGGGCCGGGATCCACTCCGCCCCCATGTCCCTAAGGCCACAGGAGACGGGGCGGACCGGATCCGGCGTCGGCGGGAGGCAGAGAAACCCTAGCTTTTTGGGTAGACGGCGGCGGCTGGCTAGGGCAAGGTGTATACACCCTACTAAAGTGCATCTTATTTGTTATGATTAAGAAACACTCCATGTATGATGTGTGGCTGGTTTAAGAATTGAAGGGTACTCATAGTTATACGGATTGCAACCTTTGGTACAAAAAAGAGAGAAAAATATATCATTATGTATGTGTGTGATTTATCTTGAGTCTGGCGAGTACCCGGTAATTGGATATTTAGCTATGGGTGTTCCTTGGGGTTTTCTCCTCTGGAAAACACCGATCAATACACTTGAAATGGTATGGCGTTGACATGAGAAGGGAGAGGCAGCGCTGATACGACATCGAAGAACATGACAAGGACGCATCGTTCAATTGGTAAGGGAATTCTTACTAGTAGGGGACGATGGTTTTTCAAATAAATCACAAAGATAAAATTCAACCAATTTAAAGGCATTTTTAAACCCATCAAACAAAAAAAAATGTGATCCAAAAATAACGGGGAAAGCATGTACACGATGCGTGCGTAAATTCCAAGTAGTGACGAGAACAATTTGAATTATCCATAATTCGACTAGTTTTTTAAAACCCATCATACCAAATGATGTTCTAGAGAGGTTAGTGAATCTAGTATCTCTTGATCCTGAGTATCAACATAGGACAAACGAAGCAACAACTGACTCCACAGAAGCTATTTCGCCCACCAAAATATCACCGGCATCCACCCTAGGAAGCAAACAAAGGCCTCGGGGACATAGCGATAGTATGGCTAACCAAGTTTTTCAACCTCATTTTTCGGGCAAACAAGATGCCAGAAAAATGGAGACGGAGTATATTAATATCAATCTTCAAGAACAAGGGGATGTTCAGAGTTGTACTAATTAGCGTGGAATTAAGCTGATGAGCCATACAATGAAGCTGTGGGAGAGAGTCATTGAGCACCACTTAAGAAGAATGACAAACGTGACCAAAAATCAGTTTGGCGCCTGGGAGGTCGACGATGAAATCCATTTTCTTGGTTCAACAACTTATGAAGAGATACATGGAGCAAAAGAAGGACTTGCATATGGTGTTCATTGACTTAAAGAAGGCCTATGATAAGATACCGCGGAATGTCATGTGATGGGCCTTGGAGAAACACAAAGTCCCAGCAGAGTACATTACCCTCATCAAGGACATGTACGATAATGTTGTGACAAGTGTTCGAACAAGTGATGTCGACACTGATGACTTCCCGTTTAAGATAGGACTACATCAGGGGTCAACTTTGAGCCCTTATCTTTTTGCCTTGGTGATGGATGAGGTGACAAGGGATATATAAGGAGATATCCCATGGTGTATGCTCTTTGCAGACGATGTGGTGCTAGTTGACGATAGTCGGACGAGGGTAAATAGGAATTTAGAGTTATGGAGACAAACCTTGGAATCGAAAGGGTTTAAACTTAGTAGAACTAAAATTGAGTACATGATGTGCTGCTTCAGTACTACTAGTGTGAGGAGGAGGAAGTTAGCCTTGATGGGCAAGTTCTACAGGACGGTGGTTCGACCCGCCACGCTGTATGGCGCTGAGTATTGGCTGACTAAAAGGCGACATGTTCAACAGTTAGGTGTGGCGGAGATGCGTATGTTGAGATGGATGTGTGGCCACACGAGGAAGTATCGAGTTCGAAATGATGATATACGAGATAGAGTTGGGGTAACACCAATTGAAGAGAAGCTTGTCCAACATCGTCTGAGATGGTTTGGGCATATTCAGCGCAGGCCTCCAGAAGCTCCAGTGCATAGCGGACGGCTAAAACGTGCGGAGAATGTCAAGAGAGGTTGTGATAGACCGAATTTGACATAGGAAAAGTCCGTTAAGAGAGACCTGAAGGATTGGAGTATCACCAGAGAACTAAGTATGGACAGGGGTGCGTGGAAGCTTGCTATCCATATGCCGGAGCCATGAGTTGGTTACGAGATCTTATGTGTTTCACCTCTAGCATACCTCAACTTATTGAGACTAAAGGCTTTGTTGTTGTTGTTGTTGTTGTATCCACCCTAGAAAGCAAACTGCAACAAATCCTAGATTATCATCTCATCAGAATCAGATCCAACAACAAGGTGCAGACGGACTAGATAAATAAATGGCAGCAAAATCCGGCGGCAAATAGAAGCTAAACACATTTTTGTTGGAAATCATTACAAGGGGAAGCATAAATTGCGAGACTCGTCAGTATTTTATCCTGTATCCGATTCCTCAAACAATAACTCAAGACCATCCATGGCAAACCGTCACTCCCCCAGCTACCACGCAAAGTTGATGTATGGTCTGACCATTCAGAGAAACCGAGCACTCCAGGGGGAGCTCCTAACCGGCGCTCTCAGCACCGGTTCCTTGTCCTGGCGCCCGAAGGCGCTGGGACTGGGCCGGCCCAGCAAAAATTCAGTGGATAGAGCTTCGTTTGCACGAAAAAAACAACCCGAAAATAGTTCTGGTAGAGAATCGAACTCCCGCCCTCCAACAGCGAACGTCTAGCGCTAACCACTACGCCGCGCTACTGATCAAATTCAGGGCGAATTCACAATGTATATTTGTAGCCGCGCAATTTACTATACACATGTAACGTTTTCTGTAGCGCTTTGATTTTTAAAATAATTGAAAACATTTGGGAAAAAGTTCATGAATTACAGAAAAGTTAATTGGTTTTCGAAAAAAGTTCATCGGTTTTGAAAGAGAGTTCGTCAATTTTGAAAAGAGTTCATCAATTCTAGAAAAAAACATTGATTTTGAAAAAGAGTTCATCGATTTTGAAAAAAGTTCATCGGTTTTGAAAAAACAGTTCATCAATTTTGAAAAAAGTTCATCGATTTTGAAACAAGACTTCATCTGTTTTGAAAAAAGAGGTCATCGATTATGAAAATAGTTCATCAATTTTGAAAAAAGTTAATCGGATTTGAAAAAAGTTAATCGGATTTGAAAAAAGAGTTCATCAATTTTGAAAAAAGTTCTTTGATTTTGAAAAAAGTTCATCGATTTTGAAAAAAAGTTCATCGGTTTTGAAAAAAAGTTCATCGGTTTTTGAAAAAAGAGTTCGTCGACTT
The DNA here is from genome assembly GCA_902687465.1 of Secale cereale. Classification (NCBI taxonomy): domain Eukaryota; kingdom Viridiplantae; phylum Streptophyta; class Magnoliopsida; order Poales; family Poaceae; genus Secale; species Secale cereale. The sequence continues at coordinate 871,000,080 of LR738715.1, read as the reverse complement.
AGAGAAGAGTTCATCAATTTTGAAAAAGAGTGTCAATTTTGAAAAAGAGTTCATCGATTTGGAAAAAAGTTTAAAAGAGTTCATCCATTTGAAAAAAAGTTTGATGATTTTGAAAAAAAAACAATGATTTTGATAAAAAAATGTTCATTGAAATTGAAAAGGGTTCATCGAATTTGAGAAAAAATGCACATTTACGAAAAAAAATAAGGAATAAGAAAAGAAAAATGAAAAAAGAACACGGAAAAGGAAGAAGAAGAAACCCTCGCGACCTGGAGAAACAGTAAAAGAAGGAAAAGCGGTTTACAGACACCGAGTGGTTCGTTGCCTAGTGGTAACTGAGCTGCTCTCTTAAACGAGGCATCCCGCGGCCCATGGCACCATTGTATTGAAATTTAATAGCGAGCGTATATCCATGAGAAAACAAATCGTATATCCATGAGAAAACAAATCAGCACAAATCACGAAGCCTCCAAGTAGCTCGGCCACCAAAACGCCACACTCTATATATACAAGATCTTTTAATATGTCCTTTTAAATGCATCGTCAGCAGACAATCAAATGCTAGGAGAAGATAGCACAAAGAACTCGATTTTGCTTGGAAATCAGAAAACGTTGGAGAGATTCACATTAAAATGTGTTAAAAGATAGGTAACACATCACAGTTTGATAAAGCACAATGTTGTTTAATGCTTATCGGCATTTCCATTCAAACTGTTGATAGTTTGATCATCATTGGACAGTTTTCAACATCAAATCAAGTACCAAGATTTTTAAAAAGCAATTTGTCCAGAGGGCAACCTCATCAGAGCATTGCATAAAAATATCAACAGATTGTATTTTTCAGACAAGGCGGAAACTTGCAACATTTGTCCAGCAATCAACAGGCCAAAACAGACACCAAGTAGCCAAAAAACAATATCCATACAGTTAAACAAAATCTGCTACATTGTCGCTTCAGATCCCTATGGGTGAGATGATATAGATCTCATCGGCGTATGAATCAGGCCACTACTTAACATCACAGGTCATCACCAGGATTCATGAACACCAACTTCCAATCAATAGGAAAGAATAAATAAAACATATTAAGGAAAGAAAAATCAAAAAGCAAACTTATGCAATCTCCTCAGTTGAGGACTACAGTCCTTCCACATTGAGAAGTTCAGAAGAACCAAGTTGCCATGGCCATCAATGGTTGAGTTGCCAAACAATGCTTTCTAGGCAAATGCATCTCCATCAGGCTGCAGCGATGTTTGCTGCTCAAAGCCCCACCAGTGCATATGTTCATCCATAAAAACAGAAGACGCACACAACCAAACAATAGTCGAGAAAAAAAAAAGACAATAGGATCAATTGATGTTTATGATTTTCATCAAGGAAGAAAACTCAGGCATCAAAGATGTGCCACCACTGGACTGACAGAAAAATGCAAACTAAAAAACCATCAAGCATATAACGATAAGAATAGCAGGCGCAATTTTGGAGTATATGTTAGTCACTGCGTCTCAAAATTGGCAGTAGGCAAAGCGACTCAACATCCCCATAAAGTCTAGCCATGTGGAAAAGAAATAAGGGGCTCGAGTTTCATTATTAAGAACACAGAATACTCAGAAATGACCAATGAGCATGAAAGATTGTGAAAACAAGATATTGGAGAATGGACTAAGCATAACCACACTACAGATTTATACCACAGTGCAATGATGAAGAAAACAGGTGACATATAGCCTTCCGCAAAAACACAGCTAGATGTATACTACTACCTCTGTCCCATAATATAAGACGTCTTTGGAGTTCAAATTGAACTGCAAAACCATCTTATATTATGGGACGGAGGGAGTATAATATAGAGATACGAACTACCAAAGCAGACAGGACTGGAGACAGACTAAATTAGATACCACAAGGAATGGATTTCCAGACCACAATTCGATAAAAAACATAGTGCAACAGGACCATGAAGCCTTACGCACCAAACACCACATTACAAATTTATAGTACTACTATATATACTAAGCATAACCACAGTAATAAAGGAGTTTCAGGTTGCAGGATCACGAGATAAATCACGGCAGAGCCTTCATGACCTCCATCTTCTTCAAGTCGTCGCAAAGGGAGCCCTCGAGCTCGTTCGCCATAGCGTCCATCTCCTTGATGATCAGGTCGCAGGCGGCCACGTCGTAGCCCGCCTCCCAGCCAGGTTTGGCGACCTGGACCAGCCCAAGGCCGGCGGCCACTGTAACCATCAGGATCGTCGTAGAGACGCGCCACGAGATCCTGCCGATCCTCATGGCGGCTTCCACACCACCGCTCATGTTGCCGGAGTGGAGCTCGGTCACCGTGGCGCCGAGCTTGGAGAGCTCTTGGTCGGTTTGGCGATCGCAGGAGATCCCAAGGAGCTCGATCCGGGAGAGATCGAGCCGGATCTTGTAGGGGATGCGGAGAACGAGCGGGTCGGGGACTGGATCGGACGCCTGGCCGCAGAGCGCGCGGCTGGTGTTGCGGGTGCCAGCGGCGCGGTGGCGGGGCAGGGCGGACGAAGCGGGGCGGACGAGAGGAGTGTCCGCGGGGATCTGGAAGGTGGTGGCGCGGCGAGAGGGTGCGACTGCTGCTGTTGAGTGGTGGCGGCGGGCTGCTGCGGCGGCCGCACGGCGGAGCTGAGCGGCGGCGGCGGCGGCGGAGGCCATGGCGGTCGCGCAAGGCAAATGAGGAGGGCCGCAACAATTCTAGGGTTTCGCCCTAGATTTGTACTATATCTGGAGGCGGAATCTAGGGTTTCGTCCCCCAACAAATCTCATCCGTTCATTATTTCAATCTAACGGTCTCGCGCGCACGCGCCTCAGTGGGCTCGCGGCTTGGGCTCGCTTAGACCCTGCGAAGTGGGCCGGCCTATACTGTTAGTTAGCTAGTTAATTTCTTTTTTCTTTTACTTTTACTAGCAATAATGCACGTGCGTTGCAACGGGAGAAAAATAATATCATAGGACATAGTGCAATAAACATGACCCAATAATATGTGCATGCCCTAATATTTGAACATAAGTACCCATATGTATCGTTCACTTAAAAAAACGTGTTATGACACTGCTAATAGAACGTTATATCATTCTGACTAATGCTCGCTAATAGTACGCTATTGTTGCTTATCCTCCTTGTCTCGTCGATCAGTGGTCATGGTATACACTTGCAAATATAAAAAATATACCTCACTGCATATACGGTGAATCAAGTAACTTCTACAATTGACATGAGCAGATGAACAATATATGCTCACCTCAAGGAACAAAGTGAGGTCCATTTTGATGCTACCTCCAGGTTAATATGCCATAGCGTCACACCTTTTGAAAGGAATTTTGCGTTAGACCGCGAGCCACAAACAGTCTAGTTTATTGACATAATTAAAGTAATTAATCATTTTATTTGTTCCAGAACCTATGCAAGGTAGCCAACCGTTGCAGACCTCTCTTCCCTATAAATAATTCAAAGTAGATAGATTTTTTGGGCAAAAAGTCTAATTTATTGACATAATTAGAGTAAATAATTATTTACTTGATCCAGAACCTATGCAAGGTAGACATCCATCGCAAACCATTCCTATAAATAATCCGAAGAAGACAAATTATCAAGTTTTGGGCAAGCAAATTACCGTTGAAATGGTGCCATTATAAAAAATTCTCAAGTGGTTGCTTGTTTATTTTTGATGAAATGCAACAGGCATCGTTTTTCATTCGTTCAGAGGGAAACAGACAGGTTACAGGGTATGTACGCCATTGTAAAGTGACCAAAACAGAATAGAAAAGGCAAACACTATTAGTTACAAGCTAGAAGGTTCACTGTAGACCATAAGACGACTACCCCATCCATTTCACTCCTTTCATTCCCTGCATGAAGAAAGGCTTAGAGCTCTTCCGAGATTGAGGTGAATCATTAACCCACATGCCACTGCTATCTAAAATAAAGATCAATGGAACCAATGTTTTGTTGGGCTTAGCACTAATTTTAAAAATTCTTAACGTGCATGATAATAGCATATTTGAAATCTACACATTTTTCTGATGGATTTTCATATATGACATGTTAGATTTGGAGTTACGATTTAAAAGGTATAAATATTTTTAAAAGTATTTGATCTTTTAAAAAAAGAAAAGAAAAGGTTGTAAGGGGTTTCAAACCCGCGATCTCCAGCGTGGTAGCAAAAGGCCCCAACCACTGGGCTACATGCATGGTTGTTTTACTGGATGGGATTCCGCCCTATTGACCTAAGCTGGCCGCGACAAAATAAATATAAGAAACGCAACGTTTTTTTCTACTTACCGGTGGCATGGTGGGTAATTATTCACAACTTCGGGGGTAATTTAGATGACGGACGATCAGAAATACTATTTGCTTTATTATTAGGTAGAGATTATGGTCCAAATGATTTGGCAAGCCTTATGTTGCCATTTCGGAATTTTTGAAGGAAACCAATTGAAATTTTCAAGCCATAGTTGAGACTGTACCACTGCCCAAGTGTACACCTCCGAGCTTCCAAATGTCTTTTAGTCAGACCTTTCGAGATGTCTGAAAGTTGCTAGTTTTGTTCACATCGGAGCTTCCGACCTGATCACTTCGAAGCTTGAAAGTTGTGCAATAAAGTTGGCAACGATCAAATTTTGGTCCCACATATCCCACGAGTTCACTCGAAGCAAACTCCCTTCATGTCACATGTTCTGAGAGAGAAGTCATGTATAATGCACAGTATGCGATTATGTCTCCCACGTGTCGAGACACGACTTAAAGACATAAGCGCACACTAGAATGATCTCAAGTATGGTATCTTTGCACATTTAGAAACATTAAAACTGAGCACTAATCCAGCCTTCTCAGGATATTAGCATTCGCAGCCGTTGGATCTTCAATTTTGGTCGTTTTGGACCGTCCGATTTCTCAGGATATTAGCATTCGCTAAGAATTGGGCCGCTGCTCCGGTGACATTTTTGATCGTCTGGCGTGAAATTGGGCCTAGTGGACTGCTACAAGTTCTCAGTCTGTGCAGCCATAAAAGATACAGGTGCACGGTCCTGTTTTCTCGTTCCCACGAACGCAGATGTCGCTTGGGCGTGGCGTGGCGGCCGAAGCGCGCCTGGGGTCCGACCGACGGCGTCGCATGCCGACTGCCCTTCGGGTCCGATCAAGATAGGCGAGGGCTGCGTATCGTCACTCGTCGATGATTCAGTACCAAGCTTTAACTAGTTTAACGCCCGTGCGTTGCCACGGGCTCTTCAAATTTTCTAGTGAGTATCTTTATTTATTATCCCTTTATCTTGAGTGAATGGTGCTCTAATTAGAAACACAATAATCAAGTATTAGGAAATTTCATCGAACCAACAACAACGAACAGTATGATACCTATCCTATTAATAAAGGTAGGTCGTATTTTTTGTCCTTCATGCACTCTTGCATAAAAGTCCCTACCCATTTTAGAATCAACACAATGTCCGCTCGCACACGAAAAAAATGCATCTCTACAGTGGGGAACCAGCCGGGGCCAACAAAAATTCAAACTGCTATCCAATCTCGATTTCGTGCTCTTCCACCTCCATTAATAAAGATGGGTCGTCAAAGCTTTCCTCACGACGACCTCGAGCAGCCACCGACATTCCTCCCCGCATCTACCCCTACCCCATGTTGCCTATGGTTGTAGTTTGGATCTTGAGGACATTTGCATGGGGAACTCGGTTTTACAAAAGTACATTCATACAGTAGGCTAAGAACTCCGAGAGCAATTGGAAGTACGTCAAATTGAACACACACACCTCTTCCTATAGCTTGAGAACACGCCATAGGAAGCCCTTGAACGTGTCCTTTCGGCCACAAAAGCATCTCTGTGCCACCACATTATTTTTCTCTAAAACTGCTCACAAAATTCTACACCATGTGAGAAACCCTAGAAATATGACATGTAAATACTTGTATTAAGCTGTAAGTACATGATCTGTAAATATCGCAAATGCAGAAGTACCACACAGCTATGCCACAGCCCTAAGAAATATGTCTCTCCTATCCTTCTTCAAACTTCGGAAGAATCACTCACGTGTATTCGTGAGCTATGGTAACCACGAAAAATAAACTATGGCAGTAACAACAAATAACAGCAAAAAAGTAATTACAATCAGTGCAATACACTACATCTGCCAGCATGTGGAACCTAATACTTTTGTACCCTCAACATCATATTCTTTCCGCGCCACTGCCATTTGCACAGCCTTCATTATGCTTTTCTTCAAGGTTTCATGTGAAAAGTATGAGGGCACTAACACCCGCTGTAGATAAAATTCTTAATAAATAAGTTTTGTTTCTATTTATATCCAACAAGTAAAACTCTGGGGTACCATCATTAAGTATTTTCTATCTGGTAACAAGAAAAAAGCACATAAAACCAAATCAGAGCCCCCAAAATGGAAGCCTATCATAAATTAGTTAAGACTCCAAATCATCGCCATTATTCCACAACGAACCGATCAAACTTTCGACATACCAGTCATAAAGTGTTTCATTTCTCTCATGCAAAATTAAAATAGCTCAACAAATGAAGTCAGAACCTGAACAACGGAAATTTGTTAAGAAATAAGTAACAATAACTTATCTTATTAATGACATGATTTAATAATCAAACGATCACTTCCATATGCATTATCAATATTTTAGAGCATGTTCTTCCTGTACATAAGGGTAGACTTGGTACAATATTTAATTACCTTTAAAATCTTGAAGTATCAATCCTGAAATTCAATAGTATACCCAATAACATGAACTTGTATTTGGAAGTGATATACATATGGGGGGAGTACGTACTACCTAATAAATTCGTAGTATACAAATTCTGCCTCCATGCTGAGATATTTTTTCTGCACATCGCTCTGGTTCATTTTAAGTTACACTCGGGGTTAGGCCACCATCAACCGACAGCACATGCACCTGCAGAATTAAACAAGTTGGTAGTCAATTCTGGTGAACATGAAGGAATCTTCAGGTCATAGTGCCCAAATTGCCCGTATTTGTTGCCTAGCAGCCCAAGTGCACAAAAAATGACTCGTATCCCGGACACAAAGGCACCAATAGGATTCTGATCGAACAAGTAGTAAGTGAAGCAAATATCACACACCATCATGCTGGTATGAAGTACGAACCTGTTACTGGTGGACGACCGCATCGGAAGTTCTTGCAATCTTCATGTAGGTAGCACAAAACTACTTCCTGAAGAAGAAGATAGCACAAAATTACGTCATACAAATTTTTACGCCTGCAGTGAGCCTCTCACACGGTCATCTCATCGGAGCGGCGCTTGATGGCCTTCCAGCCCTTCTTAACTCGAATATGTTGGAGAACCATGACTGACTTGGAGTTTATTGTTTCCTCCGCAGTGCATATTTTGTTTCTTTCCACTTTTAAAGTTTTTGTAAAATCTTTGAGTCAGATTGCAACATATACAACAACATTTATCAACATATACATCAGCATATATCAAAACATATACAGTAGGATGCTTGTTTTTGTATGTCATCATTAATTATTTTAGAGTTTACCATGCAATTGAATCTGGCTGTTGTATCCATTGCATCTACGTCAACACTTCTTGAGCCCATGGGGATGGGAACTTGGCTATTTATTCCGAGCCCCATCGCAATCTAGCATCAGAGGGTTGTATCGATCGGTCACATACAAATGCCGCTGCCACTACTGCTCCAAGTTGAACTGCTACGACACACCACATATGCATACGTCTATCTGTTATTATAAATTTAAAGTCCTGAATTTGCGTGTGCAACTCGCTTATAAGATTCTGTCTGTAAATAAATTTCTCCACTGCCTCAAAGAGATCATGTAACGTACTTGGGGAGAAATGACCATACATCTGTAATCCATTGATGAACTATTTTGGGAGCAGAAAACAACCGGGCTCATCTGGTAGCACGTGACGGGGATCTTCATGGCGGGCGCTGCACGGGGCTCCTGCCTACCACAGCCCTCGGCCACGGCCACCCATGCGGCGATGGCCTCTAAGCTCCTTGCACGCACCTCGGCCCCTTGCCACGCAGCCGCCCCGTTTGTTGATGGCAGTGTGGGTGAGGGAGGGGAGTGTCCTCGTCGTTGCGGCCACGGCGACGGATCGTGAGCTGGTGCCCTTCCTCCGGTGATGCGTTGCAGGCTCACGTCGCCCTAGTGACGAGCTTTAGGGTTTGGGAGGGAGCAGAGAGGGGTGTCGTGCGTCGGTTTCACAGGAGGGAGACGTGGGTGAGTCAAGCGGCGGCTAGAGAGATCACATGAGGGAGATGTGGGTAGGTCAGATAACTATAAGAAAGGTATATAAGCGAGATTATTGGGAAAGAGATGATTGCGTCCCGGTTAATGCGAATGAGGGAATTGTATCCCGATTTTCTAGAGGAGAGATCGTGCATTAGAGGAAAGATGGATTACATCCTATTTTTTGGACAGCAAGAAAAATATATGAAAAAATGGAAACGTGGGGAGATCGTGCGGGTGGGGCTGGCGACTACCCTCGATCGATGTGAGGGGAGGCAAACGAACGAACCAAACGACGTACGGACTCCTCCATTAGGAGTAGAGATTGGTTCTTAGAAAAGGCAAACATCAATGCATTAGGAAAATTAGGATTTGGAATTGATGGTCATAAAACCAAACTTTATTAATTGGTAACGTGTTATCGGTTCATGCCCGTTTATAACGTGTCTAGTTAGAAAACTTTGGGAAAATTAGGAAAGTTTTTATTGCGTTATGAATGAATTGATTGTGTCTGTTTACCTTAAGTTAATTGATTGCGTTTGGAAATAATTGATTGTCATGCATTATTGCGTTTGGAAAGAATTGATTGTCAATGCATTAGGAAAATTAGGATTTGGAATTGATGGTCATAAAACTAAACTTTATTAATTGGTAACGTGTTATCGGTTCCTGCCCATTTATAACGTGTCTAGTTAGGAAAACTTTGGGAAAATTGGGAAAGTTTTTATTGCGTTTGGAAAGAATTGATTGTGTCTGGTTACCTTAAGTTAATTGCTTGCGTTTGGAAAGAATTGATTGTCATGCATTATTGCGTTTGGAAAGCGTGCGGTGAGTGGGGTGGGGTTGGGGTGGGTTAATTGTAGCGAAAAAAAACCGGTTGAAAAAAAACCAGACGAGGTGGGACGAAAAAAAACCTGGAACAAAGACTACCAACTGCTCCATTAGGAGTAGAGATGACATATATATAGATGCGCACCACTCGCCGGCGAAGGGGTAATTACAGGTCAGTTACCAATACCATGGCGCTTCCTGTACTCCGCGTGTGTCCATATATTCGGTCCTTCCTACTACTACCTCGCATCTGGCTAGGTGGCGACTGAGCCAACGGGCCAGAGGTTGATTCCTCTCCTCCTCGAACTCTCAACTCTCAGTCCACGGCGCTGCGACCAGACCGGAGCGAACTGTCTGCCAAGCAAACCGAGGCGGGAGCACGACCTCATCGCTTAGGAAGAAAAGCGGTTGCGTCGGGTCAAGCAAAGGCAGGCAAGGAGCTGCCCACCCAACGCAAGCGCGTCTTCGGCAAGCGCTCCACTGCCAGGTACACAAATTCCATTAAAAAATGGTGGCAATCCCAAGTATCCATGGCTTGATTAGATAATTCTATTGAAGATATGGGAATTAAATTGATGCTATTTTACCTGCTAAACTTACCTAAATAGAATTTTTGGACTTAGCACTGACTTATATTGGTCCACTGATTGTTACAAGATGCATGAAAACGTACTGATAGAATTGCTTGAAAGTATCACCTTATCACTAATTTTAACGGAAAGAAGGTTTGATTTTTTGAAGAGATATATTTGGGTTGACGCCATCAAAAGTTTAGACATGTTTGATTATATTCATGCAGGATTTTGCTCTTCGATTTTGCAGCTTGCTAATGCTTTTGATAGAATTTACTGATAATGTAGGATTTAATATCACTGGCTATCAATCCTTTGTACTGGTGCTAATATAAATTCATGGAAAATTTATCATAGAGTTGCCAGTCAGGTGTGGCAAAGCTGGGGCACTGGTTTAGTTTCACCGATTTTTTTCATAATTATATATGTGTTGTTTTGTTTATCATATATTTCAGGCAAATCATTAGCTAGCTAGATTTCGGTGGATGGGAGAAAAGAAGAGAAGATGGAACTAACAATATATTGTTCGCTGTGTTGGCAAGTGGGAAGACCAGAACAGTGGACGAGATAATTTTCTCTATTGGAGAAATGTATTGACCAGAATACACATCGAAAATTTGTCTTGACATGAAAGCAAAGTAAAACGCTATAAAGATAAAGCAGGAGCCAAGATGGATAGCACGGATACAAGATTTTCTGAATATACAAATACAAGTACAGGATGTATACAATTTTCTGAACTTCTAATCTATTCCCGATCAATAGTTTAGTCAGCGTGTACACCATGTTATAATTTGACATATAAACAAAACAACATAATTTTCCTGTTTCCAGTATACAATTCACGGAATATGGAAATTCCAACAAATTTGTTCGACTAATAGATGGGCACTCTGATGGGGACTTTGGGTGTTTTTACCGTTTGATCAACTCACAATCCCGCGTGGGCTTTAGTTGACCAGCGAATGATACACGGGCTGGGCCACGGCTCTCATAACCAAATCGAGGCTCTTGTGTTATTTGGACTCAATGGGCCTTGTAGTTGGGCGAATCGTTTCGAGACCGCAACCGTAATACTTGTGGCTGGATACGTGGGTGTCATTCGTTCTTCAAAAGGAGAAAAAAAAATAATTCTTACCAGCCGGACTCGCAGGTGGGCGAACCATTTGTATGAGGTGAGCGGCCTAAGCCTCTCAACTGTTGAACAGATGCCACCGCCACAGAAACATTCTTATGTGGTGAGCAACCAAATGAAAGTTCAGTAATCTCACGAAAACATGCTGACCTCATTTTCTTTGGCAAACGTCCTAAATTCCTTACTATCGGACATTTTGCTCATTCGACAATACATACATAACAAATTAGCAAATATTATTTTTTGTCAATAACTAACATTTAAAAACAACCACTCCAAATAGTTAAAGTATCAAAATTGACCGGCGCAGCAACGCGCACCTTCAATGATCTAGTCTCATGTAAAATTCAGGGATGAGATAGAAAAGATAGTTGGCTTACACTCGCCACGTCACACAATGAATACAATAGCATACATCATCCAAAACACAAGGTCCGACTACGGACGAAATCCAAACAAGAAAGATACCATAAAAAACACAAGCCCGAATCCTCCTAGTAAGAACCACTACTGATCGTCGGGATACGAAACATATTAACGACCACGCTCTTCATCGAACTCCCACTGAAGTTCTGAACCATCTCCTGCATTGTTCTCAGCGGTACATGCATCTGGTGTGTGTTGAATCTGTGAGCCACGAAGACTCAGCAATCCCATAACCATGGGTATCAAGACTAGCATAGCTTAAATGGAATGGAGAGGTTAAGTGGTGAGGTTGCAGTAGCGGCTAAGCATAGTATGGTGGCTGACTTACGAGTACAATAATAAGATGAGCATCTAGACGATCGCAAACTAATAATGATCGCTAAAGATCCTGAATTACCTACGAGTCAAACATAACCCCACCGTGTTCTCTCCTCAAGGTGAAAAGAGACGGTCACGGTTACTCACGCGGTTCGTGTATTTTATTTCGGATCCTCTGTCAAGTTTTCTACAACCGAACATTAACAAATTCTAATCTGCCACATAACCGCGGGCACGGCTTTCGAAAGATCATAACCATGCAGGGGTGTCCCAACTTAGCCCATCACAAGCTCTCACAATCAGTAGAGTTAAAAGTATTACCCCTTATCTTAGGGACAATCCAATCAGACTCGGAATCCCGGTGCACACGACATTTCGACAATGGTAAAACAAGTCCAGCAAGACCTCTCGGCGTGCCGACACCCTGATAGTAGCCGCGCGTATCTCGTCTCGGGTCACGACCGGATGGGCGATCCTACGGGAGCCAGATACCTCGAGTTTCCCCGTGGCGGCCTCGCATAACCTCAGTTTGGGACCAACACCATCAGCATTGGCCCCCCTTGTTGTGTAGAAAAAATCCTCGGGGACGCGACCCCCTATGCAAAATTAATTAATTAATTAAGTTATTATTATGTTGCAAATTAAAATCAATGTTGGGCTTTGCTGGAGGAGTTTTATTCAAAGACGAACTATCAAGGTGTCCCCATATACCCAACCGCGTTAGGAACGCAGAACCAAGGAACATAACGCCGGTTTATCGACTCCTAAGGTGGCATGAGTGGAACAAAACAGCGAGCAAAAGGCCAAGCCTTCCACCCATTGCCAAGTATATAGGTGCATTAGTTTATAACAGGTAATATATTGTGTTATCCCGACAGCAAGTTCATCATGGAGCAATCTTCAAAACTTCACCTGCAACTAACAACGCTATAAGAGGGGCTGAGCGATGCGTACTTAGCCAAACAATGGTTTGCTAGGAAGGCAGTTAGAGTGTTTCATGGCAACAATAGGGGGGCTGACAAACAGGAATAGGCATCAAGGCAATATCTAAAGAACGAAACATCTAGCATAGGCAAAGATAGAGGTGATATCTGGGAATGGTCATCTTGCCTGGGATTCCGCAAGGAAGAAGAACGAGTCCAAGAAGTAGTCGAAAAAATCCTCACAACTCCGGAACGAAACCGAAGCTAACAAGAGAAGCATACCGGAAAGAAGCAAACAACATGGTGAACACACATATCATAACCATGGCATATGATGCACAACCAACTATGATGCATGCCCGAGTTAAATATGCATGGCATGGCAAGGTGCACAAACAAAACTACAAGTTAAGTGGAGCTCAATATGCAACGAGTTGCATATTGACAAAACACCAAGCAGAAAGGCTTAAATAGGGTAGGGTTAGGGTTTGGGGGGGTTTCCATCCGTTTTCGGGCATCTGATCTCAATCCGATGGTTTGGAGCGGAGGTGGTCTAGGTGAAGGAAATATGCCCTAGAGGCAATAATAAAGTTACTATTTATTTCCTTATATCATGATAAATGTTTATTATTCGTGCTAGAATTGTATTAACCGGAAACTTAATACATGTGTGAATACATAGACAAAACAGAGTGTCCCTAGTATGCCTCTACTAGACTAGCTCATTGATCAAAGATGGTTATGTTTCCTAGCTATAGACATGAGTTTTCATTTGATCAACGGGATCACATCATTAGGAGAATGATCTGATGGACAAGACCCATCCGTTAGCTTAGCACTATGATCGTTTAAGTTTTACTGCCATTGCTTTCTTCATGACTTATACATGTTCCTATGACTATGAGATTATGCAACTCCCGAATACCGGAGGAACACTTTGTGTGCTACCAAACGTCACAACGTAACTGGGTGATTATAAAGGTACTCTACAGGTGTCTCCGAAGGTACTTGTTGGGTTGGCGTATTTCGAGATTAGGATTTGTCACTCCGATTGTCGGAGAGGTATCTCTGGGCCCACTCGGTAATGCACATCACTATAAGCCTTGCAAGCATTGCAGCTAATGAGTTAGTTGCGGGATGATATATTACGGAACGAGTAAAGAGACTTGTTGGTAACGAGATTGAACTAGGTATTGAGATACCGACGATCAAATCTCGGGCATGTAACATACCGATGACAAAGGGAACAATGTATGTTGTTATGCGGTTTGACCGATAAAGATCTTTGTAGAATATGTAGGAGCCAATATGAGCATCCAGGTTCCGCTATTGGTTATTGACCGGAGATGAGTCTCGGTCATGTCTACATAGTTCTCGAACCCGTAGGGTTCGCACGCTTAACGTTTGATGACGATCGGTATTATGAGTTTATGAGTTTTGATGTACCGAAGGAGCTCGGAGTCCCGGATGAGACCGGGGACATGACGAGGAGTCTCGAAATGGTCGAGACGTAAAAATCGATATATTGGACGACTATATTCGGACATCGGAAAGGTTTCGAGTGATTCAGGTATTTTCGGAGTACTGGGGAGTTACGGGAATAGAAGAGAGAGGCCAAAAGGAATGAGGCGCATGCCCCCCTTCTGGTCCGAATTGGACAAGGGGTGCAGCCCCCTTTTCCTTCTCCCTCTCCCCCTCTTTCCTTCTCTCCTACTCCGGAAAGGAAAGGGGAATCCTACTAGGACTTGGGAGTCCTAGTAGGACTCCCCACACTTGGTGCGCCCCCTCTAGGGCCGGCCTCTCCCTTGCTCCTTTATATACGGGGGCAGGGGGGCACCCTAGGACACACAAGTTGAATTGTTTTAGCCGTGTGCGGTGCCCCCCTCCACAGAAACACACCTCGGTCGTACCGTTGTAGTGCTTAGGCGAAGCCCTGCGCCGGTAGATACATCATATCCGTCACCACGCCGTCGTGCTGACGTAACTCTCCCGTGAAGCTCAACTGGATCAAGAGCTCGTGGGACATCATCAAGCTGAACGTGTGCTGAACGCGGAGGTGCCGTACGTTCGGTGCTTGATCGGTTGGATTGCGAAGAAGTTCGACAACATCAACCGCGTCACTTGACGCTTCCGCTTTCGGTCTACGCTGGTACGTAGACTCACTCTCCCCTCTCGTTGCTATGCATCTGGTAGATAGATCTTGCGTGATCGTAGGAAAATTTTAAAATACTACGTTCACCAACAGTGGTATCAGAGCCAGGTCTATGCGTAGATGATATGCACGAGTAGAACACAATGAGTTGTGGGCGATACTAGTCATACTGCTTACCAGCATGTCATACTTTGCTTCTGCGGTATTGTGAGATGAAGCGGCCCGGACCGACATTACGCGTACGCTTACGCGAGACTGGTTTCACCGTTATGAGCACTCGTTGCTTAAAGGTGACTGGCGGGTGTCTGTCTCTCTCACTTTAGCTGAATCAAGTGTGGCTACGCCCGGTCCTTGTGAAGGTTAAAACATCACATACTTGACGAAACATCGTTGTGGTTTTGTATGCGTAGGTAAGAACGGTTCTTGCTAAGCCCGTAGCAGCCACGTAAAACTTGCAACAACAAAGTAGAGGACGTCTAACTTGTTTTTGCAGGCCATGTTGTGATGTGATATGGTCAAGACATGATGAGTTATACGGTTTTGTATGAGATGATCATGTTTTGTAATGTTATCGGCAACTGGCAGGAGCCATATGGTTGTCGCTTTATTGTATGAAATGCAATCGCCATGTAATTGCTTTACTTTATCACTAAGCGGTAGCGATAGTCGTAGAAGCAATAGTTGGCGAGACGACAACGATGCTACGATGGAGATCAAGGTGTCGCGCCGGTGACGAAGGTGATCATGACGTTGCTTTGGAGATGGAGATCAAAAGCACAAGATGATGATGGCCATATCATGTCACATATTTTGATTGCATGTGATGTTTATCTTATTATGCTTCTTATTTTGCTTAGAACGACGGTAGCATTATAAGATGATCCCTTACAAAATTTCAAGGTATAAGTGTTCTCCCTAAGTATGCACCGTTGCGAAAGTTCGTCGTGCCGAGACACCACGTGATGATCGGGTGTGATAAGCTCTACGTTCAAATACAACGGGTGTAAGCCAGTTTTGCACACGCAGAATACTCGGGTTAAACTTGACGAGCCTAGCATATGCAGATATGGCCTCGGAACACTGGAGACCGAAAGGTCGAGCGTGAATCATATAGTAGATATGATCAACATAAGATATTCACCATTGAAACTACTCCATCTCACGTGATGATCGGACATGGTTTAGTTGATTTGGATCACGTGATCATTTAGATGACCGGAGGGATGTCTATCTAAGTGGGAGTTCATAATTAATATGATTAAATTGAACTTTAATTTATCATGAACTTAGTCCTGGTAGTATTAGCATATCTATATTGTAGAACAATAGCTCGCGATGTTGCTCCCCGTTTATTTTTTATATGTTCCTAGAGAAAACTAAGTTGAAAGATGTTAGTAGCAATGATGCGGAATTGTTCCCTGATCTGAGGATTATCCTCATTGCTGCACAGAGAATTATGTCCTTGATGCACCGCTAGGTGACATACCTATTGCAGGAGCAGATGTAGACGTTATGAACGTTTTGACAAAAGCTCGGTATGATGACTACTTGATAGTTTAGTGCGCCATGCTTTATGGCCTATAACCGGGACTTCAAAAATGTTTTGAACACCATGGAGCATATGAGATGTTCCAAGAGTTGAAATTAGTATTTCATACTCATGCCCGTGTTGAGAGGTGTAAGACCTCTGACAGTTGCCTACAAGATGGAGGAGAATAGCTCAACCAGTGAGCATGTGCTCAGATTGTCTGGGTACTACAATTACTTGAATCAAGTGGGAGTTAATCTTCCAGATAAGATGGTAATTGACAAAGTTCTCTAGTCACTATCACCAAGTTAGTAGAACTTCGTGGTGAACTATAATATGCAAGGGATTACGGAAGTAATTCCCGAGCTCTTCGCGATGCTGAAATTGGCGAAGGTAGAAATCAAGAAAGAGCATCAAGTGTTGATGGTTAACAAGACCACTTGTTTCAAGTAAAGGGCAAAGGGATAGAAAGGGAACTTCAAGAAGAATGACAAGCAAGTTGTCACTCCCGTGAAGAAACCCAAAGCTAAACTCAAGCCTGAAACTAAGTGCTTCTAGTGCAAAGGAAATGGTCACTGGAAGTGGAACTGCCTAGATACTTGGCGGATAAGAAGGATGGCAAAGTGAACAAAGGTATATTTGATATGCAGATTATTGATGTGTATTTTACTATTGTTCATAGCAACCCCCGGGTATATGATACCAGTTCAGTTGCTAAAATTAGTAACTCGAAACGAGAGTTGCAGAATGAACATAAACTAGTTAAAGGTGAAGTGACGATGTGTGTTGGAAGTGGTTCCAAGATTGATATGATCATCAGCGCACACTCCCTATACTTTCGGGATTAGTGTAGAACCTAAATAAATGTTATTTGGCATTTGTGTTGAGCATGAATATGATTTGATCATATTTGTTGCAATACGGTTATTCATTTAAAGTCATAGAATAATTGTTATTCTGTTTACATGAATAAAACCTTCGATGGTCATATACCCAATGAAAATAGTTTGTTGGATCTCGATCGTGGTGATACACATATTCATAATATTGAAGCCAAAAGATGCAAGGTTAATAATGATAGTGCAACTTATTTGTGGCACTGCTGTTTAGGTCATAATGGTGTAAAGCGCATGAAGAAACTCCATAGTGATGGACTTTTGGAATCACTTGATTATGAATCACTAGGTGCTTGCGAACCATGCCTCATGGGCAAGATGACTAAAACTCCGTTCTCCGGAACAATGGAGCGAGCAACAGATTTGTTGGAGATCATACATACAGATGTATGTGGACCAATGAGTGTTGAAGCTCGCGGCGGGTATCGTTATTTTCTGACCTTCACTGATGATTTGAGCAGATATGGGTATATCTACTTAATGAAGCACAAGTCTAAAACATTTGAAAAGTTCAATGAATTTCAGAGTGAAGTGGGGAATCATCGTAACAAGAAAATAAGAGTTTCTACGATATGATCGTAGAGGTAAAATATTTGAGTTAGCGAGTTTGGCCTTCAGTAAAAACAATGTGAAATAGTTTCACTACTCACGCCACCTGGAACACCATAGTGTAATGGTGTGTCCGAACGTCATAACCGTACTTTATTAGATATGGTGCGATCGATGATGTCTCTTACCGATCTACCACTATCGCTTTTGGGGTTATGCATTAGAGACAGATACATTCACGTTAAATAGGGCACCATCTAAATCCGTGTAGATGACACCGTATGAACTGTGGTTTGACGAGAAACCTAAGCTGTCATTTCTTTAAGTTTGGGACTGCGATGCTTATGTGAAAAAGTTTCAACATGATAAGCTCAAACCCAAATCGGAGAAGTAAATCTTCATAGGATACCCAAAAGAAACTGTTGGGTACACCTTCTATCACAGATCCGAAGGCAAGGTCTTTGTTGCTAAGAGTAGATCCTTTCTAGAGAATGAGTTTCTCTCGAAAGAAGTGAGTGGGAGGAAAGTGGAACTTGATGAGGTAATTGTACCTTCTCCCGAATTGGATAGTAGTACATCACAGAAACTGGTTCCAGTGATTCCTACACCAATTAGTGAGGAAGCTAATGATGATGATCATGAAACTTCGGATCAAGTTACTGCTGAACTTCGTAGATCAACCAGAGTACGTTCCGCACCAGAGTGGTACGGCAACCCGGTTCTGGAAGTCATGTTACTGGACCATGATGAACCTACGAACTATGAGGAAGCGATGATGAGCCCAGATTCCGCAAAATGGCTTGAGACCATGAAATCTGAGATGGGATCCATGTATGAGAACAAAGTGTGGACTTTGGTTGACTTGCCCGATGGTCGGCAAGCCATCGAAAATAAATGGATCTTCAAGAGGAAGACTGACGCTGACAGTAATGTTACTGTTTACAAAGCTCGACTTGTTGCGAAAGTTTTTCAACAAGTTCAAGGAGTTGACTACGATGAGACTTTCTCAACCGTAGCGATGCTTAAGTCTGTCCGAATCATGTTAGCAATTGCCGCATTTTATGAAATCTGGCAAATGGATAACAAAACTGCATTCTTTAATGGATTTATTAAAGAAGACTTGTATATGATGCAACCAGAAGGTTTTGTCAATCCTAAAGGTGCTAACAAAATGTGCAAGCTCCAGCGATCCATCTATGGACTGGTGCAAGCATCTCGGAGTTGGAATATACGCTTTGATAAGTTGATCAAAGCATATAGATTTATACAGACTTGCGGTGAAGCCTGTATTTACAAGAAGTGAGTGGGAGCACTACAACCTTTCTGATAAGTATATGTGAATGACATATTGTCGATCGGAAATGATGTAGAATTTTCTGGAAAGCATAAAGGAGTGTTTGAAAGGAGTTTTTCAAAGAAAGACCTTGGTGAAGCTGCTTACATATTGGGCATCAAGATCTATATAGATAGATCAAGACGCTTGATAAGACTTTCGATGAGTACATACCTTGATATGATTTTCAAGTAGTTCAAAATGGATCAGTCAAAGAAGGAGTTCTTACCTGACTTGTAAGGTGTGAAGTTGAGTAAGACTCAAAGCCAGACCACGGCAAAAAAATATAGAGAGAATGAAAGTCATTCCCTATGCCTCAGCAATAGGTTCTATAAAGTATGCCATGCTGTGTACCAAACATGTTGTGTACCTTGCCATGAGTTTGTCAAGAGGGTACAATAGTGATCCAAGAGTAGATCACTGTACAGCGGTCAAAATTATCCTTAGTAACTGGATGACTAAGGAAATGTTTCTCGATTATGGAGGTGATGAAGAGTTCGTCGTAAAGGGTTACGCCGATGCAAGCTTTGACACTAAATCCAGCTGACTCTAAGTATCAATCTGGATGCGTATTGAAAGTGGGAGCAATTAGCTAGAGTAGCTCCATGCAGAGCATTGTAGACACATAGACATTTGCGAAATACATACGGATCTGAATGTGACAGACCCGTTGACTAAACTTCTCTCACGAAGCAAAACATGATCACACCTTAGTACTCTTTGGGTGTTAATCACATAGCGATGTGAACTAGATTATTGACTCTAGTAAACGTTTTGGGTGTTAATCACATGACGATGTGAACTATCGGTGTTAAATCACATGGCGATGTGAACTAGATTATTGACTCTAGTGCAAGTGGGAGACTGAAGGAAATATGCCCTAGAGGCAATAATAAAGTTATTATTTATTTCCTTATATCATGATAAATGTTTATTATTCATGCTAGAATTGTATTAACCGGAAACTTAATACATGTGTGAATACATAGACAAAACAGAGTGTCCCTAGTATGCCTCTACTAGACTAGCTCATTGATCAAAGATGGTTATGTTTCCTAGCCATAGACATGAGTTGTCATTTGATCAACGGGATCACATCATTAGGAGAATGATCTGATGGACAAGACCCATCCGTTAGCTTAGCACTATGATCGTTTAAGTTTTACTGCTATTGCTTTCTTCATGACTTATACATGTTCCTATGACTATGAGATTATGCAACCCCCGAATACCGGAGGAACACTTTGTGTGCTACCAAACGTCACAACGTAACTGGGTGATTATAAAGGTACTCTACAGGTGTCTCCGAAGGTACTTGTTGGGTTGGCGTATTTCGAGATTAGGATTTGTCACTCCGATTGTCGGAGAGGTATCTCTGGGCCCACTCGGTAATGCACATCACTATAAGCCTTGCAAGCATTGCAGCTAATGAGTTAGTTGCGGGATGATATATTACGGAACGAGTAAAGAGACTTGTTGGTAACGAGATTGAACTAGGTATTGAGATACCGACGATCGAATCTCGGGCATGTAACATACCGATGACAAAGGGAACAATGTATGTTGTTATGCGGTTTGACCGATAAAGATCTTCGTAGAATATGTAGGAGCCAATATGAGCATCCAGGTTCCGCTATTGGTTATTGACCGGAGATGAGTCTCGGTCATGTCTACATAGTTCTCGAACCCGTAGGGTCCGCACGCTTAACGTTTGATGACGATCGGTATTATGAGTTTATGAGTTTTGATGTACCGAAGGAGTTCGGAGTCCCGGATGAGACCGGGGACATGACGAGGAGTCTCGAAATGGTTGAGACGTAAAAATCGATATATTGGACGACTATATTCGGACATCGGAAAGGTTCCGAGTGATTCGGGTATTTTCGGAGTACTGGGGAGTTACGGGAATAGAAGAGAGAGGCCAAAAGGAAGGAGGCGCATGCCCCCCTTCTGGTCCGAATTGGACAAGGGGTGCAGCCCCCTTTTCCTTCTCCCTCTCCCCCTCTTTCCTTCTCTCCTGCTCCGGAAAGGAAAGGGGAATCCTACTAGGACTTGGGAGTCCTAGTAGGACTCCCCACACTTGGTGCGCCCCCTCTAGGGCCGGCCTCTCCCTTGCTCCTTTATATACGGGGGCAGGGGGGCACCCTAGGACACACAAGTTGAATTGTTTTAGCCGTGTGCGGTGCCCCCCTCCACAGAAACACACCTCGGTCGTACCGTTGCAGTGCTTAGGCGAAGCCCTGCGCCGGTAGATACATCATATCCGTCACCACGCCGTCGTGCTGACGTAACTCTCCCGTGAAGCTCAACTGGATCAAGAGCTCGTGGGACATCATCAAGCTGAACGTGTGCTGAACGCGGAGGTGCCGTACGTTCGGTGCTTGATCGGTTGGATCGCGAAGAAGTTCGACAACATCAACCGCGTCACTTGACGCTTCCGCTTTCGGTCTACGAGGGTACGTAGACTCACTCTCCCCTCTCGTTGCTATGCATCTGGTAGATAGATCTTCCGTGATCGTAGGAAAATTTTAAAATACTACGTTCACCAACACTATTTTGTGTGTGTGCCTAGACTCAACCGTCAGCGGTTCGATCAATCAGGGGGTCCTAGGTCGGAGAAGGCTCCGAATACCAACTAGTAATGCCCAGTATGCGACTATGTCTCCCACGTGTCGAGGCACGACTTAAAGACATAAGCGCATACTAGAATGATCTCAAGTATGGTATCTTTGCACATCTCATGTAAAACTCAGGGATGAAATAGAAAAGATAGTTGGCTTACACTCGCCATGTCACACAATGAATACAATAGCATACATGATCCAAAACACAAGGTCCGACTACGGACGAAATCCAAACGAGAAAGATACCATAAAAACACAAGCCCGGATCCTCCTAGTAAGAACCACTACTGATCGTCGGGATACGAAACATAGTGACGTCCACGCTCTTCATCGAACTCCCACTGAAGTTCTGAACCATCTCCTACATTGTTCTAAGCGGTACCTGCATCTGGTGTATGTTGAATCTGTGAGCCACGAGGACTCAGCAATCCCATAACCATGGGTATCAAGACTAGCATAGCTTAAAGGGAATGGAGAGGTTAAGTGGTGAGGTTGCAGTAGCGGCTAAGCATAGTAAAGTGGCTAACTTACGAGTACAAGAATAAGATGAGCATCTACGCAGACGGTCGCAAACTAGTAATGATTGCTAAAGATCCTGAACTACGTAGATGCTCATCTTATTCTTATACTCGTAAGTTAGCCACCATACTATGCTTAGCCGCTACTGCAACCTCACCACTTAACCTCTCCATTCCTTTAAGCTATGCTAGTCTTGATACCCATGGTTATGGGATTGCTGAATCCTCGTGGCTCATAGATACTACACCACCAGTTGCAGGTGCAGGTTTCCGATGACTTGACGCGAGAGCGATGTTATTTGTGTTGGAGTTCTTTCTTCTTCTTCGTCGGTCTTGGGTTGGGTTCCTGGTCGGCAGCCTGGGATAGCAGGATGGATGTCGTTGAGCTTTTCATGTTTGCATCCGTTGTCGGATGTCTTGTATTGGTGTTGTTGTATTCATGTGACTTGTATGATTTGTTGTATCCCCATGTATTTATGTAATGGTACCATGTAATGATATCCATCTTGCTAAGCGCCCCAAATGCGGTTGTGCCCCAATCACGAGGTGTATCACATGATCGGGATAGAATCGCATCTTGGGCATGACATCATGATCCTTGCGCTGATTTCAAAGGGCTTTATACTCCACCCCATTCAAGTCAATAACTTGAGATCTAATCCCTCTTGATTTTCACTCCTTCTCTGATCCAATGGCCAAAATTTGAGAGAGTTTGAGTGTTGAGGAGATTTTTTTGTAAGCACAAGAACAACGAATTCATCACCAAGCAAATTTTGTCTTGTTACTTTCTTTCGGGGGTACCATAGTGAGGGCAGTCCTTCATGCACATACGCCATGGTGGAATATGTTGGTTGCTCCTCCGTGCACTCTCTGTGAGTGAGTGTCCTTCATGAATCTCATAACTGAAATCCTTGTGTATGATACGTCTCCAACGTATATATACTATTTGATTGTTCCATGCTGTTATATTATCATTCTTGGATGTTTTACAATCATTTTTATAATCATTTTATATCATTTTTGGGACTAACCTATTGACATAGTGCCTAGTGCCAGTTGCTGTTTTTTGCTTGTTTTTTACTCCCTCCGTCCCAAAATTCTTGTCTTCAACTTGTCTAAACACAGATGTATCTAGTAACATTTTAATGTTAGGTACTTCCCTATCTAGACAAATCTAAGACAAGAATTTTGGGACGGAGGGAGTACATCGCAGAAAATCAATACCAAACGGAGTCCAAACGTAGTGAAACATTCTGGATATTTTTTTCGGGCCAGAAGACACAAGATGGGCTGAAGAAGTACCAGAGGGGAGCTCCGAGGGGAGCACAACCCACCAGGGGGCGCCTGGCCCCCTGGCGCGCCCAGGTGGGTTGTGCCCACCTCGGTGGCTCCCGCACCGTATCTTCGCTCTATAAATACCCCCATACTCCAAAAACCCCAGGAGAGTTAACGAAATTTTATTTCAGCCGCCGCAAGTTCCAAAGCCACGAGATCCAAGCTAGAGCCCTTTTTGGCACTCTGCCAGAGGGGAACACGATTACGGAGGGGTTTATCATCCTCATTGGTGCCTCTCCGATGATGCGTGATTAGTTCATCTCAGACCTACGGGTCCGTAGGCAGTAGCTAGATGGCTTCTTCTCTCTTTGTTTCTCAATATAATGGTATCTTGGAGATCTATTTGATGTAATGACTTTGTACAGTGTGTTTTTGGGATCCAATGAATTGTGAACTTATGATCATATTAGCCTTGATTTAATATCCATTCTTGATTATTATAGCCTCGTATTTCTTCTTTGATATTTGGGTTTTGTTTGGCCAACTTGATATATTTATCTTGCAATGGGAAGAGGTGTTTTGTAATGTGTTCGATCTTGCGGTGTCCTTTCCCAGTGACAGAAGGGGCAGCAAGGCACACATGTATCGTTGCTATTAAGGATACAAGATGGGGTCTATTCCTACTTGAATAGATCTTGTTTACATCATGTCATCGTTCTTATTGCATTACTCCGTTTTTCCATGAACTTAATACACTAGATGCAAGCTGGATATAGGTCGATGTGTGGAGTAATAGTAGTAGATGCAAGCAGGAGTCGGTCTACTAATCTTGGACGTGATGCCTATATACATGGTCATTGTCTTGGATATCGTCATAATTATATTCTTTTCTATCATTTGCCCAACAGTAATTTGTCTACCCACCGTATGATATTTTCAGAGAGAAGCCACTAGTGAAATCTATGGCCCCCGGGTCTATTTTCCTATCATATACTTTCAGATCTATATTGCTACTTGTTTTTTTCTCTATTTGCAACTTTTATTTCAGATCTATATTATCAAAAACACAAAATTCATCGCTGAATTTTATTTCCCGTTCTTCTATTTGCAATTATCAGTCTATCTATTTACCAATCTACTACCCTGGAGGGATTGACAACCCCTCTTATACGTCGGGTTGCAAGTATTTGTGTCACGGCCAAGATGCAATTCTATCCCGGTCACGTGACGAACTCGTGATTGGGACACAACCGCATTTCGAGCGCTTAGCATGATGGATATCATTACATCGTACCATTACATACATACATGGGGGATACAACAATTCATACAAGTCACATGAATACAACAACATCAATACAAGACATCCGACTACGAATGCAAACATGAAAAGCACAACGACATCCATCCTGCTATCCCAGGCTGCCGACCAGGAACCTGTCCCAAGACTGACGAAGAAGAAGAAAGAACTTCAACGCAAGGAACATCGCTCTCACATCAAGTCATCGAAACCCGCACCTGCAACTATTGTGGTAGTATCTGTGATCCACGAGGACTCAATAATCCCATAACCATGGGTATCAAGACTAGAAAAGCTTAATGGGTATGGAGAGGTTAAGTGGTGAGGTTGCAGCAGCGGCTAAGCATATGTATGGTGGCTAACTTACGAGTACAAGAATAAGATGAGTATCTACGCAAATGGTCGCAAACTAGCAATGATCTCTAAAGATCATGATCTACCTACGAGTCAAACATAACCCCACCATGTTCTCTTCTCAAAATGAAAAGAGACGGTCACGGTTACTCACGCGATTCGTGTGTTTTATCTCGAATCCTCTGTCAAGTTTTCTACAATCGGACATTAACAAATTCCAATCTGCCACATAACCGCGGGTACAACTTTCGAAAGATCTTAACCCTGCAGGGGTGTCCCAACTTAGCCCATAACAAGCTCTCACGATTAGCTGAGGTAAAAAATAATAATACCCCTTATCTTAGGGACAACCCGATCAGACTCGGAATCCCGGTGCACAAGACATTTGCACAATGGTAAAACAAGTCCAGCAAGACCTCTCGGCGTGTCGACACCCTGATAGTAGCCGCGCGTATCTCGTCTCAGGCCACGTCCGGATGGGACATCCTACTGGTAATACTAGATACCTTGGGTTTCCCCAAGGCGGCCCCGCAGTCCGCCCGTTTGGGACCAACACCATCAGCACTGCCCCCTATATGTAGAAGGATCCTCGGGTAGCGCTAACTCCCTATGCAATTTAATTAATTAATTACGTTTTTATTATGTTGCAAATTAAAACCAAAGTTGGGCCTTGTTGGACGAGTTTTATTCAAAGACGAATTGTCAAGGGGTCCGCATATACCCAACCGCGTGAGGAATGCAAAATCAAGGAACATAACACCGGTTTATCGGTTCTTAAGGCGGCATGAGTGGAACAAAACACCGAGCAAAAGGCTAAGCCTTCCACCCATTGCCAAAGTATATAGGTGCATTAATTATATTAATAGATATTTTGATATTCCAACAATCCAAGTTCCGACATGGAGCAATCTTCATCTTCACCTACAACTAACAATGCTATAAGAGGGGCTGAGCAAGCGGGTAACATAGCCAAACAACGGTTTGCTGGGAAGGTGTCAAAGGTTAGAGTTTTCATGGCGACAAGGAGGGGCTGACAACAAATAGATAGGTAGCGTGACATATAGCGACAGCATCGAGACAACTAGCATGGCAATGATAGTGAAGGTATCCAAGGTGATGGTCATCTTTCCCGAGATCCCGCAAGGAAGAATAACGAGTCCATGAAGAAGACGAAGAAGAGGCCACGAAGACGAACCAAGCGTAGCCGAACGAATCCTCACGATCGCAACGAAACAAGCACTAACGAGAAGAAGCAAGCACATGGTAAACACACCACACATAACAATACATGATGGTCAAACAATTATGATGCATGACAAGGCTACACGATGCAAAACATGGCAAGGGATGAAGCACACAATATCAACACACAAAGCAAGTTTAAATGAGGTCGGAAACAACATACAACAATTCCGGTAAGTCCTCATATGCAAATTTCGAAATTGGTCCAAATCTGAACAAACCTTAAGTTCAAGTTGTTAAACAGCAAGTTAACATGCACCATGATGATCTACTCGAAATTCTAGTCAAGTTACATATAAAGTTCATTTAATTCGGAGCTACGGCCTAGAAGATATGAACAAAACAAGTCAAGCATGTTATTGATGCAAAAAGCATCTAAACATCAAGCAAACACACTCCAAACAGGTATACAACATGTTATTATGCATCTACATGCAAAAACACACAAGTTTCATATAGAGCACGCTCAGAATGGAGCAATGGTTCAACACATACACATGAAACAAGATATAACAATAATTTGCTCAAAACAACAAGTAGGCATATAGTTGACATCAAAACAACATGATACAATAACATTTCATGGCAACAAAGGGCATGGCAAGCATGTACATGTCAAGCACTACAAGCATGATCACTGAGCTACTACCAAACACCACTGGAACATGCTCAAAACATCATGGCAAGATTGCAAAAGATAACACATTCTCAGACTTGGTGAAATAAACTAAACATGGCAGCAAAAACGACAAGTTGGCATACTTGCAAGCTTGTGCAACTCATCTCAAAGCATATCATGGCATGTGAATATTTTCAGGCCCAAGAAGCGATTCTATCCCGATCACGTGACACTTACGTGATTAGGGCACAACCGCATTTCGGGCGCTTAGCAAGATGGATATCATTACATCGTACCATTACATACGTACATGGGGGATACAACAGTACATACAAGTTACATGAATATAGCAACATCAGTACAAGGCATCCGACTACGGATGCAAACATGAAAAGCACAACGACATCCATCTGCTATCCCAGGCTGTCGACCTGGAACCTAACCCAAGACTGAAGAAGAAGAAGAAGAAGAAGAAAGAACTCCAGCACAACGAACATCGCTCTCACGTCAAGTCATCGGAAACCTGCACCTGCAACTGTTGTTGTAGTATCTGTGAGCCACGAGGACTCAGCAATCCCATAACCATGGGTAACCAGACTAGCAAAGCTTAATAGGAAGGGAGAGGTAAAGTGGTGAGGTTGCAGCAGCGGCTAAGCATAATATGGTGGCTAACTTACGAGTACAAGAATAAGATGAGCATCTACGCAAGTGG
The DNA here is from genome assembly GCA_902687465.1 of Secale cereale. Lineage (NCBI taxonomy): Eukaryota > Viridiplantae > Streptophyta > Magnoliopsida > Poales > Poaceae > Secale > Secale cereale. Next base: position 870,972,491 of record LR738715.1, on the reverse strand, counting down.
TCGCAAACTAGTAGTGATCGCTAAAGATCCTGAACTACCTACGAGTCAAACATAACCCCACCGTGTTCTCTTCTCAAAGTGAAAAGAGACAGTCACAGTTACTCACGCAGTTGTGTGTTTTACCTCGGATCCTCTGTCAAGTTTTCTACAACCGGACATTAACAAATTCCAATCTGCCACATAATCGCCGGCACGGCTTTCGAAAGATCATAACCCTACAGGGGCGTCCCAACTTAGCCCATCACAAGCTCTCACGATCAGCAGAAGTAATAATAATATTACCCCTTATCTTAAGGACAATCCGATCAGGCTCGGAATCCCGGTGCACAAGACATTTCGACAATGGTGAAACAAGTCCAGCAAGACCTCCCGGCGTGCCGACACCCTGATAGTAGCCGCGCGTATCTCGTCTCAGGCCACGTCCGGATGGGTGATTTTACGGGAGCCAGATACCTCGAGTTTCCCCGTGGCGGCCCCGTCGAACCCCTGTTTGGGACCAACACCATCAGCACTGGCCCCCCTGCTATGTAGAAAGAATCCTCGGGTAGCGCTAACTGCCTATGCAATTAATTAATTAATTAATTTGTTATTATGAGCAAATTAAAACCAATGTTGGGCCTTGCTGGAGGAGTTTTATTCAAAGATGAACTGTCAAGGGGTCCCCATATACCCAACCGTGTAAGGAACGCAAAATCAAGGAACATAATGCCGAGCAAAACATCGAGCAAAAGGCCAAGCCTTCCACCCATGCCCAGTATATAGGTGTGTTAATAATAATAATAATAGATATTGTGATATTCCAACAACAAGTTCCAACATGGAACGATCTTCATCTTCACTTGCAACTAACAACGCTATAAGAGGGGCTGAGCAAGCGGGTAACATAGCCAAACAATGGTTTGCTAGGAAGGTGTCAAAGGTTAGAGGTTTCATGGCAACAAGGAGAGGGGCTGACAATAATGATGGGTAGCGCGACATGTAACGATAGCATCGAGACAACTAAGCATGGCAATGATAGTAAAGGTATCCAAGGTGATGGTCATCTTGCCTAAGATCCTGTAAGGAAGAAGAATGGTTCCATGAAGAAGACAAAGAAGAAGCCTTGAAGACGAACCACGCGTAGACGAACGAATCCTCACGAACGCAACGGGAAAGAACTAGCGAGAAGAAGGCACACAACACGGTAAACACACAACACAAGAACAAGACAAGATGCTCAACCAAGCATGATGCAAGACAAGTCTATATGATGCAATTCATGGCAAGGGATGAAGCACGCAAGAACAACACAAGACAACAAGTTTAAATGAGGCCGGAAACTACATAACAAATCCGGTAAGTCCTCATATGCATAATTTGAAATTAGTCCAGATCTGAACGAACCTTAAGTTAAAGTTGTTAAACAGCAAGTTAAAATGCACCATGATGATCTACACGAAATTGTAGTCAAGTTTCATATAAAGTTTGTTTAATTCGGAGCTACGGCCTTGAAGATATGAGCAAAACAAGACAAGCATGGCAACGGTGCAAGAAGCACCCAAACATCAAGAGAACACACTTCAAACATGAAAACAACATGATATTATGCTTCTACATGCAAAATCACACAAGTTTCATATAGGACACACTCAAAACGGAGCAACGGGCTAAAAGATACGAGTAAAACAAGTTATAACGCAAAGCTGAAGTTAACAGCCACATAGCAACTTTGGAGCAAGGAATATATATGCTACAACACCCAAACATGATAACAAGAGGCATGGATGTGAAGTAGACATGTTACTTAACAAGCATGAACTTAGAACTCACCCAAAAGCTTGCTAGAACACAATTAAACAAGCATGGCAAGTTGCAATAAATTTATCCAGACTTAGTCAAAATCTGGGAAGGCAAAAACATCATCACGATGCTGCCTTCGGAGGCACAAAACAACAAGCATATCAACTCTATTAAGTATATAAAGAACATGGACATGTAGTAGACATAACATACATCCAACAACTCCATTGGAGCAACTCCATAGGAGGCATGCATCAATAACAACAAGCTCCACAAAATTGAACATGCTGATAAGAACCTGACAAGTAAAATTTATAGAAACTTGAGAGCAAGAAATAAATAAGCTATAGCAGGGCATATGAGCAATTAAGGGCATGAATGGATAGACAACAACATGGATAACAAGACATGATCATTGGCCACTCCGAAACAAGCATGGATTTAAGTGGGGCATCAAGCAAACATAGCATCAGGTTAAACAGATTCCAGACTTAGCGGTTTTTTAACTAAGTATAAAACAACAACAACAACATGGCATGTTTACAAGATTGTTTATGTCACCTCAATACATATCATGGAAAATGAATTGCACCACAGCAAAGACCATATGACGGTGCTTCTAAAACATATAGACATGTGGCATGAACACAAACACATCAATAGCAATGAGCAAGTGAAATCAGCATCTCCTAACAAGTTTCAGCACTTAACAGCCAAATGCACTTTTGCAACAGAGATTAACATGGTAAGATGGAACCTAACATGAATGCTACAACCACCATCATGTAGAGCACTTCACAATGAACATTTTGACATATCATATGCTTCATTTGGATAAACATGCACAAAGTTACAAGCACCACAAGTATGCAACAAAATTATAGTCAACAACAGTTTTAAACAAGTAGCACTTTTGCAACGATGATTAAGTCATCAAGATGAACTCAAACAAGCATGACATAATGGAACAAAGTGTAGAGCATATCACCACGATCATTTTGACATATCATACACTCAATTAGGATCATCACACAAAAAGTTACAAGCATGCAAAGATGCACACATTTTAAGGCAGAAAAAGGACTTAGTGAAAAACTACCATAGTGGACAGTGTCCGGTCTGGACGGACACGTCCGTCGGTGGGGCTGGACGCGGGTCCCACCGGCCAGCGAGACGGAGAGCAGAGGCCGGACATGTCCGCTCTCCAACGGATGATGTCCGGCCCGGCGCGGCCGGATCTGATCTAGAGGGAACGAGGCCGGGGCCGGCCGGAGTGGCAACGGCGGCGGACGGAGGCAGCGCATGCCTACTCCGGCGAGGCACCAGGCCTGCGGGACAGAGGCGCCGGCGTTGGGGACGGCCGGATCCAGTCCGGTGGCTTGCCGGCGGGGGAGCACGACGGCGGTGCCGCACGGCTCGCGGGGTGGAGACAAGGTGTGGCGGCGGCGGTTGGCGGAGACGTCGAGCTCAGCGGCTCCGGCGAGGGGAGCAGGCCCCTCCGGCGGACGGCGACGAGGAAACAAGGCAGCGGCGGTGCGGCCAGCGGCAGCTCCCTCGATCCAGATCGGGATCGAGGAGGGAGCGGGCGGCGAGGGAGCAGGCCCGCACGGGCCTGCGGCGGCGGAGCAGACAGGCCAAGCGGGCCATGCCCGGGCCCGCAGGGCTGGCGGCGGGGAAGGGCGCTGAGGGGGCGCGGGGCGACGTGACTCTCGCCAGGTGGCGCCGCCCTATTGGCCGGGAGGTGCGCTGCAGCGCGGTTGGCCACTCGGGAGCTGCCAAGTGGTGGCGGCGCGGTGGCTGGCCGGCTGGCCGGCGACAAGTGGCAAGGAGGGAGTGGGGCGGCGCAGAAATTGAGGAGGAGGGAGCTAGGAGGTAGGGGAAGGGGTCTAGGGTGCCAAAAATGGAAGGAGGAGTGGTTTATATAAGGAAGGGGGAGGGGTAGGACTAGGGTTTTTAGGCCGTTTCGGAGCCATCGGATCACGATCCAACGGCAATGGAGCAGAGGGAGAAGTAGGCTGGGCCTAGTGGGTTGTGTAGAGGGGTGTGGGCTGAGATGAGAGGAGAGGAGAGGAGAGAGGCCCACGGGGGTTTTCGGAGACTGAAAACGTCCGACGTTTTAATCGGCTACTAGTGCCGCTATATTTAACGGTTGGGCTATCAAACGAGCTCCGAATGCGATGAAATTTGGCAGGTGGCCTGTCTACACTATAATAAGACCACATGTCAAGTTTCACCCCATCCCGAGAATATTTTCTGGCCACTCATAAAATAAATATTCGGAGGCGCCGCGGGCGCGTGTGAGTGTGTCTGGGCTCAGAACGGACAACGGAGAGGACGGGCGGACTCGGACGGATGCAAGTTTTTTGAAAACATGATGATGCAATGCACATGATGACAAGGCAAAGATACACACGCAAGCAGATGACATGGCAAAGGCAATGAATAACTGGCCGACACCTGGCGCACCGGTCTCGAGGTGTCACAAATATAACCAACAACAATAAGACATGTTTATGAAGCTACTCATGGCAAGGACATGGTCATAGGATGCATATAACACTAGCTATTCACATGGCAAAACTGAACTTACTGTTAACAGGCTGACATAAACATTTTATAGCAACTTGAGAGCATGAAAACAACAAGCTACAACAGGTCATAAATGCAAACAAGGCCATGGATGGATATAGCATAACATGGACATCAAGGCATGGTCACTGGACATTACAAAACATGCATGGGTTTGAGTAGGGCATCAAGAAAACATGGCATCAGGATATAACAGTTTCAGACTTAGCTGTTTTCAACAAGTCATAGAAATCAGCAACAGTGAGTAGGTCAATTTGCAAGCTTGTTCCACACACCACAAGGCATATCATGATAATTGGATTGCACCACAGTAAATATGGAATGATTGTACTTCTAAAACATATTGGCATGTAGCTCAAACAAAAATCACACATAAAGATATGAAAAAGACAAAACAGCATCTCATATTAGTTTTCAGCACTTAACAGCAACATACACTTTTGCAATAGAGATAAACATGGCATTATGGCACCTAACATGAATGCAACATCCACCATCATGTAGAGCACTTCACAATGAACATTTTGACATATCATACACTCCATTTGGACCAACATGCACAAAGTTACACCCTCACGAACATGCTAACACATTGTTGATAGCAAACAAGGACTTGACAATAACATCACATAGCAGTTTTGCAATGAAGATTAAGACAACAAGATGAACAATAACATGCATGCAAATGCAACTAACATGTAGAGCACTTCAAGATGAACATCTCGACATATCATTCATCACAATTGGACCAATGTGCACAAAAATATCATCATCACAACAATGCATCAAAATGTTGACATCCAGGGACTTGGCAGTTTTTCTGGAAGAAAAAAAAACGATCGAGCGCTAGGGAACTAAATGACGCCCGGGTGGGATTTCGCGGATTCTCACCAGATGGGCTTTGGCCCAGTTGGGCAGAGGCGAGCTGGGCCGTGCGGTGGGCGCGGCTGGGCCAGCCGACGCAGGCCCAGTTGATGGCCCACGCGGGCGCGTGCAACGGCGGCGGATCGAGCGCCTGCTCGATCCAGAGGCTCGGGAGGCCCGCGCCGGCGGTTGGGTCGGCCGACGGCGATGGCTGGAGCTGAGGCGACGGGGCCAGCCGACGCATGGCTGCGAGGGCGGAGAAGGACGGCGGGGCGGCGCCGGTGGCGGAGAAGGACGGCGGGGTGGCGCCGGCAGCGCGAAGGACGGCGGCGGAGCTCGCCGGCGCGCAGGCGAGGCGCGCAGAGCGGCGACGGGGCGACGCGGGCTGGGCGGGCCTGATCCTGGCCGCACGGGCTTCAGCGGTGGGAGGAGAGAGAGAGCCGGCGGCGGGGTGATGTGGCGAGTGCTGGTTGGCTCGGGGTGGTGGCGTTGCTGAGGTGGCATCGTGTGATTGGTCGGGGCGACGTGGAGGCTGGACATTACCGGCGCAGACGGACATGTCCGGCGGCACGAGGGGAGCGGGGCTAGGGTTTGATCTGTGAAAATTACAGGGTGAGACACATATATATAGGTAGAGGGAGCTAGGAGTGTCCAAATGAGGTGCGGTTTTCGGCCACGCGATCGTGATCCTTCGACCGAGAGAATGGAGGGGGTTAGGATGGGCTAGTAGGATGTTGTGGAGGGGTGCTGGGCCAAAAGAGAAAGGGCTTCCGACGGTTAACGCGGTTAACCGTTGGGACACCAAACGACCTCCGAATGCGACAAAATTTGACAAGCTGTCTATCGACACTATAACAAGACCACACGCCAAGTTTCACCCCATTCCGAGAACATTTTCCGATAACTTATAAAATAAATAATCGGAGGTGCCGCGGGTGCGTGTGAGTGTGTCTGGGCTCAGAACGAACAACGGAAAGGACGGACGGACTCTGACGGATGCAAGTTTTGAAAACATGAGGACGCAATGCACATGATGACATGGCAAGATGCAACACGCAAGCAGATGACATGGCAACGACGACGAATAACTGGCTGACACCTGGCGTATCGGTCTCGGGGTGTCACAACACTCCCCTACTAACAAAAGATCTCATCCCGAGATCTTAGGAACAAGACGGAAGGGAAAAAGGAAGAAGGTGAAACCAAAGAATCTTGAGAGGTTGAGCCACTTGAAAGAAAGAATACAATGGAGATGAACGAGATTGAGAAGATCCGTTACAAAAGAGGAACAAGGACATTACGAGAACCTTGGCGGTAGAAAGACAAGAATTAAGAGCTTAAGTGACAAGAGATACATTGAGACCACTCCGGTTAAGCGGGATAGACGAGAAAATAATAATAAGAAAATTTAGATGGTACACCGGTTGAATATTGAAGGCATAGAACAAGAACTTGAGATGATGGAATACTACTTGACGAGATGAAACAACACAAATGCCTCCGGATCAAATTGAAGAATGGAATGAAAGAACACTAAAGAAGAATACAACTTCTACCACAAATGAATTGAAAGAGCATCTCCAAAAGAAAGGCTTGAACAGAGTTGTTGAGAAAAACAACAACCAAATAATAAGCTTGATGTGGGCTTATTTAAACATCTCAAAACTTGAGGTGAATTTGTGCCACTATCAAAAGATTGAATAGCTAAGGATGAATAAATGCAAAACTCCACTTCAAAAGAATACGGAGAATTATTTGCACTTCGAGACGTGAGATGAAGAATACTTGAGCTGCCCCAGAAGAATTTGATGAACACTTGAAGAATGATTAAATCCTGAAGAACCACCTTGAAGAACTCCGGTAACAAAAGGATAATGAGATAAAAGTGAAGGATGCATGAACAAGATTAAAGCTTTGCGATGATTTCCATGGAGCTCCGACGAGATTGCCGGGAAAACTATGAACTCCAGGGAAGAAAAGATTACATCACTTGGGACTAGAAGTTATTCATCATGAACAAATTCCAAAGGAAGGAATTAATCAACTTGACGAGAGTGAATAAGAATTATGGTATGCTCATCCTTCATCAATTAAATTGATGAGAAGCAATGGATTTGCATATCACTTATTCGCGTTGAAATTGATTTAAGAGGGATATGCCGGAAAACTCGAGAAAGTCTTCATGAACCACCGGTAGGATTGGAAAGAACGAATGAATTGATACGATAACACAGAAAAAAGAACTCTTGAACGAATAATCGTAAGAATTGAACCCGAGCGATGAAGGGAGAAATAATCGTCGGAAATAATTAGAATACGAACGGGGAGGTCGCGAATGGATTAAAGAATGCTTGAACGAAGCACCAGAAGAATATGGAGACGAACGAAGAGACATCAATGAAGAATATTTGGAGGACGAAGTTGAAAACTGAGAACGAAGAAATCTTCTGAAATTATGGCCTTCGGAAGATCAAATGGAAATAATTCATGAAGTACTTCGAATGGATAAGGAAAGAATTTATGACGGATGGAATAATTTGAGAGGATAACATGAAGCTAGAACCACGAATCTTCACAAGAACAAACAAGATTTAGAGGAACTCTTCTTCGGTCTTCGAATGACGACGAGAAAGACCACCAAGAATTATTGAGATACTCTGGACGAATGAAAAGAGGGAAGATTGAGCCAAACATGAAAAGAATTGAACGCGATCTTGGAGAAGGCACATGACTGATGGAATCCATACTTATGTCGCACTTCAAAAAGAATTTGAGAATAGCTTCGGAATTATTAGAGATTCAAGTAAGATCCTGGGAGAAGACCCGTGGGTTATGAGCCCACCGAAGAGAAAACACCGTTGTAAAGAATGTTTGAAAGAGATAAGATGCACCGGAATGATCGAAAACTCGAATGAGGTGATAACCTCGAATTAATTGTAACACAGAAGAATCTGAGATGTCTTCAGAACTTCGGATAATTAAATGGCGAGAGGTGAACAAGCAAGGGGAAACATCTGAGCTGAGGAAAAGAATATGATGAACACTGAAAACAAATTGAATTGGATCCACCATGAAAGAAAAGAGATGAAGAATGACGAACTTGACGAGAATTCACCAGTTGAAATAACTGAGGAAAGAATGGAAAGACTTCGCACGAGTAGGATGGATACTCGATTAAGGACTTCGGCTCCGAGAAGAAAAGGGTGGGCGGGTGGGAAAAGAAAGACCACTTCGAACGAGGGAAATAACATCGATTGGAAAGAACTGAGGGTTGAATTTGCAAAGATGAAGAGGATCGAATCAAGTTGATGAGAATTGCACCGGATAAAAAGAGCTGACATCGCAATGAACGAAAACTAACCGCGTGATCCTAAAAAAAGTTGAAGGGGAAGAGGAGTAATTCAAAACACCTACGTCAAGATTCCTCACCAGAGCGACGAAGGGACTAAGGAGTAAAAAGAATTCCTACTCTCCGATATAACTAGAATCCAAAATAGTTTCCTTCTAGACTCAACAACGGCCAAGCTACAATCAATCAAGGGGGCTCCTATGGTCAGTCGAGGCTCTGATACCAACTTGTCATGCCCAAGATGCGATTCTATCTCGATCATGTGACGAACTCGTGATTGGGACACAACCGCATTTCGAGTGCTTAGCAAGATGGATATCATTACATCGTACCATTACATACATACATGGGGGATACAACAATTCATACAATTCACATGAATACAACAACATCAATACAAGACATCCGACTACGGATGCAAACATGAAAAGCACAACGACATCCATCCTGGTATCCCAGGCTACCGACCAGGAACCTAACCCAAGACTAACGAAGAAGAAGAAAGAATTTCAACGCAAGGAACATCGCTCTCACGTAAACTCATCAGAAACCTGCACCTGCAACTGTTGTGGTAGTATCTGTGAGCCACGAGGACTCAGCAATCCCATAACCATGGGTATCAAGACTAGCAAAGCTTAATGGGTATGGAGAGGTTAAGTGGTGAGGTTGCAGCAGCGGCTAAGCATATGTATTGTGGCTAACTTATGATTACAAGAATAAGATGAGCATCTATGCAAACGGTCGCAAACTAGCAATGATCGCTAAAGATCCTGATCTACCTACGAGTCAAACATAACCCCACCGTGTTATCTTCTCAAAATGAAAAGAGACGGTCACGGTTACTCACGCGGTTTGTGTGTTTTGTCTCGGATCCTCTGTCAAGTTTTCTACAACCGAACATTAACAAATTCCAATCTGCCACATAACCACGGGCACAACTTTCAAAAGATCATAACCCTGCAGGGGTGTCCGAAGTTAGCCCATAATAAGCTCTCACGATCAGCAGAGGTAAAAAATAATAATACCCCTTATCTTAGGGAAAACCCGATCAGACTTGGAATCCCGGTGCACAAGACATTTGGACAATGGTAAAACAAGTCCAGCAAGACCTCCCGGCGTGTCGACACCATGATAGTAGCCGCGCGTATCTCGTCTCAGGCCACGTCCGGATGGGACATCCTATGGGTAATACCAGATACCTCGGGTTTCCCCGAGGCGGCCCCGTAGTCCGCCCGTTTGGGACCAACACCATCAGCACTGGCCCCCCTATATGTAGAAGAATCCTCGGGTAGCGCTAACTCCCTATGCAATTTAATTAATTAATTAAGTTTTTATTATGTTGCAAATTAAAACCAAAGTTAGCCTTGCTGGAGGAGTTTTATTCAAAGATGAACTGTCAAGGGGTGCCCATATACCCAACCGCGTTAGGAACGCGAAATCAAGGAACATAACGCCGGTTTATTAGTTCTTAAGGCGGCATGAGTGGAACAAAACACCGAGCAAAAGGCTAAGCCTTCCTCCCATTGCCAAGTATATAGGTGCATTAATTATAGTAATAGATATTGTGATATTCGAACAATCCAAGTTCCGACATGGAGCAATCTTCATCTTCACCTGCAACTAACAACGCTATAAGAGGGGCTGAGCAAGCGGGTAACATAGCCAAACGACAGTTTGCTGGGAAGGTGTCAAAGGTTAGAGGTTTCATGGCGACAAGGAGGGGCCGACAACAAATAGATAGGTGGCGTGACATATAGCGACAACATCGAGACAACTAGCATGGCAATGATAGTAAAGGTATCCAAGGTGTTGGTCATCTTGCCTGAGATCCCGCAAGGAAGAATAACGAGTCCATGAAGAAGACGAAGAAGAGGCCACGAAGACGAACCAAGCGTAGCCGAACGAATCCTCACGATCGCAACGAAACAAGCACTAACGAGAAGAAGCAAGCACACGGTAAACACACCACGCATAAAAGACATGATGCTCAACCAAGTATGATGCATGACAAGGCTACACGATGCAAAACATGGCAAGGGATAAAGCACACAAGATCAACACACAAAGCAAGTTGAAATGAGGCCGGAAACAACATACAACAATTCCGGTAAGTCCTCATATGCAAATTTCGAAACTGGTCCAGATCTGAACAATCCTTAAGTTCAATTTGTTAAACAGCAAGTTAACATGCACCATGATGATCTACTCGAAATTCTAGTCAAGTTACATATAAAGTTCATTTAATTCGAAGCTACGGCCTAGAAGATATGAACAAAACAAGTCAAGCATGTCATTGATGCAAAACGCATCCAAACATCAAGCAAACACACTCCAAACAGGTATACAACATGTTATTATGCATCTACATGCAAAAACACACAAGTTTCATATAGAGCATGCTCAAAACGGAGCAATGGTTCAACACATACACATGAAACAAGATATAACAATAATCTGCTCAAAACAACAAGTAGGCATATAGTTGACATCAAAACAACATGATACAATAACATTTCATGGTAACAAAGGGCATGTCAAGCATGTACATGTCAAGCACTACAAGCATGATAACTGAGCTACTACCAAACACCACTGGAACATGCTCAAAACATCATGGCAAGATTGCAAAAGATAACAGATTATCAGACTTGGTGAAATAACCTAAACATGGCAGCAAAAACGACAAGTAGGCATGTTTGCAAGCTTGTGCAACTCATCTCAAAGCATATCATGGCATGTGAATATAACCAACAACAAGAAGACATATTTATGAAGCTACTCATGGCAAGAACATGGTCGTAGGATGCATATAACACTAGCTATTCACATGGCAAAATTGAACTTACTGTTAACAGGCTGACAGAAACATTTTATAGCAACTTGAGAGCATGACAACAACAAGCTACATCAGGTCATAAATGCAAACAAGGGCATGGATGGATAGAGCATAACATGGACATCAAGGCATGGTCACTGGACATTACAAAATATGCATGGGTTTGAGTAGGGCATCAAGAAAACATGGCATCAAGATATAACAGTTTCAGACTTAGCAGTTTTCAACAAGTCATAGAAATCAGCAACAGCGAGTAGGTCAATTTGCAAGCTTGTTCCACTCACCACAAGGCATATCATGATAATTGGATTGCACCACAGCAAAGATGGCATGATTGTGCTTCTAAAACATATTGGCATATAGCTCAAACAAAAATCACACATAAAGATATGAAAAAGACAAAACAACATCTCATATTAGTTTTCAGCACTTAACAGCAGCATACACTTTTGCAACAGAGATAAACATGGCATTATGGCACCTAACATGAATGCAACATCCACCATCATGTAGAGCACTTCATAATGAACATTTTGACATATCATACACTCCATTTGGACCAACATGCACAAAGTTACACCCTGACGAACATGCTAACATATTGTTAACAGCAAACAAGGACTTGACAATAATATCACATAGCAGTTTTGCAATGAAGATTAAGACAACAAGATGAACAATAACATGCATGCAAATGCAACTAACATGTAGAGCACTTCAAGACGAACATCTGGACATATCATTCATCACAATTGGACCAATGTTCACAAAAAATATCATCATCACAACAATGCATCAAAATGTTGACATCCAGGGACTTGGCAGTTTTTCTGGAAGAAAAAAACGATCAAGCGCTAGGGAATTAAATGACGCCCGGGCGGGATTTCGCGGATTCTCACCAGATGGGCTTTGGCCCAGTGGGGCAGAGGCGAGCTGGGCCATGCGGTGGGCGCGGCTGGGCCGGTCGATGCGGGCCCAGTTGATGGCCCACGCGGGCACGTGCAACAGCGGCGGATCGAGCGCCTGCTCGATCCAGAGGCTCGGGAGGCCGGCGCCGGTGGTTGGGTCAACCGGCGGCGATGGCTGGAGCTGACACGGCGGGGCCGGCCGGCGCATGGCAGCGAGGGCAGAGAAGGATGGCGGGGCGGCGCCGGCAGCGCGAAGGACGGTGGCGGATGAGCAGGGCGGCGGTGGAGCTCGCCGACGCGCGGGCGAGGCGCGCAGAGCGGCGGCGGGGCGACGCGGGCCGGGCGGGCCCGATCCAGGCCGCGCGGGCTTCGGCAGTGGGAGAAGAGAGAGAGAGCCGGCGACGGTGTGACATGGCGAGTGCTGGTTGGCTCGGGGTGGTGGCGCTGCTGAGGTGGCGTTGTGTGATTGGTCGGGGCGACATGGAGGCTGGACATTACCGGCGCGGACGGACATGTCC
>LR738715.1:870898590-870957844 GCA_902687465.1 Secale cereale | reverse complement strand
ACATTACCGGCGCGGACGGACATGTCCGGCGGCGCGAGGGGAGCGGGGCTAGGGTTTCATCTGCGAAAATTACGGGGGGAGACACACACACACACACACACACACACACACACACACACACACACATATATATATATATATATATATATATATATATATATATATATATATATATATATATATATATATATATATATATATATATATATATATATATATAGGTAGAGGGAGCTAGTAGTGTCCAAATAAGGTGCGGTTTTCGGCCACGCGATCGTGATCCGACGACCGAGAGCATGGAGGGGGTTAGGATGTGCTAGTGGGCTGTTGTGGAGGAGTTCTGGGCCAAAAGAGAAAGGGCTTCCGGCGGTTAATGCGGTTAACCTTTGGGGCATCAAACCACCTCCGAATGCGACGAAATTTGACAGGCGGTCTACCTACACTATAGCAAGACCACATGCCAAGTTTCAACCCATTCCAAGAACATTTACCGACCACTTATAAAATGAATAATCGGAGGTGCCACGGGCGCGTGTGAGTGTGTCTGGGCTCAAAACGGACAACGGAAAGGACGGGCGGACTCAGACGGATGCAAGTTTTGAAAACATGAGGATGCAATGCACATGATGACATGGCAAGATGCAACACGCAAGCTGATGCCATGGCAATGACGTCGAATAACTGGCTGACACCTGGCGCATCGGTCTCGGGGTGTCATAATTTGTTATTTGTGTGCAGGTACCATTTACATAGTGTTGCGTGGTTCTCCTACCGGTTCGATAACCTTGGTCTCATCACTAAGGGAAATACCTACTCCCTCCGTTCACTTTTGTAAGACCTTTTAGACATTTAAGACATCACCTAAAACAGTTCAATTTGAGCTGTCCTAAAGGACTTACAAAAGTGAACAGAGGGAGTACCATAGTTGTGCTGAATCATCCCTTCCTCTTTGGGACGTAGTTCAAGCGACATCGGTGTAGACCTTTGTCAAAGCCTCCTTCGACGTGGATCTAAGATAGCCCCAACTATAAGAATAATGAAAAAAAATCACCGAGCCAACCCGTATCTCTAACTCTACTGGTTGTATGTCTCTACTTTCCGCTTCATGTACTCTTGCAGGTGCATGTGCAAGGTCCTTAATAGATTGCTAGAAAACCATAAAATTGCCAAGGAAATGAAGTCTAGGAAAAGAGTCGGGGCGCCCGAGAGGAGAGGCCGCGAGGATCTGGATGGCGGGTTGCCCAAGAGGAGAGGGTGCGATGACTGTTGTTGGGTGGTGATGGCAGGCTGCAGGAGCGACGGCGGAGGAGGCCATGGCGGTTGCGGAAGGCACAAGAGCGACACCGTCACAGGGTTGAGGAGTTGAGTATATCCGAAGGCGGAGTCTAACGGTCTCCGCGCCTCGATGGGCTCGCGGCTTCAGCTCGCTTAGACCCTTCGAAGTGGGCCGGCCTATAGTGTTAGTTATAGTTAGCTCCGTTCGTTTTTATTTTTGTTTACTTTTGTATTATGGCCCCTTATATAGAAATTATATATGGACTTAAAGATTCTCATTATGAAATTTTATTTCTACCAAAGTGCTAATACAATATACCACAACGACAACGACACCAACAACAATAATATGCTTATTGTAACAACATATAATAGACGTACCTTCAGTATTATGGTGATGAGATATTTTGAAATAGTGTAAATAAATTTATTTAAAAATTAATTTTGTTAACTTTTTAAAATGTTCGTCGCACATTTTTAAAAAACTTTAAAGTTTTAAATAATATTTGTTGACTTATAAAAAATGTCCTATCACATTTTAAAAAGGTTCACACATTTTAGAAATATGTCCATGACATTAGTAAACTAAATTACAAGGTGCAAAAAATCATTTCATTAAAAAAATGTCTGTACCATAAAAATGTTTGTGATATTTTCTAAAAATGTTTTGTACTCCCTCGATCCTTGTACAAAAGCCGCGACAAGTAATATGGATAGAAGGGAGTACCATCAAAAAAATTGTTTGTGGCATTTTAGAAAAATATTCATACGTTTTAAAAATATGTTCATGACATTTAAAAATATATTAAAATGTAAAATATATTCATGCATTTTTTTAAAGCATATCATTCAAAAATAAATGTTCATCATGTGCTTAAAGCCCAGATTCCAAAAGTACTAAAAATCCTTTAAAGATTCCACTATATCTACCCAATGACATTCACTTTTGAGCTTCCGAGCTATTCCGGTTAGAATACTCCAATGATTCACCAAATTTAACGGTTGCACAAAAACCCTATCCATTCGGAGCCTCCAAGTTTTTTTCTCTTGGAACCACCGAAGCATTGATGTTTGAGGTTGCATCTGCTGAAATAAAAGACATTGATGTTACTATTAAACTTGCAAACAGAGATACTATCTCACCACTTGGGATTGTTAGAGATGTTGAAGTCTTATGTGGGAAAATAAAATACCCTAATGTTTTCCTAGTTATTGGTTCTCCACAAGATGATTTTTGTCCCATAATATTTGGTAGAACTTTCTTGAAGACTGTCAATGCTAAAATAGATTGCGAGAAAGAAACTGTCACTATTAGTTTGGGTGATGTGTCTCACGAGTTTAATTTTTCTAAGTTTCATCACCAACGATCCTCTCATCGAGGGAGGGTCAATCTTCATCAACATCTTCACCAGCACCATCTCCTCTCAAACCCTAATTCATCTCTTGTATTCAATCTTCGCCTCAAAACCTCAGATTGGTACATATAGGTTGCTAGTAGTGTTGATTACTCCTTGTAGTTGATGCTACCTGGTTTATTTGGTGGAAGACCATATGTTCTGATCCTTGATGCTATTAAATACTCCTCTGATTATGAACATGAATATACTTTGTGAGTAGTTACGTTTGTTCCCGAGGACATGGGAGAAGCCTTGTTATAAGTAATCATTTGAATTTGGTATTAATTCGATATTTTGATGAGATGTATATTGTCTTTCCTCTAGTGGTGTTATGTGAAGGTCGACTACATGACACTTCACCACTATTTGGGCCTAGGGGCATTGGGAAGTAATAAGTAAATGATGGGTTTCTAGAGTGACAGAAGCTTAAACCCTAGTTTATGCGTTGCTTCGCAAGGGGTTGTTTTAGATCCATATATTTCATGCTATGGTTAGATTTATCTTAATTCTTGTTTCATAGTTGCGGATGCTTGCGAGAGGGGTTAATCATAAGTGGAAGGCTTGTCCAAGTAAGGTCAGTGCTGAAGCACCATTCCACCCACATATCAAACTATCAAAGTAACGAACGCAAAGCATATGAGCATGATGAAAACTAACTTGACAATAATTCACATTTGTCCTTGGGAGCACTTGTCTTTATATAAGAGTTTGTCCAGGCTTGTCCTTTGCTACAAAAAGGATTGGGCCACCTTGTTGCACCCTTGTTATACTTGTTACTTGTTATTCGTTACGAATTATCTTATCACAAAACTATTTGTTACCGATAATTTCAGTGCTTGCAGACAATACCTTGTTGAAAACCGCTTGTCATTTCCTTCTGCTCCTTGTTGGGTTCGACACTCTTAATTATCGAAAGGACTACGATAGATCCCCTACACTTGTGGGTCATCAAAGAGCTCAAGCTTGGGGATGCCCAACGCATCCCTAGTTAATATCTCAATAAGTCTCAAGCATCTAAGCTTGGGGATCCCCCGGTTGGCATCCCACCTTTCTTCATCAACAATTATCGGTTAGTATCGATTGAGCCTACGTTTTTGCTTCTTCACATGATGTGTGATATCCTTGGAATGTCATTTTATTTTGTTTTGCTTGCTGTTTTAATAATATCCCAAGATCTGAAATTTTTAAATGAGAGATAGTTTTCACATAGCTACATAATTATTCAACTACTCACTGATCTTCACTTTTATCTTTTTGGAGTAGTTTGTCATTTACTCTCGTGCTTCACTTATATCCTATTAGTAAATGGTTGAATGAGTTGCATATCATAAATCTGAAATTATATAAGTTTGATTTGCTTATCCCATGGGGAGTAATGACTTCACATATAAGGAGTATAGGTGGTAAAATTTATTGAAAGTTAGCAAACACATCATTGGTCACTTGAACAATTCATGCAAAAATATTGAAGGAAGAGAGGTTTCACATATAAGTATATTATCTTGGACATTTTCTATGATTGTCAGCCGCATTAATTATTTTCAAACTTGATCAAATTAGTTGAAGTTGGACAAGAAAGATGACGTAATGAGTTATGTTTGGGTATATTTGTATAGAAGTTATATTTGTCGTACTAAGTATAGATACTACTTGTGCATCCAAAAACCCTTAAACCCTGTTTCTTGCCATGAGAGTCCATTATATCTACCTATGGATTGAATAAGATCCTTCAAGTAAGTTGTCATCAGTGCAAAAAGGAATAAATATTGCTCCTAAATATGTATGATATTTACTTATAAGAGAAATAAGCTTTGTACGAACTTGTGATGGTGAAGAAATAAAAGCGACGGACTGCATAATAAAGGTTGTTGTCACAAGGGGCAATATAAAGTGACGTTCCTTTGCATTAAGTGTTTACACATCCAAAACTGAAAAGCGCATGACAACCTCTGCTTCCCTCTGTGAAGGGCCTATATTTTACTTTATGAATTTACTTTTTTGCAAGAGTCAATAGTATGCTTCCTCATTCCAACCTCAATTCCTCTTTAGTTGGCAAGCATCATGTGGTGGGGAAAGATCTAAGCACATATGGCCACTCAAATTGTCAGGGATATTACTAGCAGGTATAAAACGGCCAGGAAGGTCCGGATTACACTGACAAGGTTATATTGTTACCAGCCCAGAAGAATATGTAACAAGGAGGTCATAGCCCATAGAGGTTTAGGGCCCATGTACAAAGCCCACGGTCTGTAAACCGTCGTACCATGTAACTTGGGATGTAAGGTAGAAAGAATAGAGGCCGAGGCGGACACGTTTATGAGCCGGCCTCGGGACTCTGTAAACCGGACCGGGCGTCGCCTCCTATATAAAGGGACGACCCGGCGACGGTTCAGGAACAAGAAACAACACCTCGAGACATAGGCAAGCGGATTCGCTCCCTGGTCATCGACGCTCAAGCAATACCACCCCAAACTAGACGTAGGCTTTTACCTTCATCGAAGG
The DNA here is from genome assembly GCA_902687465.1 of Secale cereale. Lineage (NCBI taxonomy): Eukaryota > Viridiplantae > Streptophyta > Magnoliopsida > Poales > Poaceae > Secale > Secale cereale. The sequence continues at coordinate 870,952,673 of LR738715.1, read as the reverse complement.
GGCCGAACTAGTATAAACTCCCTGTGTCCTTCGCCCGCTTTAACCCCTTCAAGCTAATCCGTGCGATGGCCTCACACCTAAGTCCGCTAAACCGGACATCTGCCGTGCTAATTCCACGACAGTTGGCGCCCACCGTGGGGCTATCGCACGATGGTTTCGAGTTCTTGAAGGGTAGCTTTGAAGGGCTCAAGGGTTACGCAGTTGGCCGGATGACCAAGAGTCATCGCGGCCGGATCTACATCGACGATGCAGGCTAGGGCCCCGAGGCCGATTCAATCGAATACGGGTACCGGGTCCCCTTCGGCGGCATCCACGTCTTCATAGGCAAGATTGGCAAACTGGGACTTGAGTCGGACATCTTCCCCAACATCATCGAGCCGGCTCAGCTTGCGAGATCAACCCGGATTCAGCCTGCCGTGAAGCGTGCTTTTGTTGGAGCAGTGCATGGAGTGCAAGCCGAGGACAGATCGGATTCTGGTGGTGAGACAGTTGTTTATTCCGACGGTGAATCTTCATCCGGAAAACTGAATCTTTGTATCTGTTGCAGGACGGCCGGTCAGAGGGTGTGTCCGATGGTGACAGTATTCCGGGCCCCTTTGATCCGCCGAGCAGGGTTGATGTTTTCATGGCAGGATCACAATCTACACAGCAGCCCTCGATGACTGGGGCGTTCACCGCAGAGGCAGCGGGAACCAGGGCAGGCAACCAAACAATGTCGCCCTCTGACGTCCTATCCACCTTGGTCGGCAACTTGACGGCGCTCGCAACAGCAGAAGTAGCCCCGGCTGACAAGGCGCAGCATGATGTGGAGATCGTTCAGCTAAAGAGCCGGATTGAGCAAGCTAAACCGGATCTGGATGCAGAGAAAGTCAGGATGGCTGCAAGGCAGGAAGAGCTAGACTCCCAAGCTTTCCGGCTCAGGTTGGATCAGAATTCTGCACATGAGGTAATGTACAGAAGGCAGCAAACTCGTCTACCAGCCGGTTTATGAGGCAAGGAATCTCTTTGGCACACCAGGGGCTGGAGCCAGTAACCGCCCAGAGGTAAACCGGGGAGGAGCTCCGGGGACTGGCGCGACGGTTCAGCCGCCAGCCACAGAGCGGAACCGCCAAGTTGTACCGAGGCCGCACGTTCCCACCCCTTTCGGCCATTATTCCAACCCGTTGGACAACATTGTCGACGCCGCTTCACGACTGGCCGCTTTACCCATTGAGGGGACATCCCCCATAGCAATGGAGGCGCGACGGGCTAAGGAGTTGCTAGATACAGCGCTGACACAGCAGCAGGCGTATTCTTATAGCCGGGAGAGGATTCATTCAACCCCCCGCCCGAGCCGGAGTTACACAAGGCACTGGGATGAGCCGGCTGTATCTAGCAGCGAGCGGAGACGGCAACGTCACAGGCAGGATAATCCGGCAGGGGCAGAAGCACACGCCCAAGAGGCGATAAATCAGGCTAGACATACTGCCCGCGAGGACACCCGTCAAGCAACACCGGTTCACCCCACCACCGCAGAAATGGGAGTCACGGCCAGTTCTTTGGAGTACAGTGTCTCATCCCCGCTTTACGAAGCGTGAAATTACCCAAAGACTTCAAAGGCCCATGCAAGGTACCCAACTACACGGCGGATCTGGCTCCAGAGGCGTAGGTTGAAAGTTATGAGATGGCAATGGAGATGCTTGATGTGGACGAAGCGGCGTGTGCCAAATACTTTACCATGATGCTTGAGGGTACAGCCCGGACATGGTTAAAGGGCCTGCCGCCTAACTCCATCGGATCATGGGGTGAGTTGCGTCGCCGGTTTATCAGTAATTTCAAAGACACGTGCAAGCAGCCGATGTCGGTGGTGGACTTAGCAGCATGTGTTCAAGGAGAGCAGGAGACCACAAGCAGTTGGGTACGGCGAGTATCAGAAATCCTGCACTCTTCCAATAGTATCAACCCCAGTACAGCGATAGTAACGTTGGAGAACAATTGCCGGTTCGAGTCTTTGAAGCTAAAGTTAGGACGGCTCAAGCGCGATTGCAACGACATGGAAACACTCATGAGCGCTTTGGTGAAGTGTGGGGACTCTGATAACACCAAATATCCAGATGCAGACGGAGACAAGTCGGGAAGGGCAAGCAAGGCTGGTAAACCGACGCAAGCCAATCCGGCAGGTACAGGTTACAATGGCAAGCGAAAAGCGGAGGGCGGCTCAGACTTTGTGGCCAATACCAATGTTCAGGGCAACGGGCAGCGCCGCAAGGGTAAACCGCCCCCGCACAATGAGGGGCTACCATTCAGTCTAGATCAACAGCTAAGTGTGCCTTGCCCAAGACACGATATAGAGGAAAACCGGGCTAAGCATCTCTGGAAGGACTGCCGTATCATGCAGGAGGTTATGAAGCAGGCCAGGTATAGCCACGGACTCCCCCCCCGGCGGATCAAGTTCCGGTTTTCAAGGACCGGGTTACCAAGGTAATGGATCCGGATCAGGATATCACGGCGGTAACAATAATCATAATGGCAACAATCAACATCAACATAACCAGCAGCATGGTCAGGGTGGTTACAACAACCAAGGCAATCAACAGCGTCAGCAGCAGCAATCCGGATATCAGAATAATCCAAAGGAGCTAAGAGGTGGGCAGTATCATGTTTTCACTACAAGTTTGTGCAAACGAGATCAAAAGGTTCTGAAGCGGGCAGTACACGCAGTTGAACCGGCGGTACCATGTTTTTATGTTGGTCCGAGCAACCCATTGTGTGGAGTAGAGAGGATCACCCGCCACGGGTTGATAATCCGGGTCAGTTGGCCTTAGTGGTGGCACCACAGGTGGGTGGCTACAAGTTCACAAAGGTACTTATGGACGGTGGTAGTAGCATCAACATCCTATACTATGAGACCTTCCGACGTATGGGGTTGACAGATAAGAAGCTCCGGCAGTCCAACATAGTATCCATGGAGTGGTGCCAGGTAAATCGGCTTACCCAGTTGGGAAAATTGATCTGGAAGTTACCTTTGGGGATGAGCAGGATTCTAGATCGGAGATAGTGACCTTTGAGGTCGTAAAGATCAGGAGCCCATATCATGCTCTATTTGGGAGACCGGTTTACGCCAAGTTTATGGCTAGACCGTGTTATGTTTATCTGCAGCTTAAAATGCCAGGTCATAAGGGAACCATCACGGTTCACGGAAGCCGCAAGATCGCATTGGAATGCGAGGAAGGAGACGCAGCTTAGGCTGAGGCAGTTTGCGCTACGGAGGAGCTGAAATTTTACAAAGACAATGTTGATCCGGCAGATATGTCCCCGTTGAAGAAGCCAACTACAGAGCATGATCCGGCGTTAAAGTTTAAATCGGCAGAGGAAACCAAGCAGGTTGACTTTGTTCCGGGCGATTCGTCCAAGCAGTTCACTATAAGCGCTAACCTAGACCCCAAATAGGAAAGCACGCTCATCGAGTTCATCCGTGAGAACCGGGATATCTTCACATGGAAACCTTCTGACATGCCAGGTATACCGAGGTAACTCGCTGAGCATAGTCTTAATATTGATCCGAAGTTCAAACCGGTCAAGCAGTATTTGCGCCGCTTTAATGAGGAGAGGCGCAAGGCCATAGGTGAAGAAGTGGCCAGGCTTTTGGCCACAGGATTCATAGTTGAGGTGTTTCACCCAGAGTGGTTGGCTAATCCGGTGCTGGTGCTAAAGAAAAATGGAAATTGGAGGATGTGTGTTGATTACACAGACTTGAACAAGGCTTTCCCAACTGATCCTTTTGCTCTCCCCCGTATTGATCATATTATTGATGCTATGGCAGGATGTGAGCGGCTAAGCTTTTTGGATGCATATTCAGGATATCATCAGATCAAGATGGCAGTTAAGGAGCAGGAGAAGACTGCTTTCATAACTCCTTTCGGAGCCTTCTGCTATGTATCCATGCCTTTTGGGCTCAAGAGTGCCCAAGCAACTTATCAACGTTGTGTGCAGAACTGCTTCAAGGGGCAGATTGGAAAAAATGTCCATGCTTATGTTGATGACATTGTGGTGAAATCCAGGAAGGAGGAGACGCTGATAGAAGACTTGAAATAAACCTTTGACAACCTCCGGGTTTACAAGATGATGCTTAATCCGGTGAAGTGTGTTTTTGGTGTTCCAGCAGGCAAGCTCCTTGGGTTCTTAGTATCAAATAGAGGGATTGAGGCTAATCCGGAGAAGATCAAGGCGATCACATCCTTGGCTAAACCGGCTTGTATCAATGATGTCCAATGCGTAGCAGGCCGTATTGCAGCATTGAGCCGGTTCATCAGCCGTTTGGGAGAAAAGGCGATCCCACTTTATCAGATGCTGAAAAAGACGGATTGATTTGTATGGAGCGATGCTGCAAACGCTGCGTTCGAGGATTTGAAGCGGTAATTAGCAGAACCGCCAGTTCTTGCTACCCCTGTTGACAAAGAGCCGCTGCTGTTATACGTGGCCGCCAATGCCCGTGCAGTCAGCGTGGCAATTGTGGTGGAACACAAGGAAGCAGGCAAGGAATATCCGGTTCAGCGCTCGGTTTACTACATCAGTGAGGTTCTTATTGAGTCAAAGCAAAGGTATCCACACTGGCAGAAGTTGGTATACGGCGTGTTCATGGCAAACCGGAAGTCGAAGCATTACTTCTAGGGCCATCCAATCACTGTTGTCAGTTCAGCTCCATTGGGGGATATAATCTAGAACAGAGAAGCCACCGACAGAGTGGCGAAGTGGGCCATTGAGCTTAGCCCACATAGATTGAAATATGTACCTCGAACTGCTATAAAATACCAAGCATTGGTGGATTTCATCAATGACTGGACAGAGTTGCAAGCACCTGAGGAGAAGCCGGATCATACATACTGGACTATTCACTTTGATAGTTCAAGGCAATTGGAGGGCTCGGGGGCTGGAGTCGTGTTAACTTCCCCGCGAGGTGACAAGTTCTGTTATGTCCTTCGGTTAATGTTCACTTGCACCAACAATGCTGCTGAGTATGAAGCTCTCCTTCACGGTTTACGGATGGCCAAGGAGATGAACTTGAGCCGGGTCAAGTGCTTTGGTGATTCAGATCTAGTGGCACAACATGTATCTGGTAAGTGGGACTCTAAAGATCCGCTCATGGTGGCTTATCGGCGAGAAGTTGAAGCAGTCGCAGGATACTTCAAAGGGTATCAGGTGGACCACATAGACCGGCGGAAAAACGAAGCGGCCGATGCATTAAGCCGGCTGGGATCTCAGCGTAAACCGGTTCCACCTAATACCTTCTTAGATGAATTGCATAATCCGTCAGTACAGATACCTTCAGAGGAGGATTTAGCTGTTCCTGATCCGGAAGCACAGCTAGTTGCAGCACTTCATGTTATTCCGGATTGGACACTCCCTTATTTGGCGTACCTGAGCCGAGGTGAGTTGCCAGAGGACGAAGTTGAGGCCCGGCAGATAATCCGGCGGTCCAAATCTATGTCTATCGTCAATGGAGAACTCCATCACCGCAGTGTTTCTGGGGCATTTCAGCGATGCGTATCATCAGAGGAAGGCTGTGATATTCTTCGAGAGATTCACAAAGGAGATTGTGGTCATCACGCCGGTTCAAAGTCCTTGGTAGCTAAAGCTTTTCTTCATGGGTTCTACTGGTTAACGGCTCACGCTGATGTAGAGGACCTGGTCAGAAAATGTGATGCTTGCCAAAAAATTTCACGGCGTGCTCATGTTCCGGCACAAGAGCTAAGGATGATTCCAATCACTTGGCCATTTGCGACTTGGGGGCTTGATATGGTTGGACCCTTTAAAAGATCCCAAGATCAGAAAACCCACCTGTTAGTAGCAGTGGACAAATTTACAAAATGGATTGAGGCAGAGCCTGTCAGTAAGTGTGATGCGGCAACAACGGTTAAGTTCATCAAAAAGGTAATTTTCTGGTTTGGCTTTCCACACAACATCATTACTGATAATGGCACCAACCTATCTAAAGGAGAGATGGAAGAATTCTGTCAAAGAGAACATATTCGCCTGGATGTATCATCAGTAGCTCACCCTCAGTCCAATGGCCAAGCTGAGAGGGCCAACCAAGAGATCTTGAGAGGCATCAAGCCCCAGCTTATGGTTCCTTTGCAAAGAACACCAGGTTGTTGGGTAGAGGAGTTACCTTCTGTCCTCTGGAGGATAAACACTACACCTAACAGGTCTACATGCTATACACCTTTCTTCGTGGTATATGGTGCTGAAGCGGTTCTCCCTAGTGACATCCGTCACGATTCACCACGGGTGGCAGCTTCCATTGAAGCGGATAATGAGCAAGCAAGGCAAGACAGCTTGGACCGGCTGGATGAGGAACGGGACACGGCGGCAACACGTTCGGCGATCTATCAACAAGACCTGCGCCGGTACCACAGCCGCCGGGTTAAGACCAGAACGTTCCAGGAGGGAGACCTGGTGCTCCGGCTCATCCAAGACCAGACAGATATGCACAAGTTAACCCCACCTTGGGAAGGACCCTTTGTGGTCAGCAAGAACATACATAACGGTTCATACTACCTGGTCGACGTTCGAGAACATAAGGACTCACGTACGACGGAGGAGGAGACGAAACGGCCATGGAACATCGCTCTTCTGCGACCTTACTACACTTGAGCCATTGGCTCCATTTTATGTACATTGTATATATTATGATTAATAAATAAACCGGTGCCCCCAGTAAACCGGGGAATCAGCCATCTTCGCAAAAAGAAATATCACATAGGAGTTTTTGCCGAAAACTCACCATGACCTCCTAAACTGGCGCCCTTGATGCATCAAGGAATCAACCATTGACAATCATCGAGTTCATCACCTAAAGACAAGATCCTTCAGAGGTTTTGGAACATTGGGTGGTGTGTCATCGATGAAAAAAACGTCAAAATTGGAGCCTGGCAGCTCGCAAAAAGCCTTAGAGCCTGGCAGCTCACAAAAAGCCTTAGAGCCTGGCAGCTCACAAAAAGCCTTAGAGCCTGGCGGCTCACAAAAAGCCTTAGAGCGTGGCAGCTCACAACAAGCCTTAGAGCCTAGCAGCTCACAAAAAGCCTTAGAGCCTGGCAGCTCACAAAAAGCCTTGGAGCCTTGCAGCTCGCAAAAAGCCTTAGAGCCTGGCAGCTCACAAAAAGCCTTGGAGCCTTGCAGCTCGCAAAAAGCCTTGGAGCCTGCCAGCTCGCAAAAAGCCTCGAATTTGGAGCCTGGCAGCTCATAAAAAGCCTCGACTACATGGTCTTATTTGCACAAAAAATCTTTATTTCTATGATTTCACAATCTTGGTCATCATGATCATTGATTTTTTTACCAAGTCTACTTGATGCGGGACTGGACAACTACAAAGTTGACCATATATTTAGAAAGTTAAAAAAAGGGCTGGGTCATGAACACCAGCGAGATTTAAACCGGTGTTCATCATAACCCGGATCGGTCATCAGGTTAAAGCCAAACAAGGGAGCTAAGAGCCTCATCAGTGCCTGCGCTTTCAGTTATTCCTACCGGATTAAGGTCGACAGGCATACTTAATCAGATGTATGGTAAATATTTGTGATCAACAGCTATTACTTTGATTTATATATCAGAACAGTATAATCCGTCTGGTGGTAAACCGCCAGGACGCCTTTTAGCTTTTTTCATGCAGGCACAGATAATATGAACGGATCACGCATGGCAAAACAGAGGGTTAAATTGATAGATGCCAGGTCGAGCAGTGCCATCCATATTGGGACAAAGACAGTGTTTCAACTATCCTATTACAAGGCACCTACAGGCCCGAATAGATCAAAGTTTTTTGCAAAATATTCAGCAACTACAAATTAAACCGGACGGTTCACGACTCCTCTTCACGTTGCAAAGGCTGAGGGTCAACTTGTTCCGGGTCTTTATCAACTTCAGGCAGTGGCTGGAAACCAGGAGCGCACCAATCAATCTTGGAGAGTGTACGGAAATACATTTCGTCATCAATAAGATCTGAGGGGTCAATATCTGGAGCGAAAGTATGGCCACGAACTGGTGGGATCAGATTTTCAGTGTCGTAAACCGGCCGCTCCACCCGTGAATTTTCTAGGTCATAGGCCGGATGATACCTTGTCAAGTCTGCTTCATCGGCAAGTTTGCTGGCGAGTGGGCGCATTTCCTTAGTTAAGGCACGGAGATCTTCAGCGGAGAAGGCCGATCCATCCTCTTTATTGCTGGGATATCCGTTCATGGCTTCAGCCGGGTCAAAATCTGGGACCCACGCCTTGGCCCGGGTCAGCACCATAAGAGAGCCAGCCCGCGCAGCAGACTTTTTCACTTCAACCAGACACACAGGCAGGACAAATAGCTTCTCCAGGGTGGCCTGGATGGTGGTCGGTGACGGTTTGTTATGTGACATGGCACTGATAGCCCTTTGAGCGCCGGAATAGAGCTGCTCCACCAGGGTGTAAGCTTCCTTGAGTTTCTTCCGGACATCATCTCCAAGATGAGTTATGTGCCTCCCTATATATGTTGGGCGAGTTAAACCGGAGCGGAACAAAAGATTGCAACGATGAAAAACATACAAAGACGGGTACTCACCGAAGATAGCAGAGGTCATGAGCTCTATTTGCTGTTTCAAACCGGATAACTCCTACGTCACCGGATTAAGAGCAGCTTCGGCATCTTTTGCTCTTTTTTCAAGAGCATCCCTCTGCACCTCCCATGTAGACCACTCCGCTTCAAAATCCTTCTTTAGTTTTTCCATATTAGTCAAAACAAGGACAAGTTCTTCCTTAGCTTTGGCTGAAGCGGTCTCATGGAAGGCCAAGCCGTTCCAGAGTTCAGCTACCTCCGAAGCAAGCCGAGTTAAGTCAGTCTGCGAGGAATTCAAACGGATTAGAAGGATAGATCAATCAATTCTCAAGTGCATAACAAGTTATACAATTGACACTTGGGGGCTAATGTGCAATTGAAGTAAAGAAAGGAAATTTTTCAGACAAGTCCCAAGCGCATAAACAAGTTATGCCCTTGGCACTTGGGGGCTAATGTAAGCTCATTCTCAGGCATAATGGAAGTCCCGATTCACCTACAATGAAGCTAAACCGGCACTTGGGGGCTACTATGGCCTAAAGACAGGATTGCAAAATTACAAGCAGAGACAGAAGTGAAAGGAAACAAAAGTCACCTCATACTTGTCCTCCATCATATTAACTAAACCGACTTTGTAGTCGCGACTAGTAAAAAGCCGGTTCAGGTACCCGGAATGAATTTCCTGGCCACTCAACTGAGCATAGCTGGATAAATCTGTACTCCACTTGCCTTTGTCTTGTTGAAATTTCTCTTCCTTGGCAGTATGCCTAGCCAAGGTGACAGGCTCTGGGGGAGCGGTGAAGCCTAGCCCGGTTATCTCAACATCTGCAGATGAGGCAGCAGTTGGCTAGAGGGGAACAGCAGTAGACACTGGATTGACAGGAGCCGGGCTAGCCCGAGGAGGGCTAACCCGGACAGGGCTTGCCGGTTCAGCCGTGTTCTCCGTATTGTCACCTCCCGGAGCAGCAGTGTCGTCACGATCCATAGGAATGGGATCATCAAGTTGAATGTCAAGGTTGTCCTCTGGAGGGATGGCCGTTTCAGGGTCCTCGGCCGGTTCAGCAACAGTGGTTTCAGCAGCCGGTTTACTTGCTTTTGCCTTTTTGCTGGGTTTTGGCATTCTGATAAAGGTCAAAGGAACAGTGAGAATCATAAAAGTTAAAAACATGAAGGTAAACCGGATGTCTGAAAGAGGGACTTACCCAGGCACGATCTTGAGCACTGGGACCTGTGTAGCAGTTGACTCGCCGGAAGAGGACATAGGGGCCTCCTGATAGTTAGGATTAGACGGTTTAAGCGGTTTACGTATGAGGCCTGCTTTTGGATGAAGGGGAGTTGGAGAAAGTAAAACCTCAGAGCGGCGTCTGCGAGCCGGGGTAAGGGGTATTCCGGCCGATTCAACCACATGGCCGCTATGGCGCGTGGTCCGGCGAGCTTCATGCTGTTGTTTCTTCAAAAGAAAGTTGGGATCCAATTGAGCATAAGGATGAGTGATGGGCCTCTAACCCCTCGTTGGTTACTCCAAGTGGAAGGTGTGAGATATAGTGTTGTGGAAGTTTTTCCCTTAGCAAAGATGCCAAGGATCGAATCCCCAGAGACTCCTAGGTTCAACAAGTAGGTGTCAACTGCTAACGGTGCCAGATATTAGCAATCAACGTGGACCTGCACACAGATACAAATAACTTTGCTCCCAACGAGTACAAAGAGGTTGTCAATCCCTCCGGCCTTGTAGTTCACAAAGGATTAAACGCAAATGATAGTAGTGATAGATAATGTTTGCAATAGTAAATATTAGAGAAAAGTAAATAGCGGATGTGATCAATGATGGTAATATGGACCGGAGTCTCATGATGTTCACTAGTGATGTCTCTCTCCCAAAAGGCGATAAAACAGCTATGTGAGGTAAATGAATTACAGCTGGGCAATTGACAGGACCACGAACGCAAACCAGTGCTGACTACATTGCAAGAAAGGTTGAGGTTCAAAGCATGGGTGGTACGCCAAAGTAAGTAGACCGAAATCCATCAATATCTACTACTAATCATCCACCTTGAGATATCTATCCAGAACATCTCGCTGGTATTAAGTTGCGAGCCGCACCCATAGTGTAAAGTGTAAACTCAAAGCAACAGACAACTGCATTAAAAGAACTTTGCGTAAAGTAAACAATCCTTGCACCCGCGGGCACAAGCACCGTTGTTTTCCCCCTTGTGGCAACAGCACATCCCCTAGACTCATGTTTCTGTCACTCAAGCTAGTCATCGAGGAGCATGAACCCACAATCGAGCATAACGTTCCCTCTTGGAGTCACTAAGTATTACTTGGCCAAAGCAATAAATAACAACGGAGAAGATGCAAGAATTACTTATGAACATAAATATAAAAGAGGTAGATCAAATATATTACTCAATCACAATCTGAACATAATCTCATAATCCATCGGATCCCAGCAAGCTCAACATAGCAACAGCATAAGGATTACATATGTGCCTCGATCATGTAGGGCAGCTCACGAGGACTAATTAGTGAAGCACAAGAACGGGAGGAGAACATCACATAGCTACTGGTCATGGACTCATGGTCCAAGGGAGACTACTCACAACTCATCCGGGAGGCGTCCATGGTGGTGGAGAGGCTCCCGATGGTGATCCTCCCCTCTGGCAGGGTGCCGGGAAGAGTTCTCCTGGTGCTCCCGATCTTGGAAGCGGCGGCGGCGGCGGAACAGAGATGAGATCGCGAAAAGAGTTCCCGTCCCGAGGGTTTCGAAGGACGCTCTAAATATATGCCAAAGGTGGGCACCAGACGGGGCTCGGGGGGCCCAGGCGACCCCCGGCGCGGCCCAGGGGGGGGGGGCGCCGCCAGGGCGCCAGGGGCCCTGGTGGCCCCCCCGGCTGTACTTCGGGCGCAAGGTAGGTTCTGAAACGCTGATTTTTTATATAATTTTTCTGGATTTTTCCTGACAGTTCTCGTAATGTGAAAACCTGAAATACAAAAACAGCCGAAAACAGAAACTGGCACTGGGGTGCACTGGATTAGTAGGTTAGTCCAAATATGATCAAAAGTGTATGGAAGTGTATAAATATCATAGCAATATCACCCAAAAGTGGCATGGAGCAAGCATAAATTATAGATACGTTTTGGACGTATCAACATCCCCAATCTTAATTCCTGCTCGTCCTCGAGTAGGTAAATGATAACAAGAATAATTTCTGTGGTGACATGCTATTAACCATATAGGACTTTTTCATAGTCATATGACAAAAGCTTACTGAGACAATGATTCTATAGTAATTAAGTTGCCTCATGAGAAAATCACAAAGGACTGAAAGTTTTACAATATGAAACTGAAACATCAAAACTATTTGCAATAAACATGATGTGCAAATATGATAAAGTGATATCTAGCTTGCCCCCTTTAGTGAAGCAAAACATAAATGCAGGGGCACCTTCAAGGTTTAAGTGATGACTAGATACAACGATTTCAAAATAAACAATATCACAATCATGCAAAAGACAATGCTACTTTGGAACAATGCACATTACACTTAGAATGACAATCATGCTCTCAGTAGTTGGTGCTTGAAGAAAGAAGGTGGAGACTCAACATAAAAGTAAAAGAATGGTTATGTGCTAGAGATTTTTTTTATTTTGAAAACATAGAAGCAATTTTGTCAACGCTAGTAGTACTTCAAATGTGTCATGCATAAGACATCCTATAAGTTGCAAGCCTCATGCATCGAATACCAATAGTGCTCGCACCTTGTCCTAATTAGCTCGGATTTCCATGGGTTATCATTGCATTACATATGTTTCAACCAAGTGTCACAAAGGGGTACCTCTATGCCACCTGTACAAAGGTCCAAGGAGATAAATCACATTTGATTTCTCGTTTTTGATAGATCTCAACTTGGGGACATCCATACCGGGACAACATAGAAAATAGATGATGGACTCCTCTTTAATGCATAAGCATATTCTCATAAGAGATTAAGGATTAATGTCCAAGCTAAAACTTCCACCATGATACATGGCTTTGGTTGGCGGCCCAATGTTCTTCTCTAACAATATGCATACTCAACCATTCAACCCATGGCAAATCACCCTTACTTCAGACAAGACGAACATGCATAGCAACTCACATGATATTCAACAAAAGTGTAACAGTTGATGGCGTCCCCATAAACATGGTTACCGCTCAGCAAGCAACTTATAAGAAATAAGATACATAGGCAACATATTCTTTACCACAATAGTTTTTAAGCTACTTTCCCATGAGTTATATATTGCAAAGTTTGTCCGCTTAGTACAGGTGAGGTTAGCAAAAGACTGGGAGCGACCAACTAAGAGAGCAATGACGGTCATAATCATGCAGAGCGACAAAGCAACATTGAATCAAGCATGATAGTTATATCGCTACTCAGAAATAAAAGATCATCAAGGCTTGACAGACTTTCTTTACAGTCTTAAATATGCGTGAGAATACGCCAAGTCAATCAAAATAAATTCTTGAAGGAAGATATTACTAAACCATACCACATCATAGGCAAACAAATCAAGTTGGTATTCCAATAACACATTGGGAATCCCCCAGCTATTTGAGATTAACCATAAGAAAACCTGAACTACTAAGCGCCATTATGCACGTAGCATCTTTATCATAGACATATTAACCAGTGCAACAGAAGCAAACTCTCTTAATAAGGTGAGCATGATAATTAAAGAGAGTTCAAGCAACCAACAAAATCTCTTTGAAAAGATAAGCATGAATACTAAGAGCTGAACATGATAGTAGCTATTAAAAGACAAAGAACACACACAACAAAGATAGACATGAAAATTCTATGTTATGTTCTAGGTAGAAGTGGAGCGTGTTTCTCTCCCACATAAAGAACGCTGAGTTCCGACTCGTTATGAAAAACTAAAAAGAAAACTAAAAGCAAGACGCTCCAAGCATAGCACATAACACATGAAGTGATAAAAATATAGCGGAACGAAAGACGAACTGATAATGTTGATGGAGAAGGGGATGCACGGGGGTATCCCCAAGCTTAGACGCTTGAGTCTCCTTGAATATTTCTTGGGGGTGCACGGGGGCATCCCCAAGCTTGAGCGCTTGACACTCCTGAATCTTTTTATCATCTTCCCTCCCACACTTGAAAACTCCCTTCATACATAACTCATCATAATCTAATTAGCGAGGTTAGTACCCTTAATAAAATAATTATTCCTTGCTGGAAATAAAGATATTCTTGAAGGTATACTGTTTATCAAGATTGCCAAAAGGTTTTTGCAAAGAAAAAGCAAGCTCTTTGTTTGCAAAATGAAGGAAAGGCAAAACAGGACATAATCTGTGAAAAACGGAACAGCAGGTAGTAATTTATTTTTTCGGGGTACTTCTGCAACTCAAATCAAAAAACTCAGAACAGACGCACGAAAGACAATTATATAGAGAACGCTGTCGAAAAAATTCAGACCAAAAAGATGATCTGGTGATTTTATACGAATTTTTCTATCCAAGGACAGAATCTGTTTCCTGGACAGCACCTCACAACTTTTGAACTTTCTAGCAATCAGAGGCTATACTTGGCACAAATATGAAAGGCAAAGATACAATGATGATGCTACTGTAGTAAACAACATCAAGACACAACAAAAGCAAAATATAAAAATTTATTCATGTGGGCTGCCTCCCAAAAGCGCTTTCTTTTCTGCCTTTAAGCTAGGCATAATGCATAGAGATCAAGTTTTATCAAGAGTAAAAGAATAGCTAGCCTGTACAACGGACTCAAAAGGTAACTTGATCTTCTTACGAGGGAAGTGTTCCATCCCTTTCTTGAGAGGAAACTGAAATTTTATATTACCCTCTTTCATGTCAATGATAGCACCAACGGTGCGTAAAAAGGGACGTCCCAAAATAATTGGACATGAAGGATCACATTCAATATCCATAATAGTGAAATCAACGGGAACATAATTATCATTAACAACGATAAGAACATCGTCGATCCTCCCCCAAGGTTACTTTATGGAAGAATCAACGAGACGAACACCAAAAGAACAAGAATCATAAGGTTTCAATTTAAGCATATCATATATTCTTTTGGGCATAACAGAGGTACTAGCTCCAACATCACATAATGCATAGCAAGAGAAGTCATTCAAATTAATTTTTATCATAGGGTCCCAGCCATCTTCTAGCTTTCTAGGTATGGAGGCTTCTACTCTAAGTTTCTCCTCCCTAGCTTTGATGAGAGCATTAGTGATATGCTCCGTGAAGGCAAGGTTAAGCGTGCTAGTGCGGGGGTCTCTAGACATCTTGTGAAGGAAATCAATAACTTCGGTAAGAGTGCAATTATCAAAATCAAGGTAATTAGCATCAAGTAAAGTGGTAGTGGTGTCCTTTAGGTTCACTTGTTTGGTAGTTTCTATAGTCATAGCATCACCATTAATAGGTCCACTGGGATCAGGAGTACATTGGGTGCTAAGAGTTTGGATATCCTCAACAACTTGGATAGTAGCAACAGTGTGGTGGGTAGGAAGGCTCTTAATTTTATCTTCTTCCTCCCTTTCTCTAGCCCATCTCTCTTTAAGTTTAGCCATCATCCTAATGTTTTCATTAATTTGCACTTGAATAGCATTTATAGGAGTGACTTCCCTCTCCTCAAGAGGAGAAGTTTTAATTTTTAGCAATTTTACCTCATTGGCTAAACGGTCTACCTTAAAAGAAAGATCATCTAGTTTATGTAGTTTTTCTTCTACACTCTTATTAAAGGCTTTTTGGGTAGTGATGAAATCTTTAAGCATAATCTCTAGTTCAGTAGTGGAGTTCTTGGTACTAGGATAAGCATTGTTGTTCCCATAAGAATTAGAGGGGAACGGTCTAGGATTGCTACCAAAATTACTCCTATAAGCATTGTTGTTAAAATTGTTTCTAGAGATAAATT
The DNA here is from genome assembly GCA_902687465.1 of Secale cereale. Lineage (NCBI taxonomy): Eukaryota > Viridiplantae > Streptophyta > Magnoliopsida > Poales > Poaceae > Secale > Secale cereale. The sequence goes on along the minus strand of LR738715.1, from coordinate 870,937,173 downwards.
TCACATCTACTTGTTCTTGAGCAATCAAAGAATTTAAAGGAACATCACGAGGATCAATAGTAGATTGCTTCGAAAGTAGAGACATGATCAAGTCAACTTTTTCATTTGAGGAGGAAATCTCCTCGACAGAGTTTACCTTCCTACCTGTTGGAGCGCGTTCGGTGTGCCATTGGGAATAGTTGGTCATCATCTCATCGAGAATCTTTGTGGCAGCACCAAGTGTAGTTGACATAAAAGTTCCTCCCGCGGCCGAATCTAACAAGTTCCGCGAGGTAAAGTTCAAGCCTGCATAAAAAGTTTGGATAACCATCCAAGTAGTCAAACCGTGAGTAGGGCAGTTCTTGATAAGAGATTTCATACGTTCCCAAGCTTGGGCAATGTGTTCATTATCCAATTGTTTAAAATTCATTATGTTACTTCTAAGTTGGATAATTTTAGCAGGTGGATAGTATTTTCCGATAAAAGCATCTTTGCACTTGTCCCATGAATCTATGCTATTTCTAGGCAAAGACTGAAACCAAATTTTAGCTCCTCCTCTCAAGGAGAAAGGAAAAAGCTTAAGCTTAACAATATTACCATCTATTTCTTGGTACTTTTGCATATCACAAAGTTCAACAAAGTTGTTTAAGTGTAAAGCAGCATCATCTCCAGCACCGGAGAATTGATCTTTCATGACTAAGTTCAGTAAAGCAGGTTTAATTTCATATGAAGGTGCTGAAGTGGCCGGTGTAGTGATAGGTGTGCTGATAAAGTCATCGTTGTTGTGACTAGTGAAGTCACACAACTTGGTGTTCTCGGTGGAACCCATAGTAGCAAGCAAGCAAGATAACTATTTTTGTGATTTTCGATAAAGGATACTAAAGCAAAAACTGAAAGGTAAACTAACAAGACTAAAAAGCAAAGGTAAAAGATAGCATGCAACTCCCCTATCCTGAAGAGTGGAGTCCCCGGCAACGGCGCCACAAAAACTCCTTGATGGGCCTCTAACCCCTCGTTGGTTACCCCAAGTGGAAGGTGTGAGATGCAGTGTTGTGGAAGTTTTTCCCTTAGCAAAGATGCCAAGGATCGAATCCCCAGAGACTCCTAGGTTCAACAAGTAGGTGTCAACTGCTAACGGTGCCAGATATTAGCAATCAACGTGGACCTGCACACAGATACAAATAACTTTGCTCCCAACGAGTACAGAGAGGTTGTCAATCCCTCCGGCCTTGTAGTTCACAAAGGATTAAACGCAAATGATAGTAGTGATAGATAATGTTTGCAATAGTAAATATTAGCGAAAAGTAAATAGCGGATGTGATCAATGATGGTAATATGGACCGGAGTCTCATGATGTTCACTAGTGATGTCTCTCTCCCAAAAGACGATAAAACAGCTATGTGAGGTAAACGAATTACAGCTGGGCAATTGACAGGACCATGAACGCAAACCAATGCTGACTACATTGCAAGAAAGGTTGAGGTTCAAAGCATGGGCGGTATGCCAAAGTAAGTAGACCGAAATCCATCAATATCTACTACTAATCATCCACCTTGAGATATCTATCCAGAACATCTCGCTGGTATTAAGTTGCGAGCCCCACCCATAGTGTAAACTCAAAGCAACAGACAACTGCATTAAAAGAACTTTGCGTAAAGTAAACAATCCTTGCACCCGCGGGCACAAGCACCGTTGTTTCCCCCCTTGTGGCAACATCACATCCCCTAGACTCATGTTTCTGTCACTCAAGCTAGTCATCGGGGGGCATGAACCCACAATCGAGCATAACGTTCCCTCTTGGAGTCACTACGTATTACTTGGCCAAAGCAATAAATAACAACGGAGAACATGCAAGAATTACTTATGAACATAAATATAAAAGAGGTAGATCAAATATATTACTCAATCACAATCTGAACATAATCTCATAATCCATCGGATCCCAGCAAACTCATCATAGCAACAGCATAAGGATTACATATGTGCCTCGATCATGTAGGGCAGCTCACGAGGACTAATTACTGAAGCACAAGAACGGGAGGAGAACATCACATAGCTACTGGTCATGGACTCATGGTCCAAGGGAGACTACTCACAACTCATCCGGGAGGCGTCCATGGTGGTGGAGAGGCTCCCGATGGTGATCCTCCCCTCCGGCAGGGTGCCCGGAAGAGTTCTCCTGGTGCTCCCGATCTTGGAAGCAGTGGCGGCGGCGGAACAGAGATGAGATCGCGAAAAAGAGTTCCCGTCCCGAGGGTTTCGAAGGACGCTCTAAATATATGCCAAAGGGGGGCACCAGACGGGGCTCGGGGGGCCCAGGCGCCCCCCCGGCGCGGCCCAGGGGGGGGGGAGTCGCCAGGGCGCCTGGGGCCCTGGTGGCCCCCCCCGGCTGTACTTCGGGCGCAAGGTAGGTTCTGGAACACTAATTTTTTATATATTTTTTCTGGATTTTTCCTGACAGTTCTCGTAATGTGAAAACCTAAAATACAAAAACAGCCGAAAACAGAAACTGGCACTGGGGTGCACTGGATTAGTAGGTTAGTCCAAATATGATCAAAAGTGTATGGAAGTATATAAATATCATAGCAATATCACCCAAAAGTGGCATGGAGCAAGCAGAAATTATAGATACGTTTTGGACGTATCAATGAGCAACGGGATATTTCTAGGATACACGGCGGATCTTGGGTGGCAAAGGTTCTGAATCAGATGAGAGAGAAATTACCTCAACTCCCCCCGCTTTACTTCCTTCCGCCAGATCCTGCGAAAGGGCATTGTTAACATAAATTTAGACAAAGGGGAATCAAAGGACAGAAGGGTTAATTGGCACCTCAGAGTCCGGATCATCCTCCTCAGGGTGTGAACCGGAAGCGGCAACAACTTTTTTCTTCTTAACAGAGTAAGTTTTCTTCCGTGATTGCTTGGCCGGTTTATCCAGAGATTTCCTCTTCCAGAAAGGATTGTTGGCCTGTGCGAAGAGATAGTAACGAATTAAAGACAACTGCTATGAACGGATTAAGACAAACAGGAAAGGGTTGGAAGAGACTTACCGTTGGCGGTTCATTGGTTGCGCAGAACGGAGCTAAACCGGTCCGGCTGCACTCCTCCAGAGGGATGTTTAGCATTTTCTTTGCGGACTCAGTAACTTCATTTTCAGGAAGTATTATTTCGGTGTGGCGCTGAGGATCATCCAGTTTGCCGGTGTATTCGCACATCAGACCTGAGCGCCGGCTTAGTGGGAGGATGCTCCAAGAAAGCCAGCAGCGAACGAAGTCGACTCCGGTTAAGCCATTGGCCACAAAATCTCTGAGTTTGGAAAGTTGAGGGGAGAATCGAGCCCGGTCTTGGGCACTGAGGCTCTGAGGCAGAGGATGGGTTACTGCCAGGCGGTAGGCGCGGTAGCCCGGCAGCGGGTTCTCTCCTCCAGGCGAAGTGTCCCTACAATAGAACCACGTCTGGTTCCATTCTTTGGGGTGGCTGTGAAGGGCGGCGTGAGGAAAACTCACATCCTTTCTTTTCTGGATGCTGACACCACCCAGCTCCTGATGAGGCCCATCGGTAAACTCCGTCCGCCGGTTCAGATGGAAGAAGTCCCGGAATAGGTCCACTGATGGCTCTTCTTGAAGATATGCTTCCGAGAAAACTTGAAAGTTGCAAACGTTTGAAACAGAATTCGGGCCTACATCTTGTGGGTGGCGTTGGAAAGCAGCCAATACATCCCGGAAGAATTTTGAACCGGGAGGAATGAAACCCCGGGCCAGATGATCATAAAGAACTATGACTTCTCCCTCCTTAGGCTCTGGAGGGCATTCTTTTTCAGGGGCACGCCAGTGCAGAACTTCTTTAGGGCCTAGAATACCAATGGAAGCCACTTCAATTAAGTCATTTTCCGTGATCCGGGAAGGAACCCAATTGCAGGCGACAAATTGCTTGGCCATCGTTTTTTGATGAGGAAGTGCTGAAAAATATAGTGCAAAATCCGGTTTACCAATTGCTAAAGTACAAACCGATGCATTCTATAAAGTTTGGGCCTAATTGTCGATTTAAACGAGGGACTCATGGTATTACTAATCCGGAAACAGTTATGAGTGAGACAGCTATCGGTTCATGATGATAAATAAAGAAGAAGCTAAACCATCAATTACGGGATACAGGCTTACATCTAAACCGTCGAAGAAAGCATGTGAAATGCAAGTTATGGCTAACCAGTGAGGTGAGTTGCAGATCTATTGTATGAAAAAACAGATTTTACATGGCACTGAGGTAAAAATGGATCTAGGGCGCAAGGAAAAGACGGAGTAATGCAAGTTATATTCAGTAAGAGCCGCGGAGGTTCTCTACAGATTCGATTCTAAACTAATAAAGCCACAGGAACTAAGGATATAATGACGAAGCAGAAGCACATGGATGAAGGTCGAGCCTAACAAGTTTAAATCTACAGCCAAGATTGACTACGGGGATGAACTGCAAGGCCTCAAGGGTTCATGGCGGGATACAGGAGAAACTCTAGAATGAGATCTACGGGGAAGAAGATAGAGTACCTGAGGAAATAGAGGATGACGGCGACGTTATCTGGAGGCGTTCAGGTCGATGCAGCGGCCTGGCTCGAGGACGACGACGAGCTCGAAGAACGGCGGCGGAGCTTCGAGCGTTGGAGACGGAGGAAGAAGAAGGCAGAAGGGGGAAGAGATGAGGACGCCAGAGATCGGATAAAGATCGAGCTGTCGCCTCAATTTTTGGTGCAGCATTAAGGAAAGGTAACAGACAGATACAAGCATTAAATGCGAAGATGATGTCACGACGGATTAACGTGATTCCAGGAGATGACGTCATGGCCGGTTTATGAAGCAAATAAATCACAGAAAGGAAACTTGTGCAAGACTTGGAAGACTGACATGAACAAGTTCAAATCAATCTGGGGCCTAATGTCAGGGATATTACTAGCAGGTATAAACCGGCCAGGAAGGTCCAGATTACACTGACAAGGTTATATTGTTACCAGCCCAGAAGAATATGTAACAAGGAAGTCATAGCCCATAGAGGTTTAGGGCCCATGTACAAAGCCCACGGTCTGTAAACCGTCGTACCATGTAACTTGGGATGTAAGGTAGAAAGAGTAGAGGCCGAGGCGGACACGTTTATGAGCCGGCCTCGGGACTCTGTAAACCAGACCGGGCGTCGCCTCCTATATAAAGGGACAACCCGGCGACGGTTCAGGAACAAGAAACAACAGCTCGAGACATAGGCAAGGGGATTCGCTCCCTGGTCATCGACGCCCAAGCAATACCACCCCAAACTAGACGTAGGCTTTTACCTTCATCGAAGGGGCCGAACTAGTATAAACTCCCTGTGTCCTTCGCCCGCTTTAACCCCTTCAAGCTAATCCGTGCGATGGCCTCACACCCAAGTCCGCTAAACCGGACATCTGCCGTGCTAATTCCACGACACAAATATATTTGATCATGAATTGTTATTGTTGACCGTTATCTATATGATAAATCAATTGGGATGCGAAACATTAAGCCCTTATCTTTCTCTTTGTTGGATGGATCCTATTTGTTCTAAAAATATGCTTTGAGTGGTAGCAATCATGGAAGAATATATGATAGTTTAGTATATGGAATTTGTTAAACCAAAGCTCTTACATAGACCCTTCCTGAAATAAGATGAATTGCAATTGTTTGATGACTGAGAACGTAGTTTGTTAGTTTTCAAGAAAGTTTATGGTATATACTTTAACATGTGAATAGCTTGCTACTTGATCATGAGAAGTTCTATGAGATGATCTACTTTTTATGATATATATATTGATGCTAGAAAAAGTGTTTGGAATTATCATTGATCAAACTTATGCACTATGCTAGCATTCACACTTCATAAATTATTTCTTTTATCATTTACCTACTCGAGGATGGGCAGGAATTAAGCTTGGGGATGCTGATACGTCTCTAACGTATCTATTATTTATGAAGTATTCATGCCATGTTTACAACAATTTTATATGGTTTTGGTATGATTTGATTACAACTAGCCCGGACTAATATCGTTTTCAGCAGAACTATGGTGGTGTCGTTTTTTGTGCAGAAATAAAAGTTCTCAGAATGGGCTGAAAATTTACGATGATTTTTATGGATCAAAAGAGACCCCCGAAGTATCAGAGCTCGGCCAGGAAGTGGACGAGGAGGCCACAAGCTAGGGGGCGTGCCCCTACGGCCTTTGGGCCCCTCGAGCACCCCCTTGACATGAGACCGACGCCAAAAATTCCAATCAATACCATAACCCCTGAAAAGAACCCTAGATGAGAAGTTTCGTCGCCGCAAGCCTCTGTAGCCACGAAAAACTAATTGGGACCCTGTTTCGGCACCCCGCGGGAGGTGGAAATCATCACCGGAGGCCATCTTCATCATCCCGGCAATCTCCATGATGAGGAGGGAGTAGTTCACCTTCGCGGATGAAGGTCTGTACGAGTAGCTATGTGCTATCTCTCTCTCTCTCTCTCTCTCTCTCTCTCTCTCTCTCTCTCTCTCTCTTTCTCATGTTCTTGATTTGGCACGATCTTGATGTACCGTGATCTTTGTTATTATAGTTGGATCTTATGGTGTTCTTCCCTCTCTACCTTCTTGTGATGAATTGAGTCTTTTTCTTTCAGGTTTTGTTATGTCGGAATTAATCTTTGGATGTGAGAGCTCTTGATGTATGTCTTGCGATGGGCTATCCGTGGTGATAATGGGATGTTCTATTGATCCACTTGATGTATGTTTTGGTTATGAACTTGCGGATTCCCGTGGTTACATTGGGGTAATCTATGCATAGTGGTTGGTACGCGTTTTCATATTCCTTTCTCCAATAGAAATCTTGGGGGTACTCTTTGCAGTTCTTTGTGTTGGATTGAATATTATGAATCTGAAGTTGTTTGATGCATATCGTATAATTAGCCCACGGATACTTGTGGTGACGTTGGAGTATCTAGGTGACATTAGGGTTGATTTATGTGTGTCATATGGTGTTATTTTAGTACGAACTCTAGGGATGTTTATGACACTTATAGGAATAGCCCACTAGATCAATCAGAAAGAATAACTTTGGGGTGGTTTCGTACCCTAAAAGCAAATTCATCTTATGTCCTCCGCGATAGGGACTTTGGAGTGATTCTTCGTTGCTCGTTGAAAATTGTTATATGATCCAATTATGTTATCGTTGTTGAGTGATTTTGCGCTAGTGAAAGTAAGAACCCTAGGCCTTGTTTTCAAGCATTGCAATACCGTTTTTGCTCACTTTTCCTACTTGCTACCTTGCTGTTTTTATATTTTCATATTACAAAAACCAATATCTACTATCCATATTACACTTGTATCATCATCTCTTCGCCGAACTCGTGCACCTATACAATTTACCATTGTATTGGGTGTGTTGGGGACACAAGAGACTCTTTGTTATTTGGTTGCAGGGTTATTTGAGAGAGACCATCTTGATCCTACGCCTCCCACGGACTGATAAACCTTAGGTCATCCACTTGAGGGAAAATTGTTACTGTCCTACAAAACTCTGCGCTTGGAGGCCCAACACGAGTCTACAACAAGAAAGGTTGCGCAGTAGACATCACTCCCCTCCCCTCCACCTATATATATGTGAGGAGGGGAGGGGGCAAAACACACCACGATCCCCAAGCCGTATGCGGTGCTCCGTCTCCCTCTAGTTCTAGTTCTTCCTCCGTCCACGTCTGTTGTGCTTGGCGAAGCCCTGCGGATAGATTCACCATGTCGGTGTACTAAGGTAGGGGAACCTCAGTACCCCAACTTGTGCACGGGCAGTAGCAGCTCCCCGTGGCAGGGTTTACCACGTTCTTGCCGGAAACCTTACCGGTCCTTATTGAGCCATTCAAAAACAAAGTATACAAGAGAGAAGATCAATACCCCGGCAAGTAGAGCTTGCCGGGAAGGCCGTCCCAGGCTCAAGACTATAACATTAGCACAAGACCCTGGCAAGAGGAGCTTGCCAGGAGGACCAGAAGATTGCATCTCAGAAGACATGCCTCGGCGCAACATGCGCCCCGGCAGGGCCCGAGGAGCGACAAGCTCCAGGGCCCGGCAAGGTCAAGGCCCCGGCAAGGTGCTTGCCGGGGGGAACTCACGCTGTGTGCCCGCGCTCCAGCTCATCGGCCCACGCGTCGCCCTGGGGTCTTTCCAGGGACGCGTGGCGGATGGCTGTGCAGCCTGGGGGACACGGTGGCACTCCACGGTGACGAGGCTACCGCCGTGGCGAACGGAGACGCACGGGCGGGCGCTTTTGGGGTCGACGGCGACGGGCATTTAATGCTCTTGTCCCCCACTGTCAAAGTAGGTGATGACCACTGTTCATCCACTATTCACGCACTGTTCACGCACTGTTACAACTACCACCAAAGTTACATTTTCGCCCTTCCTCTACGTTGACACCTGTCGGTGACCCCTTGAGCTATAAAAGGAGGCCCATGCACAACGTAGAAAGGGTTCGGAACCTAGGCAGCTCTCTCACTCGGTGTAGCTAGTTCTTCAAGCTCCCGAGCTCCAACACTCAATACAATCTAAGCAGGAGTAGGGTTTTACGCGTCCGTTGCGGCCCGAACCTGGGTAAACTGCCCGCGTGCTCTCCTCGATCTGCTCTTTGTGCTCCCTCCGCTCCCTTACCGCAACGTACAAGGGGCTCCGGTCCCATAGGTGTTCGTGGTGGACAGTTTCCCCCGACATCTTTGGCGCGCCAGGTAGGGGGCGTCGAGGTTGTGCGAACCTGATCCGGCGTTCACGCGGGCGCGTTCTTCATCAACTCCAGCTTCATCAACTCCAGCAGCAACAGCGACATGGCCCCGAAGAAGAAAGCCTCAGAGGTCGCAGGCCCGTCTGCGTCTGTTCCACCGCCACCAGAACCAACGGTGGGTGGAGGAGACGCCGGCGGAAGGGTGGTCGCCGGCGAGGAAGCTCGCGGCGCCACCAAATCCAAGGACAAGACGGACGACCGAGCCTCGGTGTCCGTAGATGCGCCACGTCCATCCCAGCAGACGACAACCCAGCAGCGCCGTGGTACAGGAGGTACCATCCGCTTGCTGGGGCAAGGGCAAACCGGAGGTTCGCGGGATGCTCAAGGCCACCGCCCAGGCACGAGCAAGGTGCGGTCGCCGGGACGGGAAACTGCTCCTTCTAACCCTGTTAGAAGTCCGAGCATATCCCGCTCCTCGCACCGCTCGCCCCCGCTCCCCTCCTCTCCAGCAGAAGCACTCGCAAGAGCGCAACTGGTCCTCGATTTCCCTCCAGTGGCAGACAAGGCCGAAGACTGGAGGGCAACAATCCAAAGCCTCATCGCCTTCGCCAACAACGACACGCCGCAGCAGCCGGCGACCTCGCGGCCACGGCAAGTCGAGAAGACGAAGGCCGATGGCGACAAGACCGCCGGGGGTGAAACCACCGTGCACTCCCCGCCGCGGAAGCAGAAGACGCCTCCCCGCCGGTTTAACGTCGACGACGACTCCACGGCGTCGTCGGATCCGCGGGCTCGTCGGGACCAGCGCCAAGTCCTTGACGACCGGCGACAAGAAGACGCTCGGACGACGATCGAGCGCCGCCGAGAAGCTCGGCGACAATCAGATCAACGTGCTGGGACCACTGTTGACACACCCGCGCCTGGTGAGCCAGGCGACTTGCCGTACGCGGCAGGTTGCCCTGCGTTTACCCGTGAGCTACGGCGTGTCCAGTGGCCCAGCGTGAAAAACTTCAGGCCTGACGTACCCGAGAAGTACGACGGCAAGACGCACCCCTCGGAGTTCCTCAGCATCTACACCATCGCGGTGCAGGCTGCCGGGGGGCGCGACGAAAAGATACTGGCGAACTACTTCCCGCTGGTGCTTAAGCCAAACGTTCGTTCTTGGCTTATGCACCTGCCGGAAGGCTCTATTTCTTCGTGGGCAGATTTGTGCCACCAATTTGTTGGCGCCTTCACGGGCGGCCACAAACCCCACGGCCAGGAGAGTGATCTCCACATCTTGGCCCAGAAGGAAGGAGAGCCCCTGCGCAAGTACATCCAACGATTCAGCCGCGTGCAGCACAATATCCCTGACGTCCACCCTGCCGCGGTTATTAGCGCGTTCCACCAGAACGTGCGTAACCGCCGCATGCGTGAGGAGATGGCCATGACCAAGATACGGGATGTCAGCGAGCTCTATGCTCTGGCTGACAAGTGCGCGCGCACCGAAGAAGGGAGGAGGCTCCCCGGAGAGGATGCTGGCGCAGGGGGGAGCGACAGTGAGGATGCCGCCCCGGCAAAGAAGGGCCGGCGGCGGAACAACAGAAAGAAGAAGAGCAAGGAAGTGCTGGTCGTCGAGAAGTCCGGCAAGGAGGCTCCCGCCAAGACAGCACAGGCTGGCGGTTCCGGCAAGGAGCCTGCCCCTGTAGCGGCAGCCGACAAGCAAGACGGCTCCGACAAGCAATATTGCAAGATCCACCGCACCAAGGGTCACGACCTTTCAAACTGCAAGCGCGTCGAGTACCTCGTAGAGCAGCAGAAAGCTGAATACGAGCGGCGCGACAAGGAGAAGGCCCAAGGTGGCGGAGGAGAGCCAAGCAAGAAGCGGCCATTCAATGGCCGGGAGGACGCCGCGGCAAGGCCAAGCAGCGGCAAGGTGATCGACCTCCCCGGGGCCGCGACAAGGACGAGGAGGAAGAGGACGACGACGACATGGAGGAAGGTGATAACAGCGAACAGGAGTTCCAGAAGGCCACGAAAGTCCTGTGCGTCGACGGCGGCGCCTCTCTGCATACTTCCCACCGCCAACTCAAGCAGTGGGTGCGGGAAGTAAACGCAGCAGAGCCGCCCGTTGAGTCACGCAGGCTGCTGAAGTGGTCCATCACGCCCATCATTTTTGACCTTGAGGATCACCCTGACCGCACCACTGCGGTCGGGTGCTTGCCGATGTTGGTCTCACCAACCATCCGCAACCTCAAGGTCACCAAAATGTTGGTTGACGGCGGGGCCGGCCTGAACTTGATCTCCTCAGCTGTGATCAAGAAACTCCAGATCCCAGATGGCGAGCTCGAAGAGACCGGTTCGTTCCAAGGAATAAACCCGAGGAGGAGCAAGCCCAAGGGGAAGATCACTCTGCCAGTGACCTTTGGCGGGGAGCTTAACTTCAGGACGGAGAGGATAACCTTCGATGTTGCCGATATCCCATTGCCATACAATGGGATACTTGGACGTCCTGCCCTCGCCAAGTTCATGGCAGCTTCCCACTACGCCTACAATGTACTCAAGATGCCGGGGCCGATAAGCGTCATCTCTGTCCATGGCGACAAGAAGGACGCGCTTATTTGCGCCGACAAGATATACCGGGACGCAGCAGCCGCAGCGGAGAGCAACACACTTGCCGCTGAAGCTCCCGGGGGGAAGAAGACCAAGACCAAGTCCGGCAAGTGCTCTGGGGCCCACTCCGGCAAACGCACCTCTTCGGAGTGCTGCGCTGCCGTGGAGGACGTCCCATCGAGCTCCACCGGCAAGTGCAAGAAGGGGATGGCCGCTCCACCGGCAACCAAGAAGGTGTCCGCCAAGGAGGACGGCACTGGTGGTACCTTCACCATCAGTGCTACCCTTGACAGCAAATAGGAAAGCGCGCTCGTTGCCTTCCTGCGGGCGAATGTCAATGTGTTTGCATGGCAACCATCTGACATCCCCGCGTTCCCAGGAAGGTAATTGAGCACAAGCTTGTTGTTTGTCCTCATGCGCGGCCCGTCAAGCAGAAGGTCAGGAAGCAAGCCGTGGAGCGCCAAGAATTTATTGCCGAAGAGATCAAGAAACTAGAAGCAGCAGGCCTGGTTAGAGGCGTGATCCATCCCACGTGGTTAGCAAATCCAGTTGTCGTGCGTAAGGCCAACGGGAAGTGGAGACTGTGTATAGACTTCACCGATGTGAATAAAGCATGTCCCAAGAATCCATTTCCCTTGCCGCGCATTGACCAGATTGTTGACTCCACTGCCGGATGTGAGCTACTTTCCTTCCTTGATGCGTATTCAGGCTACCACCAGATTTTCATGGCCAAGGAAGACGAAGAGAAGACTGCATTTATCACTCCATGCGGCACATATTGTTTCATACGCATGCCCTTTGTGTTGAAGAATGCAGGCTCAACCTTTGCAAGGGTGGTGCACACTGCTTTTGAGCCACAGATCCACAGAAATGTAGAAGCATACATGGATGACATAGTGGTCAAGAGCAAGAGCAAAGATACCCTGATCCAAGACTTGGAAGAAACTTTTGAGAACCTGCGCAAGATCCAGCTCAAGTTGAACCCCGAGAAGTGCGTCTTCAGAGTGCCCTCCGGCAAGCTTCTGGGGTTCTTTGTGTCCCAGAGGGGGATTGAAGCTAAACCCGACAAGATAAAAGCCATCGAGCAGATCGAAGCCCCGAAGCGCGTCAAGGACGTAAGGAGACTTGCAGGTTGTGTAGCTGCCCTCAGTAGGTTCATTTCAAAGTCTGCAGAACGCGCCCTGCCTTTCTTCAAAATTTTGAAGAAGGCAGGTCCTATAAAATGGACTCCGGAAGCGGAGGCAGCGCTGCAAGACTTGAAACGATACCTATCCTCCACTCCAATACTCGTCGCACCTAGGCCACAAGAGAAGTTGCTGCTGTACTTAGCGGCAACCAATCAAGTGGTTAGTGCTGCGTTGGTAGCGGAGAGGGAGGCAGAGGAAGAGTCTACACCACCGGCAAGCGAATCAAGCGACAAGCAGGGAGCTGCTCCGACAAGCTCTGGCCCCGACAAGGACAACTCTGCGCAGGAACAAGGAGAGGTGCGGAAGAAGATGGTGCAGCGCCCGGTGTATTTTGTGAGCTCCCTCTTGCAGGGGGCTAGATCAAGATACTCCGGGGTGCAAAAGTTGCTTTTCGGCCTCCTCATGGCCTCGAGAAAGCTGCGCCATTACTTCCAAGCACATGAGATAACAGTGGTCACTCGCTTTCCGTTGAAGAGGATATTGCAGAATCCAGAAGCAACAGGCAGGATCGTCGAGTGGGCACTAGAGCTGTCAAGCTTTGGTCTCAAGTTTGAGAGTACTTCAACTATCCAGAGCCGAGCTTTGGCAGAGTTCATAGCTGAATGGACCCCAACACCCGATGAAGAAGTTCCAGAGACAAGTGTTCCCGTACAAGAAGCGACAAGTGAATGGGTAATGTACTTTGATGGTGCCTTCTCGCTGCAAGGCCCCGGAGCCGGCGTGGTGCTTATAGCGCCCACCGGAGAGCACCTCAAGTATGTTATCCAGATGCATTTTCCCAAGGAGCAAGCGACAAACAATACTGCTGAGTATGAAGGCTTGCTTGCCGGCCTCAGGATTGCGGCCGAACTTGGGATCAAGAAGCTGATTGTGCGGGGAGATTCTCAGTTGGTGGTCCGACAAGTCAACAAGAGTTACCAGAGCCCTTTGATGGAAGCTTATGTAGATGAAGTGAGGAAGCTTGAAGAACACTTTGAAGGTCTGCAAATGGAGCACGTTCCAAGAGCTCAGAATGACATTGCAGATGGCCTTTCAAAGTGTGCTGCGATGAAGTTACCTTTGGAACCAGGGACCTTCCTGCTCAAGCTAACTCAACCATCCGTTACACCATCAGTTGGGCAAAGTAAGAAGAGAAAGTTGGTCTCCGGAGACTACTTGCCGGCGGCTCTCCCCGAAACCGCCACTAAGGTCCCCAGGATCAACGACCAAAACGCTGAGGAACAGTTTGCTCCTGCAGATCCTAGGATCTGTACAGTTGAAGCAATCGTTCCCGACAAGCCTCACCCCGGCGAGCTTGCCGGGGGACCATCAGCTCCGGCAGAACCAGAGGTTCTTGCCGTAGAAGCTGGGGTTCCCGCAGCGGCCCTCATGCCTTTAGTCCTTGCTGTTGAGCCTCGGGCTCCAGCATGGGCGCAGCAGATCGTCCGTTTTCTGCAAACTGGAGAACTTCCCGCCGACCCAGAAGAGATAGAGAAGATAACCAGGCAGTCAAGTATGTACCAGTTTGTTGACAACGAATTGTACAGAAGAAGACTCAATGGTGTCAGGTTGAAGTGCATTTCCAAAGAAGATGGACAGAAGCTGTTGGCAGAGATACATGGAGGCATATGTGGCCACCACATTGGCGCAAGGGCACTTGCCGGGAAGGCGTTCCGGCAAGGGTTCTTCTGGCCAGAAGCCCTCCAAGATGCAACTGCACAAGTAACCAAGTGTGAAGCGTGCCAGTTCCATGCTAAGCAAATTCATCAGCCAGCTCAAGCTCTCCAGACGATCCCTTTGTCCTGGCCCTTCTCGGTCTGGGGGCTCGATATCCTCGGCCCTTTCCCCCGTGCTGTCGGGGGCTTTGAGTACTTGTACGTTGCAATCGACAAGTTTACAAAGTGGCCAGAAGTGGAACCGGTGAGAAAGGTGACAGCATAGTCGGCGGTCAGGTTCTTCAGGTCGATTGTTTGCCGTTTCGGGATCCCTAACAGGATCATCACCGACAACGGCACGCAATTCACTAGTCGCACCTTCATACAATACGTCCAAGACCTTGGCGCCAAGGTCTGCTTCGCTTCTGTTGCTCACCCGAGGAGCAACGGTCAAGCGGAGAGGGCAAATGCTGAAGTGCTGCGCGGACTCAAGACAAGGACCTTTGACAGGCTGCGCAAGTGCGGAAGAAACTGGATAGAGGAGTTACCGGCGGCTCTTTGGTCAATCAGAACGACACCAAATCGAGCCACCGGACAGACACCCTTTGCTCTTGTCTATGGAGCAGAGGCAGTTCTCCCCACGGAACTCGTATACGGATCTCCTCGAGTGCTCGCTTATGACGAGCTCGAGCAAGAGCAACTACGACAAGATGATGCATTGCTCCTCGAGGAGGAACGTCTCCAGGCTGCTGTACGAGCTGCTCGATACCAGCAAGCCTTGCGCCGCTATCATAGCCGCAAGGTTAAGGCCAGGAGTCTCGAGGAAGGCGACCTTGTTCTTCGGCGTGTTCAGTCCGCCAAGAATTCCAACAAGTTGACGCCGAAGTGGGAAGGCCCTTATCGGGTGAGACAAGTAACAAGGCCCGGCGCTGTCCGCCTTGAGACCGAAGAAGGCTTACCGGTGAGCAACTCCTGGAACATAGAGCATCTTCGGAAGTTTCACCCATAAGGCGCGGTTGCCGTGATCCGCTCCGGCAACCACCTTTTGTACAAGTCTTGCCGCTGCCGCATGTAATCCTTTGTACAAAGCCGGGCGCAGATCCCGTGCATCAGTAAAGCTCTCGTGTTTTGCACTATTTGCCTTTCCCATGCTTTTCTTCGTTATTTGCATGCATTGTCTGGCATTTTGTGCAACACACGTACCCGGTAAGCATTAGCACGCCGAAAGGCCGTATACTTGTTTTCCTTTCTCTTTTTCTTTCCCTCTTAAACAGAAGGAATGTTCCTCGCGCACAAGTTTGCCGGGGGGAAGGAGATGGAGGATGAACCAAGTGCTGTTCAAGAAAGAGAAGCCTTGTCGGAGAAACAAGCAACATATGAAAGCTAAGTTATCAGAATTTGAGCAGTTCAAATTCTTAAATTTTAGTTATCTTCCTTGAACAACCACACTTTGTATGGAAAACCTGTGCGCGGAGGAACCTACCCGTGGCCTGGACGCACCCTTACCTTGTTTTCGAGTACGCTCAACGACTTAAGTGAGCTGCGACAAGTGTCGCGCCCTTACTTCGTTTTCGAGTTCGCTCAGCAAGCTAAGTGCGTTGCGGCTAGCTGCGGCAAGGTTGCTTGCCGATAAGGCCTTTGCCAGCAGGCTGCTCAGAGTCCAGCACTCAGCGCTCGCGGCAAGGGTCCCTTGCCGGCGAGTTCCCTAGAAGCGTAGGGTTAAAAGCATACAAAGGAAAGGACCAAAGCAAGGGAGATAACATTGCACTAATTGCTCAAAATAAGATAATAAATTACAAGGGATAACTTGTCACAGTCACTAATAGATTCATGTCCATGGCACGCTATGCAGCAACAAAGGAAATAGAAAGAAGGAGGCCTAATCTACGCAGTCGCCCTCGCGCCTGGAGATCTTGTTCACCTTGGCGATGATGTGGGCGACCTGCGCCTTCAGCGCCTCCTGATCTGCGTCGTCCGGCAAGCTGCGGAGGACGTTGACGAGATTTATGCCGGGGTTGCGGTAGACAATCTTGGTCAGGACACGCTCCAAGGTACCCGCGCAGAGCTGGCGCGACTCCTCGGCCAGCTGCGCGGGGAGCTTCTGCTGCAGACATGCGAGCGCCGGCGCGACCCCTCTGAAGAAAAGACTGAGCTTGGCGCTGTGGGGAGATTTGGGTCCGGAGAGTACACAAGGTGTTCAACCCTCAGCGCCATCAGCTCCTTGTCGATGTTAGAGGCGGAGGCGACCAGCTCCTCCGTCCATTGCTCCACCGCCTGTTTGAAGATGTTCGTGGAGGTGGCGGCGCTCTCCACCAGCTCCCGCTCCTTGCGAACCTCCTCCTTCAACTTGGTTTCGCGGTCCCGAGCAGCGTCAATTGAATCCCTCAAAGTGGAGACCTTCAACTCAAGATCAGCAATTGAATCCTTGGCGGCTTTGAGCTTGTCGCCCTGCTTGGAGAGGCGTACCTGAAGCTCGGAGTTGGTATGGGCGTCTTTCTCGCGCTCTATGCTAAGCGCGGTGACCCTCTCCGTGCTCGCCTTCAGGTACTCCTCCAGCTGCGCCACCTTAGCTTCAAGGTCCTTCTTGGCGTTCTCCGCGGCGATTGCGGCTTCCTTCACCTCCTTCAGAGTCTGCTCCCGGGCGGTGAGCTCGTCGTCGTGGGCGTCGAGCTCAACCTTCCGCTGGTTGAGCGCCCCTTCTCGCCGGGACAGCTCTTCGCCAGTCAAGTGCTGCTGTTCGTCGGCCTCAGCCTTCTCAAGCAGAAACTCCTGCTGCTCTCCGGCAAGCCTCTCGCGCTCCTCCGCCAAGTCGCGGAGGGCCGCTTGGTTGGCGGCGCGGAGCTCCGCGGCGCGCTTCTCCAAGTCTGCGGCGGCCTTGGCGGTGAGGGCTTCTCGGGAGTCAAGCTTCGTCTGCCTGGCCCGGTAAAGGGCCAGGAGCCGGCGAAGCAGCTTCTCCTCCTCGGGCTCATCGCTCCCGCCAGGCGCCTCGACGATCTTCAATCCCGCGGAGGCGAGGACCTCTCCATCAAAGGTCTCTCCCTCCACGGGGGCTCGCGACGAGGATCCCCATGGCACTTGTATGAAGACGCCACCGGGGGCCTCAAGATAGAAGCCGGACTGCTCCTTATCGGCGGAGGGGTCGGCGGCCGGCGCAGCGCTTGACGCTCCTGCCACCTCCGGGCCGGCAGTGTGGCCGCCGTCCCCCTCCCCGGCCGCGGCGTCTGCGGCTGGAGCAGCCTCCTCCGCGGCAGGCTCGTCGGCTCCTGCCATGCCCTCTGCGGCAGTGGCGTTGCCGCCGTCGCCCTGGGCGCCCTCCTCGCCGGTGGCCTCGGTCTCCATCCGGTCCGGCGCGGGAGGATCTAGAAGAAAAAGAAAAGAAAGAAGATCAAGCAAATATCCAAAAAGACAAGTCCAAGAAGAAAAAGTTGTCAGGCTTACCTTCACGGACTTCGTCGACAACAGGCTCCCTCGCCGGGGAGTCCATCCTTGGCGGTGGAGCGGTGGCTCCTGCTGGCGGAAGGCCGCCCGTGCCCTCCCTTGGCGGGGTGGCCACCCTTGTCGGGTTGCCCGCCCTTGGCGGGGAGCCCGTCCTTGGCGGAACGTCCTCCCTCGCCGGGGAGTTCGCCCTTGGCGGGGAGGATGGGATCTGCAGCTCCTCGGGCGTGACCTCCGGTTGCCCCTGCGGCTGCGGCTCCGTTTCTGCACAAGACAAACAAAACAAGCAAGGCAACAAGATGTCAATACAAGCTAAAACCACAAGCGCACCCGACAAGTAGGAAGTTCAAGACCAGACTTACGCTGGGGGCTGCGCTGGGGGCTCCTCCTCGGAGCAGCGCTTGGGTCCGGCAAGTTCGTCGCCGGCGCATCCCCTGTCGCCGCGACGGGCGAGTCGTCGTCGACCTCGACCACGGGAATCTTGGCCCGCTTCGCCGCTCGCTGGGCCAGGGACCTGAACACAAAAACAAGAACAGAATCATAAACAAAAGAATCAAGGCAGAATTGAAGAAGCTGTAAAATATAAGTGCTTACTCCTCTTCCTCGTCGTCGTCGTCGCTCAGGGCGGAGAAGTCGAACTCCACCTGGGGCGCGCCTGCGCGAGGAACGGGAGGAGAAGGCTCCCTCCGGCGCTTGGTGGTCTCCGGGGCTGGGGGCTGCGAAGACCCAGCCTCCGTTGACACCGAGGCCCGGGGAGCAGGCGGAGCAGCTGCTCCACTCTGAGAGGACCCCCCCTCCGCTAGGTGCTGACGCGCGAGGCGCCTCCGTCGCGGCAGACGCGCAGGGCGCCTCCGCCGCGGCTGATGCGTTGGGGGCCTCCGTCGCGCCTTGGCTCGCTCTGGTGGCCCGTGTCGCCCGGCGAGCAGGCTGTTGTCGGGGCGCCTGCGTCCTCGTCGCTGTGGGCGCCTTGCGGAGGCGTTTCCCCGGCGCTTGCTTTGGGCTTGCTGGAGGTGAGGAGCTCTCCGACGACGAGGAGGCGTCGTCGCCGAGTCCTAGAGACCCGCCGGTGTCTTCCTCGGTCTCGGTGTCTTCCTCCTCCTCCCCGACAGGCCCGCTGGATCCAGCACCCTGCCCCGCGGCCCTGCTCCATCCGGTGGCTCCGCTCCCTCCGGCGCCTCTGCTTCCTCCGGCAACCTCGCCTCTTGCCGGGGCCTCGCTCACAACCCCGGGGATCCCGGCATGCCTCAGAGAGGGGACCCCGGCGAGCTCGTCGGGCGGATGTTTGAGAAGTCTCCGGATCTCTGCCTCCTCAGCCTGGCCCGACGCGTCCTCAGCCTCTGCCTCGTCAACAGTGAACCCGAAGTCTCCTACCGCTGCGGCTGCGGCGGTCTCTTCCACCCGAGTAGCAATATAAGCTATCTCCCGATCCGTGGTGGCCCGGGTGAGGCCCTTGATCTCCTCGGTGTTCTTCGGCACCTCGACCAAGTTATCAAAGAAACTCATAATGGCATCCGGCGTGGGCACTATCCATGTTGGGTCGACGCCATGAGAGTCACACGCGGGCATCATCGCCCGCAAGGCATCCTGGGCAGTGCTGTTGCACAGCGGCACCACTCCCCGGGGAGGTCTAAACCACTCCGGATGGGCCGGGTCGTGCTTAAAAAGCTCCCGGACCATCCCCTTCAGCTCCAACGACGTGAAGTTGAAGTTCAAACCTGGGCGCAGCCTCATAATATCCGCCGCATTGCCAAACTCCCATGCTGGCCTTTTCCTCTCCTGTAAAGGGGCAATGCGGCGGCGGAGGAAATCTGCCCCTACCTCTCCGATGGTCAACTTGGCTGTCCGGAGACGAAGTATCCTGACAAGGGCGGCGTTGAGCTTGACGTCATCCGCGGCCAAATCACTCCAGTCCCTGCTGCGCACTATAGCTGTTGTGCGCGGCGCGGTGAAAGGCTGCGGCTCGTCCTCCACTACCCAGCACCAATCCGCGCGCCACTCCTCCCACTTGCCGCGGAGCTCCCCTTTCAGATAAGATTCCTTCTTGTTCAAGCGGAAGATCCAAGAGATCCCCCCGGAGAGGGGGGCGCCGGCCTCTACTCTAGGCATGAAGAAATGCTGAAAGAGTGCTACGTTTGGATAGATCCCTATGTAGTTTTCGCACAGATGTGCGAAAACCGCCATCGTAAGGATGGCGTTGGGGGTGAAGTCTAAGAGATGGAGGTTGTACGTGTTCATGATGTCGCAGAAAAACTCCGAGAACGGAGGGCACAAGCCACAGTGAAAGAAGGCAGCGAAGAAGAAATAACCGCCGGGGTACAGATCTCTGGCGGCGGCCGGGTAGACTCTGGTACGAGGATGCGCCTTGGTATTCTTGGCCCAGAAAAGGTAGTACTTGTTCCAGAGCTCCCTCGCGCTGAGCCTCGGCGCGAAGACCACATTCCTCTTCCGCAGGAGGGCGAGCTTCGCCGCCTGCTCGGATTTCTCCTTCTTGGCCTTCTCCGCCTTCGCCTTCTCGGTCTTCGGGGCCATGGCGGAGGCGGCGTGGGAAGGGGCGAGGAGTTCGGCGGTGCCGCAGGTGCGGAAGACGGCGGAGGAGGTGTGGAGGCGGAGCGCAGAGGGGTGTTTCTGGAGGTTGAAGAAGCAATGAAAGCGCAGGAGGGAAACTGCCCCTGCTTCCTCTGCTTTTATGGGGGGAGTGGGGGACGCTCCACATTTCCCATTAAAGAACATGGCCACGATCTCTCCCACGACGCCGCAATCGACGCGTGCCGTTAGGGAGGGGCGCGGCGGATGCGGAAGGGAATCTACGGCTCGCCGTGGGCCGCGCGTGCCCGTGCACTGTTCTGGGCCTAGCCCAACAGCGCTCGGCACCGTGTGTGGCCCAGGCCCGGGGGCTCCTGTCGGTGTACTAAGGTAGGGGAACCTCAGTACCCCAACTTGTGCACGGGCAGTAGCAGCTCCCCGCGGCAGGGTTTACCACGTGCTTGCCGGAAACCTTTCCGGTCCTTATTGAGCCATTCAAAAACAAAGTATACAAGACAGAAGATCAATACCCCGGCAAGCTCCCAGGCTCAAGACTATAACATTAGCACAAGACCCTGGCAAGAGGAGCTTGCCAGGAGGACCAGAAGACTGCATCTCAGAAGACATGCCTCGACGCAACATGCGCCCCGGCAGGGCCCGAGGAGCGACAAGCTCCAGGGCCCGGCAAGGTCAAGGCCCCGGCAAGGTGCTTGCCGGGGGGGACTCACGCTGTGTGCCCGCGCTCCAGCTCATCGGCCCACGCGTCGCCCTGGGGTCTTTCCAGGGACGCGTGGCGGATGGCTGTGCAGCCTGGGGGACACGGTGGCACTCCACGGTGACGAGGCTACCGCCGTGGCGAACGGAGACGCACGGGCGGGCGCTTTTGGGGTCGACGGCGACGGGCATTTAATGCTCTTGTCCCCCACTTCAAAGTAGGTGATGACCACTGTTCATCCACTGTTCACGCACTGTTCCCGCACTGTTACAACTACCACCAAAGTTACATTTTCGCCCTTCCTCTACGTTGACACCTGTCGGTGACCCCTTGAGCTATAAAAGGAGGCCCATGCACAACGTAGAAAGGGTTCGGAACCTAGGCAGCTCTCTCGCTCGGTGTAGCTAGTTCTTCAAGCTCCCGAGCTCCAACACTCAATACAATCTAAGCAGGAGTAGGGTTTTACGCGTCCGTCGCGGCCCGAACCTGGGTAAACTGCCCGCGTGCTCTCCTCGATCTGCTCTTTGTGCTCCCTCCGCTCCCTTACCGCAACGTACAAGGGGCTCCGGTCCCATAGGTGTTCGTGGTGGACAGTTTCCCCCGACACACCACCACTGTCGCCACACCGTCGTGCTGACGGAACTCATCTACTACTTTGCCTCTCTTGCCGGATCGAGAAGGCAATGACATCATCAAACTGAACATGTGCTGAACGCGGAGGTGCCGTACGTTCGGTACTTGATCGGGGCGGGTCGTGAAGGTGTACGACTACATCAACCGCGTTGATAAACGCTTCCGCTTAGTGATCTTCAAGGGTATGAAGATGCTCTCTCCCCTCTTGTAGCTATGCATCTCCATGGATAGATCTTGTGTGTGCATAGATTTTTTTTGTTTTCCATGCAACATTCCCCAACAAAATTCTGCTTCCCTCTGTGAAGGGCCTATCTTTTACTTTTATGTATTTACTTTTTATGCAAGAGTCAATAGTGTTCTCCACTATTCCTTTTTGTTTTTCTATTTTTCAAGTATGATGTGGTGGGGAAAGATCTAGGCTCATATATCCAGTTGAATGTGAGTGATCATGAGTTATTATTGTTGACATCACCCTTGAGGTGAATAAGTAGGGAGGCAAAGCTATAAGCCCCTATCTTTCTATATATGTGCCTGGCTGAAACTTTTTGCTCCATATATATGCTTTGAGTGTTAGCAATCATGGAAGACTAAATGATGGTTGAGTATTGTGGACTTGCTAAAAAGCTCCGACATGTGATCCTTCCTGAAAATATGATGAATTGCAATTGCATTCATTGGCTGATAACATAGTTTGTTAGTTTTCAAGAAAGTTTATGCTTTATACTTTGATATTGTTGTGAATTGTTACTTTCTCATAAGAAGACTTATGATAACAATTATTGATGTTATAATATTGACCATGATGTTGCTATCTCCGTATTTTGTTTTTATCGACACCTCTCTCTCTCTCTCTCTCTCTCTCTCTCTCTCTCTAAAGATGTGAACATGATTCTCGATATCGGTTTTTGCTTGAGGCCAAGCGAGGTCTAAGTTTGGGGGAGTTGAACGTCCATTTTGCATCATGTTTTCTTATTTTTATTTTTAGTGCTTTATTCATCATAACACTTTGGGGAGTAATTCTAATGCATTTTCTCTCATAATTTGCAAGGTTTACAGAAAGAGGGAGTATACCAGAAGCTGGAATTCTGGACCTGAAAAAGCTACGTTAGAGATACCTACTCTGCAGATCTCCAAATGGGATGAAATTTTACGAAGAATTATTTTAGAATATATAAAAAATACTAGAGAAAAGAGATTCTGAAGGAGGCCACCCAGGTGCCCACAAGGCACCAGGGCGCGCCCAGCTCTCCCCCTAGGCGCGCCGTATATATTGCCATTTGACCTAAAAAATAATAAAGGGAGGACTTTCGGGACGGAGCACCGCCGTCTTGAGGCGGACTTGGGCAGGAGCACTTTTGCTCTCCGGCGGAGGGATTCCGCTAGGGATACTTCCCTCTTGGAGGGGGAAATCAAAGCTATCGTCATCACCAACAACCCTCTCATCGTGGGACGATCAATCTCCATCAACATCTTCACCAGCACCATCTCATCTCAAACCCTAGTTCATCTCTTGTATTCAATCTTTGTATCAAAACTTCAGATTGGTACCTATGGGTTGCTAGTAGTGTTGATTACATATTGTAGTTGATGCTTGTTGGTTTAATTGGTGGAAGTTAATATGTTCAGATCCATTATGCTATTTAATACCCTCTGATCTTGAACATGAATATGCCTTGTGAGTAGTTACTTTTGTTCTTGAGGACATGGGAGAAATCTTGTCATAAGTAATCATGTAAATTTGATATTCGTTCAATATTTTGATGATATGTTTGTTGTGATTCCGTTAGTGGTGTCGTGTGAACGTCGACTACATGACACTTCACCATCCTTGGGCCTAAGGGAATGCATTATGGAGTAGTTATTAGATGATGGGTTGCTAGAGTGACAGAAGATTAAACCCTAATTTATGCGCTACTTCGTAAGGGGCTGATTTGGATCCACATGCTTAATATTATGGTTAGATTTTAACTTAATTCTTCTTTCGTAGTTGCGGATGCTTGCAAATGGGGTTAATCATAAGTGGGAGGCTTGTTCAAGTAAGAACGGCACCCAAGCACCGGTCCACCCACATATCAAATTATCAAAGTAGCTGCGAATCAAACCAACATGATGAAAGTGACTAGATGAAATTCACGTGTGTCCTCAAGAATGCTTTGCTTATTATAAGAGACCGTTCCGGCCTGTCCTTTGCCACAATAGGATTGGGATACTGATACGTAAATTTTGCATCGTGTTTACCTACTGTTATTTATGATGTTTTTATGCATAATAATACTTTTTGGAGTAATTTTAATGAATTTTCTCTCATATTATGCAAGGTTCACACAAAGAGGGAGAATTCCGGCAGCTGGAAATCTGGACATGAAAAAGCTACGTCAGGCCACCTATTCTGCACAACTCCAAACAAGCTGAAACTTCATGAGGAATTTTTATGGAATAAATAAGAAATACTGGAGCAAATAACTACTAGAGGGGGCCACCTGGTGAGCACAATACACCAGGGCGTGCCAAGCCTGGTGGGTTGTGCTCAGCCCGGCCCACCTCTGGTGCCCATTTCTTGTATATAAGTAATTTTGACCTAGAAAAATAAATAGGAGGACCTTCAGGACGAAGCACCGCTGTCTCGAGGCAGAACTTGGGCAGGAGCACTTTTGCCCTCTGGCAGGGTGATTGTGCCGGGGGAACTTCCCTCCTGGAGGTGGAAATAATCGTCATCATCATCACCAACAACTCTCCCATCTTGGGGAGGGCAATCTCCATCAACATCTTCACCAGAACAGTCTCCTCTCAAACCCTAGTTCATCTTTGTGTTCAACCTTTGTACCAGAACCTCAGATTGGTATCTGTGGGTGACTAGTAGTGTTGATTACATATTGTAGTTGATCATTATATGGTTTATTTGGTGGAAGATTAGATGTTCAGATCCATATGCTATTTAATACCCCTCTGATCTTGAGCATGATTATTATTTGTGAGTAGTTACTTTTGTTCTTGAGGTCACGGGAGAAATCATGTTGCAAGTAATCATGTGAACTTGATATGTGTTCGATATTTTGATAGTATGTATGTTGTGATTCCCTTAGTGGTGTTATGTGAACGTCGACTACATGAAACTTCACCATATTTGGGCCTAAGGGAATGCATTGTGGAATAGTTATTAGATGATGGGTTGTGAGAGTGACAGAAGGTTAAACCCTAGTTTATGCACTATTCTGTAAGGGACCGATTGTATCCAAAAGTTTAATGCTATGGTTGGAATTTATTCTTAATACTTTTCTCGTAGTAGTGGATGCTTGCGAGGGGGTTAATCATAAGTAGGAGATTTGTTCAAGTAAGAACATCACCTAAGCACTGATACGTCTCCAACGTATCTATAATTTTTGATTGTTCCCTGCTTATATTGAGAAACCACCTTTCCCTATTAGGATTAAGGAACATGCTAAAGTTTCAACTGTGTCAACAAAAGTTATATTAGAACACCTAAACCTGATGAACAAATCAAGGTAGAACCTAGTGTTACTATGGTTAAGGATCTCTTGGAAGAAAAATATAGATGGGCATGTTATTTACTTCTGTGAAGAAGCTGCTAGAATTCCCAAACCCTATAAGAAGGATAAACATAGACTTATTGTTGGCATGCCCGTTATCTCAATTAAAATAGGAAATCACTGTTATCATGGTTTGTGTGACATAGGTGCTAGCGTGAGTGCTATTCCCTTTACCTTGTACCAAGAAATTATGAATGACATAGCACCCGCAGAGATAGAAGACATAGATGTTACTATTAGATTTGCTAATAGAGACACTATTTCACCAATTGGGATTGTTAGAGATGTTGAAGTCTTGTGTGGGAAAAAAAACACCCTACTGATTTTCTTGTTCTTGGTTCCCCACAAGATGATTTTTGTCCCATTATCTTTGGCAGACCTCTCTTGAACACAGTTAATGCTAAAATAGATTGTGAGAAACAAACTGTCGGTGTTAGCTTTGGTGATGAGTCTTATAAGTTTAATTTTTCCAAGTTTAGTAGAAAACCTCATAAAAAAGAATTGCCTAGTAAGGATGAAATAATTGGTCTTACTTCTATTGTTTTGCCTCCTACTGATCCACTAGAACAATATCTGTTAGACCATGAAAATGATTTACGTATGCATGAAAGAAATGAAAAAGATAATATTTTCTTTGAACAACGTCCTCTGCTTAAACACAATTTTCCTATTGAAATTCTAGGAGGTCCTCCTCCGCCTAAAGGTGATCCTGTGTTTGAATAAAAAAATCCAGACACTTTGAAATATGCTTATCTTGATGAGAAGAAGATATATCTTGTTATTACTAGTGCTAACCTTTCAGAACATGAAGAAGAAAGATTATTGAAAGTTCTAAGGAAGCACCGGGCTGCTTGTCGGGGAAACTGGTCGCCCACGAACACCTATGGGACCGGAGCCCCTTTTTGGTCCGGCAAGGGAGCGGAAGGAGCACGAAGAGCGGATCGAGGGGCACACGCGAGAAGTTTACCCAGGTTCGGGCCGCACGGATGCGTAAAACCCTACTCCTGCTTTGGTTTTGCTATTGAGTTCTTGAGCTCGGGAGCTTGAAGATCTACAGTGCTAGCTACACCGAGCGTGGGAGTGATCAAGTTTCTGGAATCCCCACCCCCTCTACGTTTTGCATGGGCCTCCTTTTATAGCTCAAAGGGGTCACCGATAGGTGTCAACGTAGAGGAGGGTAAAAGTGTAAAAAAGGGTGGTAGTTGTAACAGTGCATGTACAGTGTATGTACAGTGGTCTACACCTAACCTTGATGGTGGGGGACAAGGGCATTGAATGCCCGTCGCCGTCACCCCAAAAGCGTCCGCCCGGGCGTCTCCGTTCGCCACGATGGTGGCCTAGTCACCGCGGCTCGCCACCGTGTACCCCAAGCTGCACAGCCGTCTGCCACGTGCCCCTGGAAGGGCCCCAGGGCGATGCGTGGATATATGAGCTGGAGCGCGGGCACACAGCGAAAGCTTCCCCCGGCAAGCACCTTGCCGGGGTTGCTCGCTTGCCGGGCCCGGAAGCTTGTCGCTTCCCGGGTCCTGCCGGGGCGCGTGATGAGACACAATGCGTCCTCTGAGATGTTGTTTTCTGGTCTTCCTGGCAAGCTCCTCTTGCCAGGGTCTTGTGAAAAATAGAGTGGTCTTGTGCTTGGAGCAGCCTTCCCGGCAAGCTCCTCTTGCCGGGGCCTTGTTCTTCTGACTTGTATACTTTGTTCTTGAATGGCTACAAGGGAACTAGAGCGGGCTTTGGCGGGCACGTGGTGAGCCCGACCACGGGACGCTGCTACTGCCCGTGCACAAGTCGGGATACTAAGGTACCCCTACTTTAGTACACCGACAGGAGCCCCCGGGCCTGGGTCACACACGGTGCCGAGCGCTGTTGGGCCAGGCCCAAAACAGTGCACGGGCACACGCGGCCCACGACGCGCCGTATCCCTCTCCGTATCCGCCACACCTCTCCCTAACGGCACTCGTCGATTACGGCGTCGTGGGAGAGATCGTGGCCTGTTTCTTTAATGGGAAAATGCGGAACGTCCGCCACTTCCCCCTTAAAAGCAGAGGAAGCAGGGGCAGTTTCCCTCCATTGCTTCATTGCGTCTTCAATCTCCAGAAACCCCCGCCGCTCTCCGCCTCCCCAAAGGTCGACAGAGAGCCGAGCTCCACCCTTCCTCCGCCGTCTCCAGCATCCGCAGCGCCGTCGACCTCCCTTGCCGTCCCCGCCATGGCCCCGAAGAGCGACAAGGCGAAGAGCGACAAGGCGAAGAAAGAGAAGTCCGACAAGGCAGCGAAGCTGGCAGCCATGCGGAAGAGGATGGTGGTCTTCCCGCCGAGGCTCGGCGCAAGGGAGCTGCGGGACAAGTATTACCTGTTCTGGGCGAGGGAGACGAAAGATCACCCCCGCACCAGGGTCCTCCCCGCCGAAGCCATCGACATGTACCCGGGAGGATACCACTACTTCGCTTTGTTCTTCCACTGTGGCCTTTGTCCTCCGTATTCTGAGTTTTTCTGCGATGTGATGAACACGTACGGCTTCCACCTCCTAGATTTCACCCCGAATGCCGTTCTTACAATGGCCGTTTTCGCACATCTGTGCGAAAACTTTGTCGGGGTTCATCCAAACGTAGCTCTCTTCCGCCACTTCTTCACACCTAGAGTAGAGTCTGGATCCCCACTCTCCGGCGGCATCTCCTGGATCTTCAGGCTTAACAAGAAAGAGGCGTACTTGATTGGAGAGCTCCGCGGCAAGTGGGAGGAGTGGAGAGCTGATTGGTGCTAGGTTATGGAAGAGGAACACCAGCAGTTTACCTCCCCGCGCCGAGTGGCAATAGTGCGCGGCAAGGATTGGAGTGACTTGGCTCCGGAGGACGATAAGCTGCAGATTGCCCTTACTAGGATCCTTCGCCTCCGGGCCGCCCACCTTACTGTAGGCGAGGTCGGGGCGGATTTCCTCCGTCGCCGAATTGCCCCCTTGCAGGACAGGAACAGGCCTGCTTGGGAGTTCGGCAATGTGGCAGACTTCATGAGGCTGCGCCCCGGGCTGAATTATAACTTCACTGTCTTGGAGCTCAAGGGAATGGTCCGCTCGCTGTTCAAGCACGACCCAAAACACCCGGAGTGGTTCACCCCGTCGGACGGAGTAGTTCCACTATGCAACAATACTGCCCTCAGTGCCATCCGCGCGGCAATGACTCAGTGCGACTCCCACGGGGTTGTTCCTACTTGGCTGATGCCTTCAGAAGAGACCGTGCAGACCTTCTTCGACAACCTGGTTGAACGGCCGTGCAACCCCGACGAGAAGAAAGGTCTCACCCGCGCGACCACCGAACGGGACGTGGCATACATAGCCAACAGGATGGAGGAGGCCGCCGCAGCGGCGGCCGCGGGTGAGTTCGGGTACACCGTGGAGGAAGCGGAAGCAGCGGATGCAGTGAGCCGGGCCAAGGAGGAAGAAATCCTCAAGCTGCTGAGGTCTGCCGGGGAGCCTGCCGGGACGAGCGAGGCTGCCGGGCAAGGCACTGAGTCCAGTGAGCCCGCCGAGGAGGACGCCGAATCGGGCGATTCCGACGAAGACTCGGGCGGGTCACTGAACCTCGACGACCTTTCCTCATCCTCGGAGAACTCTCCGCCGCCGCCGAATCCTCCGCCACAGCCGAAGAAGCGTCTCCGCAAGACCACTGAGACGGTGAAGCAGCCGGCGCCCCGACAGCAGCCGAAGCGTCGGGCGACGCGTGCCACCACGACGAGCAAGGTCGTCAAGGAGGCGCCCCGTGTCCCAGCGGCGAGCGGAGGGGGATCTTCCCGGAGCGGTTCTGGTGTTCTTTCTGCTCCTCGGTCCTCGGCGACGAACGGCGCGGGGTCTTCGCAACCCACGGCTCCGGAGCCCGCCAAGCGCCCGAGGGAGCCTACTCCTCCAGCCCCTCGCGCTGGAATGCGCGAGGCGGAATTTGACTTCTCCGCCCTGAGCTCCAACGAGGAGGAGGAAGAGTAAGCACTTGCCACTTTTATTTCCTTTGATTTTTGTTCTTGTCTTGAATTCTCTTGCTTGGTTCTGATCTTGCTTGGTTTCCAGGACCCTGACCCAGAGGATGGCGAAGAGGGCCAAGATCCCTGTGGTTGACCTTGAGGACGACGAGCCCGTCGCCGTGGTAGGAGACGTGCCCGCGACAGGCTTGCCGGACCAGCCTGCTGCTCCGGAGAGCAGCCCCCAGCGCAGCCCCCAGCGTAAGGTCCTTGTTCACTTTCTGCTTATCGGGCGCGGTTGAGCTTCTTATCCTTATTGATGTCTTATTTGCTTGTTGTCTTGTGCAGAAGTGGAGCCGCAGCCGCAGGAGCGTCAAGAGATTGCTCCCGACGAGCCGCTTGTCCCACCGTCCCCGCCAAGGAGAAGCTCCCCGGCGAGGGAGGGTGCTCCTCCAAGGGCGGGTACTCCGCCAAGGGCGAGTACCCCGCCAAGGGCGAACACCCCGACAAGGGAGGGCACCCCGCCAAGGGAAGGCGCCGGCAGCCCTCCGCCGGCGGGGGCCACTACTACGCCGCCAAGGGAGAACTCCCCGGCGAGGGACCCCGTCATTGAAGAGGCCCGCGCAGGTAAACCCTTGTACTTTCCTTCTTTCGAACTCTTCTTTTTGGATATTTGCTTGACGATTCTTCTTTTCTTCTTTTTTCTGTTGCCAGATCCGCCTCCCCCGGAGCCGATGGAGACGGAGACCATCGCCGAGGAGGAAGTGCGTGACAATGCTGGCGACGCCGCCACTGCTGACGAGCCCGTCGCCTACGAGACCCCCGTGGCCACTGACGCGGCAGCTGGGGAGGGGACCGGTGACCGCACTGACGGCCCCGAGGCCGCAGGAGCACCGGACGCTGCACCGGCCGCCGACCCCTCTGCCGCCGCGACTAGGCCGGGCATCTATCTATAGGCCGCCAACGGGGTCTTCATCCAAGTCCCGTGGGCGTCCTCGTCAAGGGAACCTGTGGAAGGGGAGAGCTTCGATGGAGAAGTCCTCGCCTCCGCCGGGCTGAAGGTTGTCGACACGCCCGGCAGCAGCAGCGAGCCCGAAGAGGAGCAGCTCCTGCGCCGGCTTCTGGCCTTGTACCGAGCCAGGCAGGCCAAGCTGGAGTCCCGAGAGGCTCTGGCCGCCAAGGCTAGCATCGACTTGGAGAAGCGCGCCGCCGAGCTCCACGCCGCCAACCAAGCGGCCCTCCGGAACTTGGCGGAGGAGCGTGAGGAGCTCGCCGAGGCGCACCAGGCGTTCGTCCTCAAGAAGGCCGAGGTTGAGGAGCAGCATCGACTGGCCGCCGAGGACCTGGCTCGGCGGGAGGGAGCGCTGAACCAGCGGAAGGTCGACCTCGACAGCCACGAGGACGACCTTGCCACGCGCGATCAGTCCATTGGCGGGGCTCTGCAGGAGGCGAGGGATGCCACTGCTGCCGCAGAGATTGCCAAGAGGGACCTGGAAGCGAGGGTGGCGTAGTTGGAGCTTGATCTGAAGACGAGCGAGGAGAAGGTTACCGCGCTCAAACTTGAAAGGGAGAAGGACGCCCACAGCCACTCGGAGCTGCAGGTCCAACTCTCCGAGAAGAGAAAGGAGCTCAACGACGCTAAGGACTCCATTGCAGACTTGGAGCTGAAGGTGTCCACCCTCACCGAGTCGCTTGACGGGGCCCGGAATAGGGAGTCCAAGTTAAAGGAGGATCTCCGGGCTGAAAGGGCGCTGCTGGACAGCGCTGCTCTGTCGCATAACAACTTCCAGCGGGCGGTGGAGCAGTGGACCGAGGAGCTCATCGCCTCTGCCGCCAACATCGACAAGGAGATGGTGGCGCTGAGGGCGGAGCACCTCGTGTACTCTCCCGACGAGAGCCTCCCCCACAGCGCCAAGCTGAGCTTGTTCTTCAGGGGAGTGGCGCCGGCCCTCGCGCAGCTACGGGAGAGGGTCCCCACGCAGCTGGCTAACGAGGCGCGCCGGCTTTGCATGGGTACTATGGAGCGGGTGTTGACAAAGATCGTGTACCACAACCCCGGGATTAATCTTGAGAATGTCCTCCGGACCTTGCCGCCCGAAGCTGACATGGAAGCGTTGAAGGCACAAGTTGCCCACATCGTGGCCAAGGCGGGCAAGATCAAGAGGGTTGACGGAGACCGTGTAGACTAGGCTCCCTTCTTTCTGCTTTCCTTGCCGCTGTCGATTAAGTCATGGGTAGTAGTTGGTTAGAACAGCGGCAAGTTATCTTGTAATATAACTTTATTTTGAATAGTCAATGCAGTGTTATCTCCCTTGCTTGATCCCTTCACTTTGTATGCTTTCCACCTTACGCTTTTAGGGAACTTTCCGGCAAAGGGACCCTTGCCGCGAGCGCTGAGTACATGACTCTTAGCAGCCTGCTGGCAATGCCATCGCCAGCAAGAGACCTTGCCGCAGCTAGTCGCAGCACACTTAGGTTGTTGAGCGAACTCGGAAACGAAATAAGGGTGCGACACTTGTTGCAGCTCGCTTAGGCCGTTGAGCGTGCTCGAAACAAAGTAAGGGCGCGGCTAGCCACGGGTAGGTTCCTCCGCGCACAGGGTTTCCATACAAAGTGTGGTCGTTCAAGGAAGATAACTAAGAATTTTAAAATTTTGAATGCTCAAACTTTGGCAACGTAGCTTTCGTGTTCCGTCTGCTTCCCGGCAAGGCCTTCCTTCCTTGAACGGCACTTGGTCCATACCACTGTTTCCTTCTCCCCCGGCAAACTTGTGCGCGAGGAACACTCCTTCTGCTTGAGAGAAAAAAGGAAGAGGGGAGGAAACACATATATGGAGCCTTGCGGCCTATTGTCGCTTACCGGGATCGTGTGCTGCACGAAGTGTCAGATAATACATGCAATGAGAACAAGAATGCATGAAACGACAAGCTGTGCGAAGCACAAAAGTTTTACTGATGCACGGGGTCTGCGCCCGGCTTTGTACAAAGATTTACATGCAACAGCGGCAAGACTTGTACAAAAGGTGGTTGCCGGAGCGGATCACGGCAACCGCACCTCATGGGTGAAACTTGCGAAGATGCTCAATGTTCCAGGAGTTGCTCACCGGTAAGCCTTCTTCGGTCTCAAGGCGGACAGCGCCGGGCCTTGTGACTTGTCTCACCCGATAAGGGCCTTCCCACTTCGGCGTCAACTTGTTGGAGCTCTTGGCGGACTGAACGCGCTGAAGAACAAGGTCGCCTTCCTCGAGACTCCTGGGCTTGACCTTGCGGGTATGATAGCGACGCAAGGCTTGCTGGTACCGAGCAGCTCGTACAGCAGCCTGGAGACGGTCCTCCTCGAGGAGCAGTGCATCATCTTGCCGCAGTTGCTCTTGCTCGAGCTCATCGTAAGCGAGTACTCGAGGAGACCCATATACGAGTTCCGTGGGGAGAACTGCCTCTGCTCCATAGACAAGAGCAAAGGGTGTCTGTCCGGTGGCTCGATTTGGTGTCGTCCTGATTGACCAAAGAGCCGCCGGCAACTCCTCGATCCAGTTTCTTCAGCACTTGTGCAGCCTGTCGAAGGTCCTCGTCTTGAGTCCGCGCAGCACTTCAGCATTTGCCCTCTCCGCTTGACCATTGCTCCTCGGGTGAGCAACAGAAGCGAAGCAGACCTTGGAGCCAAGGTCTTGGACGTGCTGCATGAAGGTGCGGCTTGTGAACTATGCGCCGTTGTCGGTGATGATCCTGTTAGGGATTCCGAAACGGCAAACGATCGATCTGAAGAACCTGACTGCTGACTGTGCGGTCACCTTTCTCACTGGTTCCACTTCCGGCCACTTTGTGAACTTGTCGATAGCAACGTACAAGTACTCAAAGCCCCCGACAGCGCGGGGGAAGGGGCCGAGAATGTCGAGCCCCCAGACCGAAAAGGGCCAGGACAAAGGGATCGTCTGGAGAGCTTGAGCTGGCTGGTGTATTTGCTTGGCATGGAACTGGCACGCTTCACACTTGGTTACTTGTGCAGTTGCATCTTGGAGGGCTTCTGGCCAAAAGAAACCTTGCCGGAACGCCTTCCCGGCAAGTGCTCTTGCGCCAATGTGGTGTCCACATATGCCTCCGTGGATCTCTGCCAACAGCTGCTGTCCATCTTCCTGGGAAATGCACTTCAATCTGACACCATTGAGTCTTCTTCTGTATAGTTCATTGCCGACGAACTGGTACATACTTGACTGCCTGGTTATCCTCTCTATCTCTTCTGGTTCTTCGGGAAGTTCTCCATTTTGAAGAAAACGGATGATTTGCCGTGCCCATGCTGGAGCCTGAGGCTCAACAACAAGGACTAAAGGCATCAGTGCTGCTGCGGGAACGTCAGCTTCTACGGCAAAGACTTGTGGTTCTGCCGGAGCTTCACTTCCCCGGCAAGCCTGCCGGGGCAGGACTTGCCGGGAACATCTGCTTCAACTGCACGAACCTTAGGGTCCGCAGGAGCAGAGTGTTCCTCAGCAACTCGGTTGTTGATCTTGGAAACCTTGGCGGCGGCTTCAGGAAGATCCGCCGGCAAGTAGTCACTGGAGACCAACTTTCTTTTCTTGCTCTTCCCAATTGATGGTGTAACTGATGGTTGAGTTAACTTGAGCAGGAAGGTCCCTGGTTCCACAGGTAACTTCATTGCAGCGCACTTTGAGAGGCCATCTGCGATATCATTTTGAGCTCTTGGAACGTGCTCCATCTGCAGGCCTTCAAAGTGTTCTTCAAGCTTCCTCACTTCATCGACATAAGCTTCCATCAAAGGGCTCTGGTAGCTCTTGTTTACTTGTCGGACCACCAACTGTGAATCTCCCCGCACAATCAGCTTCTTGATCCCAAGTTCGGCTGCAATTCTGAGGCCGGCAAGCAAACCCTCATACTCAGCAGTATTGTTTGTCGCTTGCTCCTTGGGAAAGTGCATTTGAACAACGTACTTGAGGTGTTCCCCGGTGGGTGCTACGAGTAACACACCAGCACCGGCGCCTTGCAGCGAGAAGGCACCATCGAAGTACATTATCCAATCCTTGCTTGCTTCCTTGACGGGGATGTTTGTCTCTGGGACTTCTTCGTCTGGTGTTGGCGTCCATTCCGCTATGAATTCTGCCAAAGCTCTGCTCTGTATGGTTGATGTGCTTTCAAACCTAAGACCAAAGCTTGATAGCTCTAGTGCCCACTCGACGATCCTGCCTATTGCTTCTGGGTTCTGCAATATCCTCTTCAGCGGAAAGCGAGTGACCACTGTTATCTCATGTGCTTGGAAGTAGTGGCGCAGCTTTCTCGAAGCCATGAGGAGGCCGAAAAGCAGCTTCTGCACCCCAGAGTATCTTGATCTAGCCCCCTGCAAGAGGGAACTTACAAAATAAACTCGGCGCTGCACCATCTTCTTTCGCACTTCTCCTTATTCCTGCGCAGACTTGTCCTTGTCGGGGTCAGAGCTTGTCGGGGAAGCCCCCTGCTTGTCGCTGGATGTGCCTGCCGGGGCTGTGGGCTCCTCCACTGTCTCCCTCTCTGCTACCAACGCAGCACTAACCACTTGATTGGTTGCTGCTAAGTACAGCAGCAACTTCTCTTGCGGCATAGGTGCGATAAGTATAGGAGTGGAGGACAGGTATCCTTTCAAGTCATGCAGCGCTGCCTCCGCTTCCGGAGTCCATTTCATAGGACCTGCCTTTTTCAAGATTTTGAAGAAAGGCAGGGCGCGTTCTGCAGACTTTGAAATGAACCTGCTGAGGGCAGCCACACAACCAGCAAGTCTCCGTACATCCTTGACGCGCTTTGGGGCTTCGATCTGCTCGATGGCCTTGATCTTGTCGGGATTGGCTTCAATCCCCCTCTGGGACACAAAGAACCCGAGAAGCTTGCCGGAGGGGACTCCGAAGACGCACTTCTCGGGGTTCAGCTTGAGTTGTATCTTGCGCAGGTTTGCAAAAGTCTCATCCAGGTCTTGAATTAGGGTATCCTTGTCCTTGCTCTTGGCCACTATATCATCTATGTAGGCTTCTACATTCCTGTGTATCTGTGGCTCAAAAGCAGTGTGGACTACCCTTGCAAATGTTGAGCCCGCATTCTTCAGTCCAAAGGGCATGCGTATGAAACAGTAAGTGCCACATGGAGTAATGAATGCGGTCTTCTCTTCATCTTCTTCAGCCATGAATATCTGGTGATAGCCTCAGTATGCGTCAAGAAATGAAAGCAACTCACATCCAGCCGTGGAGTCAACGATCTGGTCAATGCGCGGCAAGGGAAATGGATCCTTGGGACAAGCTTTATTCACATCAGTGAAGTCTATAAAAAGTCTCCACTTCCCATTAGCTTTGCGCACGACAACTGGATTTGCCAACCACGTAGGATGAAGTACACCTCTAACAAGGCCTGCTGCTTCCAACTTCTTGATCTCTTCGGCAATGAACTCTTGGCGCTCCACCGCTTGCTTCCCGACCTTCTGCTTGACGGGCCGCGCGTCAGGACAAACAACAAGCTTGTGCTCAATTACCTTCCTGGGAACGCCGGGGATGTCAGACGGTTGCCATGCAAACACGTCGACATTCGCCCGCAGGAAGGTAACGAGCACGCTTTCCTATTTGGGGTCGAGCGTAGCATTGATGGTGAAGGTACCACCAGTGCCGTCCTCCTTGGCGGACACTTTCTTGGTTGCGGGTGGAGCTGCCATTCCTTTCTTGCACTTGCCGGTGGAGCTCGATGGTGCGTCCTCGACGGCAGCGCAGCACTCCGAAGAGGTGCGTTTGCCGGAGTGGGCCCCAGAGCTCTTGCCGGACTTGGTCTTGGTCTTCCCCCCGAGAGCTTCAGCGGCAAGTGTGTTGCTGTCTCCCGCGGCTGCTGCGTCCCGATAGATCTTGTCGGCGCAAATAAGCGCGTCCTTCTTGTCGCCGGGGACAGAGATGACGCTTATTGGCCCTGGCATCTTGAGCATATTGTATGCATGGTGAGAGGCTGCCATGAACTTGGCGAGCGTAGGACAGCCAAGTATCCCATTGTATGGCAATGGGATATCGGCGACGTCGAAGGTGATCCTCTCTGTCCTGAAGTTTAGCTCTCCGCCAAAGGTCACTGGCAGTGTGATCTTCCCCTTCGGCTTGCTCCTTCCTGGGTTGATTGAAGGAAATATGCCCTAGAGGCAATAATAAAGTTGTTATTTATATTTCCTTATATCATCATAAATGTTTATTAGTCATGCTAGAATTGTATTAACCGGAAACTTAGTACATGTGTGAATACATAGACAAAACAGAGTGTCCCTAGTATGCCTCTACTAGACTAGCTCATTGATCAAAGATGGTTATGTTTCCTAACCATAGACATGAGTTGTCATTTGATCAACGAGATCACATCATTAGGAGAATGATATGATGGACAAGACCCATCCGTTAGCATAGCACTATGATCGTTTAGTTTTACTGCTATTGCTTTCTTCATGACTTATACATGTTCCTATGACTATGAGATTATGCAACTCCCGAATACCGTAGGAACACCTTGTGTGCTATCAAACATCACAACGTAACTGGGTGATCATAAAGATGCTCTACAGGTGTCTCCGAAAGTATTCGTGGTGTTGGCATAGATCAAGATTAGGATTTGTCACTCCGAGTGTCGGAGAGGTATCTCTGGGCCCTCTCGGTAACACACATCACAATAAGCCTTGCAAGCAAAAGACTAATGAGTTAGTCACGAGATGATGTGTTATGGAATGAGTAAAGAGACTTGCCGGTAACGAGATTGAACTAGGTATGGAGATACCGACGATCGAATCTCGGGCAAGTAACATACCGATGACAAAAGGAACAACGTATGTTGTTATGCGGTTTTGACCGATAAAAGATCTTCGTAGAATATGTAGGAGCCAATATGAACATCCAGGTTCCGCTATTGGTTATTGACCGGAGATGAGTCTCGGTCATGTCTACATAGTTCTCGAACCCGTAGGGTCCGCACGCTTAACGTTTGATGACGATCGGTATTATGAGTTTATGAGTTTTGATGTACCGAAGGTAGTTCGGAGTCCCGGATGAGATCACGGACATGACGAGGAGTCTCGGAATGTCCGAGACATAAAGATTGATATATTGGACGACTATATTCGGACACCGGAAGTGTTCCGGAAAAGTTTCGGATTTAACGGGATTGCCGGAGGGGGTTACCAGAACCCCCTACGAAGGGGGATGGTCCATAGTGGGCCTTATGGAAAAGAGAGAGGCAGCCCATAGGGGCTGGCTGGCACCCCACCTAGGGTTCCTAGTTGGACTAGGATTGGGGGGCGCCACCTCTCCCTCTTTTCCTTTCCCTCTCTTCCTTCTTTGGTAGTTCCTACTAGGAATAGGATTGCAATCCTATTCCTAGTAGGATTGCACCCCTAGCCGCACCATAGAAGGGCCGGCCGGCCTCCCCCCTTGCTCCTTTATATACGGGGGCAGGGGGCACCCAAAGACACACAAGTTGAATTGTTCCAGCCGCGTGCGGTGCCCCCCTCCACAGAAACACACCTCGGTCATACCGTCACGGTGCTTAGGCGAAGCCCTGCGCCGGTGAATACATCATATCCGTCACCACGCCGTCGTGCTGACGAAACTCCCCCGTGAAGCTCAACTGGATCAAGAGCTCGTGGGACGTCATCAAGCTGAACGTGTGCTGAACGCGGAGGTGCCGTACGTTTGGTGCTTGATCGGTTGACGTCATCAAGAAGTTCGACTACATCAACCGCGTCACTTGACGCTTACGCTTCCGGTCTACGAGGGTATGTAGACACACTCTTCCCTCTCGTTGCTATGCATCTGGTAGATAGATCTTGCGTGATCGTAGGAAAGTTTTAAAATACTACGTTCCCCAACAGTGGCATCATGAGCCAGGTCTATGCGTAGATGATATGCACGAGTAGAACACAATAAGTTGTGGGCGATACTAGTCATACTGCTTACCAGCATGTCATACTTTGCTTCGGCGGTATTGTGAGATGAAGCGGCCCGGACCGACATTACGCGTACGCTTACGCGAGACTGGTTTCACCGTTACGAGCACTCGTTGCTTAAAGGTGACTGGCGGGTGTCTGTCTCTCTCACTTTAGCTGAATCAAGTGTGGCTACGCTCGGTCCTTGTGAAGGTTAAAACAGCACATACTTGACGAAACATCGTTGTGGTTTTGTATGCGTAGGTAAGAACGGTTCTTGCTAAGCCCGTAGCAAGCATGTAAAACTTGCAACAACAAAGTAGAGGACGTCTAACTTGTTTTTGCAGGGCATGTTGTGATGTGATATGGTCAAGACATGATGAGTTATACGGTTTTGTATGAGATGATCATGTTTTGTAAAGTTATCGGCAACTGGCAGGAGCCATATGGTTGTCGCTTTATTGTATGAAATGCAATCGCCATGTAATTGCTTTACTTTATCACTAAGCGGTAGCGATAGTCGTAGAAGCAATAGTTGGCGAGACGACAACGATGCTACGATGGAGATCAAGGTGTCACGCCGGTGACGAAGGTGATCATGACGGTGCTTTGGAGATGGAGATCAAAAGCACAAGATGATGATGGCCATATCATGTCACATATTTTGATTGCATGTGATGTTTATCTTATTATGCTTCTTATTTTGCTTAGAACGACGGTAGAATTATAAGATGATCCCTTACTAAA
>LR738715.1:870789912-870898580 GCA_902687465.1 Secale cereale | reverse complement strand
AATTTCAAGGTATAAGTGTTCTCCCTGAGTATGCACCGTTGCGAAAGTTCGTCGTGCCGAGACACCACGTGATGATCGGGTGTGATAAGCTCTACGTTCAAATACAACGGGTGTAAGCCAGTTTTGCACACGCAGAATACTCGGGTTAAACTTGACGAGCCTAGCATATGCAGATATGGCCTCGGAACACTGGAGACCGAAAGGTCGAACGTGAATCATATAGTAGATATGATCAACATAAGATGTTCACCATTGAAACTACTCCATCTCACGTGATGATCGGACATGGTTTAGTTGATTTGGATCACGTGATCATTTAGATGACCGGAGGGATGTCTATCTAAGTGGGAGTTCTTAAGTAATATGATTAAATTGAACTTTAATTTATCATGAAGTTAGTCCTGGTAGTATTAGCATATCTATGTTGTAGATCAATAGCTCGCGATGTTGCTCCCCGTTTATTTTTCATATGTTCCTACAGAAAACCAAGTTGAAAGATGATAGTAGCAATGATGCGGAATTGTTCCGTGATCTGAGGATTATCCTCATTGCTGCACAGAAGAATTATGTCCTTGATGCACCAATAGGTGACAGACCTATTGCAGGAGCAGATGTAGACGTTATGAACGTTTTGACAAAAGCTCGATATGATGACTACTTGATAGTTTAGTGCACCATGCTTTACGGCTTATAACCGGAACTTCAAAAACGTTTTGAAACGCCACGGAGCATAAGAGATGTTCCAAGAGTTGAAATTAGTATTTCATACTCATGCCCGTGTCGAGAGGTATAAGACCTCTGACAGTACTTTGCCTACAAGATGGAGGAGAATAGCTCAACCAGTGAGCATGTGCTCAGATTGTCTGGGTAGTACAATTGCTTGAATCAAGTGGGAGTTAATCTTCCAGATAAGATAGTAATTGACAAAGTTCTCTAGACACTATCACCAAGTTAGTAGAACTTCGTGATGAACTATAATATGCAAGGGATGACGAAAGTAATTCCCGAGCTCTTCACGATGCTGAAATCGGCGAAGGTAGAAATCAAGAAAGAGCATTAAGTGTTGATGGTTAACCAGATCACTTGTTTCAAGTAAAGGGCAAAGGGATAGAAGGGGAACTTCAAGAAGAATGACAAGCAAGTTGTCACTCCTGTGAAGAAACCCAAAGCTAAACTCAAGCCTGAAACAAGTGCTTCTACTACAAAGAAAATGGTCACTAGAAGTGGAACTGCCCTAGATATTTGGCGGATAAGAAGGATGGCAAAGTGAACAAAGGTATATTTGATATACATATTATTGATGTGTATTTTACTAGTGTTCATAGCAACCCCTCGGTATTCGATATTGGTTCAGTTGCTAAAGAGTAGTAACTCGAAATGGGAGTTGCATAATGAACAGAAACTAGTTAAAGGATGAAATGATGATGTGTATTGGAAGTAGTTCCAAGATTGATATGATCATCATCGCACGCTCCCTATACTTTCGGGATTAGTGTTGAACCTAAATAAGTGTTATTTGGTGTTGAGCATGAATATGATTTGATCATGTTTATTGCAATACGGTTATTCATGTAAGCTAGAGAATGATTGTTGTTCTGTTTACATGAATAAAACCTTCTATGGTCATACACCCAATGAAAATGGTTTGTTGGATCTCGATCGTGGTGATACACATATTCATAATATTGAAGCCAAAAGATGCAAGGTTAATAATGATAGTGCAACTTATTTGTGGCACTGCCGTTTAGGTCATATTGGTGTAAAGCGCATGAAGAAACTCCATAGTGATGGACTTTTGGAATCACTTGATTATGAATCACTTGGTGATTGCGAACCATGCCTCATGGGCAAGATGACTAAAACTCCGTTCTCCGGAACTATGGAGCGAGCAACAGATTTGTTGGAGATCATACATACAGATGTATGTGGACCAATGAGTGTTGAAGCTCGCGGCGGGTATCGTTATTTTCTGACCTTCACTGATGATTTGAGCAGATATGGGTATATCTACTTAATGAAGCACAAGTCTGAAACATTTGAAAAGTTCAAAGAATTTCAGAGTGAAGTGGAGAATCATCGTAACAAGAAAATAAGAGTTTCTACGATATGATCGTAGAGGTAAAATATTTGAGTTAGCGAGTTTGGCCTTCAGTAAAAACAATGTGAAATAGTTTCACTACTCACGCCATCTGGAACACCATAGTGTAATGGTGTGTCCGAACATCATAACCGTACTTTATTAGATATGGTGCGATCGATGATGTCTCTTACCGATCTACTACTATCGCTTTTGGGGTTATGCATTAGAGACAACTACATTCACGTTAAATAGGGCACCATCTAAATCCGTGGAGATGACACCGTATGAACTGTGGTTTGACAAGAAACCTAAGCTGTCATTTCTTTAAGTTTGGCACTGCGATGCTTATGTGAAAAAGTTTCAACATGATAAGCTCGAACCCAAATCGGAGAAGTAAATCTTCATAGGATACCCAAAAAGAAACTGTTGGGTACACCTTCTATCACAGATCCTAAGGCAAGGTCTTTGTTGCTAAGAGTGGATCCTTTCTAGAGAAGGAGTTTCTCTCGAAAGAAGTGAGTGGGAGGAAAGTAGAACTTGATGAGGTAATTGTACCTTCTCCCGAATTGGAAAGGTAGTACATCACAGAAACTCGTTCCAGTGATTCCTACACCAATTAGTGAGGAAGCTAATGATGATGATCATGAAACTTCAGATCAAGTTTCTGCTGAACTTCGTAGATCGACCAGAGTTCGTTCCGCACCAGAGTGGTACGGCAACCCAGTTCTGGAAGTCATGTTACTAGAGCATGATGAACCTACGAACTATGAGGAAGCGATGATGAGCCCAGATTCCGCAAAATGGCTTGAGACCATGAAATCTGAGATGGGATCCATGTATTAGAACAAAGTATGGACTTTGGTTGACTTGCCCGATGATCGGCAAGCCATCGAAAATAAATGGATCTTCAAGAGGAAGACCGACGCAAACGGTAATGTTACTTTTTACAAAGCTCGACTTGTTGCGAAAGGGTTTCGACAAGTTCAAGGAGTTGACTACGATGAGACTTTCTCACCCGTAGCGATGCTTAAGTCTGTCCGAATCATGTTAGTAATTGCCGCATTTTATGAAATCTGGCAAATGGATAACAAAACTGCATTCTTTAATGGATTTATTACAGAAGACTTGTATATGATGCAACCAGAAGTTTTTGTCAATCCTAAAGGTGCTAACAAAATGTGCAAGCTCCAGCGATCCATCTATGGACTAGTGCAAGCATCTCGGAGTTGGAATATACGCTTTGATAAGTTAATCAAAGCATATAGATTTATACAGACTTGCGGTGAAGCCTGTATTTACAAGAAGTGAGTGGGAGCACTACAACCTTTCTAATAAGTATACGTGAATGACATATTGTCGATCGGAAATGATGTAGAATTTTCTGGAAAGCATAAAGGAGTGTTTGAAAGGAGTTTTTCAAAGAAAGACCTTGGTGAAGCTGCTTACATATTGGGCATCAAGATCTATAGAGATAGATCAAGACGCTTGATAAGACTTTCGATGAGTAGATACCTTGATAAGATTTTGAAGTAGTTCAAAATGGATCAGTCAAAGAAGGAGTTCTTGCCTGACTTGTAAGGTGTGAAGTTAAGTAAGACTCAAAGCCAGACCACGGCAGAAAAAATATAGAGAGAATGAAAGTCATTCCCTATGCCTCAGCCATAGGTTCTATAAAGTATGCCATGCTGTGTACAAAACACGTTGTGTACCTTGCCATGAGTTTGACAGGGAGGTATAATAGTGATCCAGGAGTAGATCACTGTACAGAGGTCAAAATTTCCTTAGTAATTGGATGACTAAGGAAATGTTTCTCGATTATGGAGGTGATAAAGAGTTCGTCGTAAAGGGTTACGCCGATGCAAGCTTTGACACTAAATCCAGATGACTCTAAGTATCAATCTGGATGCGTATTGAAAGTGGGAGCAATTAGCTAGAGTAGCTCCATGCAGAGCATTGTAGACATAGAAATTTGCGAAATACATACGGATCTGAATGTGACAGACCCGTTGACTAAACTTCTCTCACAAGCAAAACATGATCACACCTTATTACTCTTGGGTATTAATCACATAGCCATGTGAACTAGATTGTTGACTCTAGTAAACCCTTTGGGTGTTGGTCACATGGTGATGTGAACTATGGGTGTTATTCACATAACGATGTGAACTATCAGTATTAAATCAGATGGCGATGTGAGCTAGATTATTGACTCTAGTGCAAGTGGGAGACTGAAGGAAATATGCCCTAGAGGCAATAATAAAGTTGTTATTTATATTTCCTTATATCATGATAAATGTTTATTATTCATGCTAGAATTGTATTAACCGGAAACTTAGTACATGTGTGAATACATAGACAAAACAGAGTGTCCCTAGTATGCCTCTACTAGACTAGCTCATTGATCAAAGATGGTTATGTTTCCTAACCATAGACATGAGTTGTCATTTGATCAACGAGATCACATCATTAGGAGAATGATGTGATGGACAAGACCCATCCGTTAGCATAGCACTATGATCGTTTAGTTTTACTGCTATTGCTTTCTTCATGACTTATACATGTTCCTATGACTATGAGATTATGCAACTCCCGAATACTGTAGGAACACCTTGTGTGCTATCAAACGTCACAACGTAACTGGGTGATCATAAAGATGCTCTACAGGTGTCTCCGAAAGTATTCGTGGTGTTGGCATAGATCAAGATAAGGATTTGTCACTCCGAGTGTCAGAGAGGTATCTCTGGGCCCTCTCGGTAACACACATCACAATAAGCCTTGCAAGCAAAAGACTAATGAGTTAGTTACGGAACGAGTAAAGAGACTTGCCGGTAACGAGATTGAACTAGGTATGGAGATACCGACGATCGAATCTCGGGCAAGTAACATACCGATGACAAAAGGAACAACGTATGTTGTTATGCGGTTTTGACCGATAAAAGATCTTCGTTGAATATGTAGGAGCCAATATGAACATCCATGTTCCGCTATTGGTTATTGACCGGAGATGAGTCTCGGTCATGTCTACATAGTTCTCGAACCCGTAGGGTCCGCACGCTTAACGTTTGATGACGATCGGTATTATGAGTTTATGAGTTTTGATGTACCGAAGGTAGTTCGGAGTCCCGGATGAGATCATGGACATGATGAGGAGTCTCGGAATGTCCGAGAAATAAAGATTGATATATTGGACGACTATATTCGGACACCGGAAGTGTTCCGGAAAAGTTTTGGATTTAACGGGATTGCCGGAGGGGGTTACCGGAACCCCCTACGAAGGGGGATGGTCCATAGTGGGCCTTATGGAAAAGAGAGAGGCAGCCCATAGGGGCTGGCCGGTGCCCCACCTAGGGTTCCTAGTTGGACTAGGATTGGGGGGCGCCACCTCTCCCTCTTTTCCTTTCCCTCTCTTCCTTCTTTGGTAGTTCCTACTAGGAATAGGATTGCAATCCTATTCCTAGTAGGATTGCACCCCTAGCCGCACCATAGAAGGGCCGGCCGGCCTCCCCCCTTGCTCCTTTATATACGGGGGCAGGGGGGCACCCAAAGACACACAAGTTGAATTGTTCCAGCCGTGTGCGGTGCCCCCCTCCAGAGAAACACACCTCGGTCATACCGTCGCGGTGCTTAGGCGAAGCCCTGCGCCGGTGAATACATCATATCCGTCACCACGCCGTCGTGCTGACAAAACTCTCCCGTGAAGCTCAACTGGATCAAGAGCTCGTGGGACATCATCAAGCTGAACGTGTGCTGAACGCGGAGGTGCCGTACGTTCGGTGCTTGATCTGTTGAATCGCGAAGAAGTTCGACTACATCAACCGCGTCACTT
The DNA here is from genome assembly GCA_902687465.1 of Secale cereale. Taxonomy (NCBI): domain Eukaryota; kingdom Viridiplantae; phylum Streptophyta; class Magnoliopsida; order Poales; family Poaceae; genus Secale; species Secale cereale. The sequence continues at coordinate 870,892,674 of LR738715.1, read as the reverse complement.
GACGCTTCCGCTTCCGGTCTACGAGGGTATGTAGACAGACTCTTTTCTCTCGTTGCTATGCATCTGGTAGATAGATCTTGCGTGATCGTAGGAAAATTTTCAAATACTACGTTCCCCAACATTGATCCCTTGGAAAGTTCCGGTTTCTTCGAGCTCGCTGTCGGGGATCTGCAGCTTCCGGATTACAGCAGAGGAGATCAAGTTTAGGCCGGCCCCGCCGTCAACCAACATCTTGGTGACCTTGAGGTTGCGGATTGTTGGTGAAACCAACATCGGCAAGCACCCGACCGCAGTGGTGCGGTCAGGGTGGTCCTCAAGGTCGAAGATGATGGGCGTGCTGGACCACTTCAGTAGCTTGCGCGACTCGACGGGTGGCTCTGCCGCATTCACTTCCTGCACCCACTGCTTGAGTTGGCGGTGGGAAGTGTGCAGAGAGGCACCTCCATCGACGCACAGAACTTCTGTGGCCTTCTGGAACTCCTGTTCGCTGTTATCTCCATCATCCATGTCCTCGTCATCGTCTTCATCTTCATCCTTGTCGCGGCCCCGGGGAGGTCTATCTCCTTGCCGCTGCTTGGCCTTGCCGCGGCGCCCTCCCCGGCCATTGAATGGCCGCTTCTTGCCGGACTCACCTCCGCCTCCTTGGGCCTTCTCCTTGTCGCGTCGCTCGTATTCAGTCTTCTGCTGCTCTACGAGGTATTCGACCCTCTTGCAGTTCTGGAGATCGTGGCCCTTGGTGCGGTGGATCTTGCAGTACTGCTTGTCGGAGCCGTCCTGCTTGTCGGAGGCGGCTACAGTGGCAGGCTCCTTGCCGGAGCCTCCAGCCTGAGTTTTCTTGTCGCCAGCCTCCTTGCCGGACTTCTCCATAGCCAGTACTTCCTTGTTCTTCTTCTTCTTGTTGTTCCACCGCCGGTTTTTCCTTGCCGGGGCGGCATCCTCGCTGTCACTTCCTCCTGCTCCAGTATCCTCTACGGGGAGTCTCCTCCCTTCTTCAGCGCGCGCACACTTGTCAGCCAGAGCGTAAAGCTCGCTGACGTCCCGGATCTTGGTCATCGCCATTTCCTCCCTCATCCGGCGGTTACGCACGTTCTGGTGGAACGCGCTAATAACCGCGGCAGGGTGGACATCCGGGATGTTGTGCTGAACGCGGCTGAACCTCTGGATGTACTTTTGCAGGGACTCTCCCTCCTTCTGGGCAAGAATGTGGAGATCGCTCTCCTGGCCGTGTGGTTTGTGGCCGCCCGTGAAGGCGCCAACAAACTGGTGGCACAGATCTGCCCAAGAAGAGATGGAGTTCTCCGGCAAGTGCATAAGCCAAGATCTGACGTTTGGCTTAAGCACGAGCGGGAAGTAGTTCGCTAAGATCTTCTCGTCGCGTCCTCCGGCAGCCTGCACCGCAATGGTGTAGATGCTGAGGAACTCCGAGGGATGGGTCTTGCCGTCGTACTTCTCGGGTACGTCGGGCTTGAAGTTCTTCATGCTGGGCCACTGGACTTGCCGCAGCTCTCGGGTGAACGCTGGGCAACCTGCCGCGTACGGCAAGTCGCCTGGTTCACCGGGCGCATGCAAGTCGACAGCGGTCCCAGCGCGCTGGTCTGACTGTCGCCGTGCTTCTCTTCGACGCTCGATGCGAGTTCGAGCATCCTCTTGTCGCCTGTCGTCGAGGACTTGGCGCTGATCGCGGCGAGCTCGCGGATCTGACGACGCCGTAGAGTCGTCGTCGACGTTGATCCGGCGAGCTGGCAATTTTTGCTTCTGCGGCGGGGAGTGCACGGTAGTTGCACCCCCTGTGGTCTTGTCTCCATCAGCCTTCGCTTGGCTGGCTTGCCGCGGCCGCGATGTCGCCGGCTGCTGCGGCGTGTCGTTGTTGGCGAAGGCGATGAGGCTTTGGATTGTGGCCATCCAGTCTTCGGCCTTATCTGCCGCTGGAGGGAAGTCGAGGAGCAGCTGAGCTCTAGCTAGAGCTTCAGCTGGAGAGGAGGGAAGCGGTGGCGAACGGTGCGAGGAGCGAGACATGCTCGGACTTCTAACAACGTTAGAAGGAGCAGGTTCTCGTCCCGGCGACCGCGGCTTGCTCGTGCCGGCGCGTTGGCCTTGAGCATCCCGTGACCCGCCTGCTTGGCTACGTCCCAGCAAGCGTATGGTACCCTGGGTACCACGTCGCTGCTAGCCCGGCACCTCCTGAGAGGGGCGCGGTGCATGCACGGACACCGAGGCCTTTGAGTTCGCCCGGTCGTCCGTCTTGTCCTTGGACTTGGCGGCGCCGTGAGTGTCCTCGCCGGCGTCCACCCTTCCGCCAGCGTCTACCCCACCAACCGTTGGTCTGGTGGTGGTGGGATCGACGCAGACGGGCCTCCGACCTCCGAAGCTTTCTTCTTCGGCGGCATGCTGGTGTAGTCGATGAGGTTGTTGAAGCTGGAAAGGTTGCTGAAGGTTGCGCCCGCGTGAGCGCCGGATCAGGTTCGCACAACCTCGACGCTCCCCTACCTGGCACGCCAAAGATGTTGGGGAAACTGGTCGCCCACGAACACCTATGGGACCGGAGCCCGTTTTTGGTCCGGCAAGGGAGCGGAAGGAGCACGAAGAGCGGATCGAGGGGCACACGCGAGAAGTTTACCCAGGTTCGGGCCGCACGGAAGCGTAAAACCCTACTCCTGCTTTGGTTTTGCTATTGAGTTCTTGAGCTCGGGAGCTTGCAGATCAACAGTGCTAGCTACACCGAGCGTGGGAGTGATCAAGTTTCTGGAATCCCCACCCCCTCTACGTTGTGCATGGGCCTCCTTTTATAACTCAAAGGGGTCACCGACAGGTGTCAACGTAGAGGAGGGTAAAAGTGTAAAAAGGGTGGTAGTTGTAACAGTGCATGTATAGTGTATGTACAGTGGTCTACACCTAACCTTGACGGTGGGGGACAAGGGCATTGAATGCTCGTCGCCGTCACCCCAAAAGCGTCCGCCCGGGCGTCTCCGTTCGCCACGATGGTGGCCTCGTCACCGCGGCTCGCCACCGTGTACCCCAGGCTGCACAGCCGTCTGCCACGTGCCCCTGGAAGGGCCCCAGGGCGACGCGTGGATATATGAGCTGGAGCGCGGGCACACAGCGAAAGCTTCCCCCGACAAGCACCTTGCCGGGGTTGCTCGCTTGCCGGGTCCGGAAGCTTGTCGCTTCCCGGGTCCTGCCGGGGCGCGTGATGCGCCACGATGCGTCCTCTGAGATGTTGTTTTCTGGTCTTCCTGGCAAGCTCCTCTTGCCAGGGTCTTGTGAAAAATAGAGTGGTCTTGTGCTTGGAGCAGCCTTCCTGGCAAGCTCCTCTTGCCGGGGCCTTGTTCTTCTGACTTGTATACTTTGTTCTTGAATGGCTACAAGGGAACTAGAGCGGGCTTTGGCGGGCACGTGGTGAGCCCAACCACGGGACGCTGCTACTGCCCGTGCACAAGTCGGGATACTAAGGTACCCCTACTTTAGTACACCGACACAGCTGTTGGATATACTCTTGATGATTTAAAGGGCATTAGTCCCATTCTATGTCAACACAAGATTAATATGGAACCTGATGCTAAACCCGTTGTTGATCACCAATGTCGGTTGAATCTGATGATGAAAGAAGTGGTAAGAACTGAAATATTGAAACTTCTGAAGCAGGTATAATCTATCCTATAGCTGATAGTAGATGGGTAAGTCATGTTCATTGCGTTCCTAAGAAAGGAGGTATTACTGTTGTTCCCAGTGATAAGAATGAACTTATTCCATAAAGAATTGTTACAGGCTATAGAATGGTAATTGATTTTAGAAAATTAAACAAAGCTACTAGGAAAGATCATTACCCTGTGCCTTTCATTGATCAAATGCTATAAATATTATCTAAGCACACACACTTTTGCTTCCTTGATGGATATTCTGGTCTTTCACAAATACCTGTTTCTCAACCTGATCAAGAAAAGACCACTTTTACTTGTCCTTTTGGAACTTATGCTTATAGACGTATGCCTTTTGGTTTATGCAATGCACCTGCTACCTTTCAAAGATGCATGACTGCTATATTCTTTAATTTTTGTGAAAAGATTGTTGAGGTTTTAATGGATGACTTTCTATGTATGGGAAGTCTTTTGATGATTGTTTAAGCAATCTTGTACGAGTTTTGCAGAGATGTGAGCAAACTAATCTTGTCTTGAATTGGGAGAAGTGCCACTTTATGGTTAACGAAGGTATTGTTTTGGGCCATAAATTTTTTGAAAGAGGTATTAAAGTGGACAAAGCAAAGGTTGATGCAATTGAGAAAATACCATGTCCTAAAGATATCAAAGATATTTGTAGTTTCCTAGGTCATGCTGGTTTCTATAGGAGATTTATCAAAGACTTTTCTAAAATTTCTAGGCCCCTTACAAATCTTTTGCAAAAGGATAATCCTTTTGTTTTTATGATGATTGTTTAGAAGCCTTTGAAACACTCAAGAAAGCCTAAATTTCTACACCTATTGTTCAACCACCTGATTGGAACCTACCTTTTGAAATTATGTGTGATGCTAGTGATTATGTTGTTGGTGCTATTCTAGGACAAAGAGTTGATAAAAACTAAATGTTATTCATTGTCCTAGTAAGACTCTATACAGTGCTCAAAGAAATTATGCTACTACTGAAAAAGAGTTTCTAGCAGTGGTGTTTGCTTGTGATAAATTTAGATCTTACATTGTTGATTCAAAAGTAATTGTTCACACCGATCATGCTGCTATAAAATATCTTATGGAAAAGAAAAATGCTAAACCTAGACTTATTCGATGGGTTATCTTGCTACTAGAATTTGATTTACATTGCATCGGTATAAAAGGAGCAGAGAACCCCGTAGCTGATAACTTGTCTAGGCTTGAAAATGTGCTTGATGACCCACTACCTATTGATGATAGTTTTCCTGATGAGCAGTTAGCTACAATAAATGTTTCTCATAACACTCCTTGGTATGCTGACTATGCTAATTATATTGTTGCTAAATATTTACCACCTAGCTTTACTTACCAACAAAAGAAAAAAATCTTCTATGATTTAAGACATTACTTTGGGATGACCCACATCTTTATAAAGAAGGAGTAGATGGTATTATTAGACGTTGTGTACCTGAGCATGAACAGGAACAAATCCTACGGAAATGTCACTCCGAAGCTTATGGAGGACATCATGTGGGAGACAGAACTTCAAGGATGCTCGTAAGTTCGTCTTGTCTTGTGATGAATGCCAAAGAATAGGTAATATCGGTAAGCGTCAAGAAATGCCTATGAATTATTCTCCTGTTGTTGAACCATTTGATGTTTGGGGTTTTGATTACATGGGAACTTTCCCTTCTTCTAATGGGCATACACATATTTTGGTTGCTATTGATTATGTTACTAAGTGGGTAGAAGCTATTCCAACTAGTAGTGCTGATCACAACACACAACACCTCTAGTAAAATGCTTAAGGAAGTTATTTTCCCAAGATTTGGAGTCCCTAGATATTTAATGATTGATGGTGGCTCACACTTTATTCATGGCGCTTTCTGTAAAATGCTTGACAAGTAAGATGTTAACCATAGAATTGCATCACCCTATCATCCTTAGTCTAGTGGTCAAATTAAACTCAGCAATAGGGAAATAAAATCGATATTGCAAAAGACTGTCAATAGGTCTCGAAAGATTTGGTGCAAGAAATTGGATGATGCACTTTGGGCTTATAGAACAACCTACAAAAATCCCATGGGTAGGTCTCCTTATAAAATGGTTCATGGAAAAGCTTGTCATTTGCCTCTTGGATTAGAACATAAAGCATATTAGGCAATTAAAGAACTGAATTATGATTTCAAACTTGCCGGTGAAAAGAGGTTATTTGATATTAGCTCACTAGATGAATGGATAACCCAAGCTTATGAAAATGCCCAGTTATTCAAAGAAAAAGTTAAAAGATGGCATGATAAAAGAATCCCAAAATGTGAGTTCAAGGTTGGAGAATATTTTTTATTATACAACTATTGTTTCAGATTCTTTGCAGGAAAACTCCTCTCCAAATGGGAAGGACCCTATGTTATCGAGGAGGTTTATCGGTCCACAGATGTCAAAATAAATAGGGATTTTTACATCTGTGCCCCTGGTTCCTTAGCTCTACTCATCCATCCCCACGCTCTTAACTTTTGCTCACTTTTTCCCACTCCCTTTCCCGAAACCCTCAGAACAGGTTATAAGGGATGTCACCATCGGGTCAGTGCTTTGACCGTTAACTCTGATGATTGGGGCCGCGTTGGGGGTGTAGCTGTTCTACCGTTGGGTTGAGGTTTCATTGGGCCGTCCCTTCCATTAAACGCCTGTGCGGGCCGCCATGACAGAAGCCTGCTATGGATGCACCCAACAAGCCTGCCTGCATGCGTTGATGCGCCGACCGAGCCTTCATGCGCCGACCGAGCCTGCATGCACTGATGCATGCCGCCCTGATGCACGGATGGAGCCGCTTTCGTGCACGCCAGCCGCAACGGATGCAACGACGGTCGCTCCCGCTGGTTCCTCTCTTCTCGCACACTTGTCTCCTCAATTTAGAACCCGTTTTGCTATGACAAATTGAACAAATATGTTGTGGCTGGATGCACTCTTTAGATAGAAAATTTAATAATGGAACTTGATAAAAGGGCCAACAAGCCCATAGCATCTCTCACATAGTTCAATGGGATTACAACTTAACATAACATAGACTAAAAAAATAGATAGATGGTTTAGAACCCTAGACGCCGCCTTCTCCACCTCGCTCCTTTTCTAGGCGCCCTTCACTGCTTCTCCGGGGCGTTGTCGATGGGATAGGGAAGAGTGTGCATGCGGGATGCGGTGGGGAAGATGTTGGTGTACTCCGTGAACATGTTGTGGGTGGTGAAAGCGATGAACTCGCTGCCAAACCAAAACACCCGGCCGAGGAGGTAGAAGGTGTCGAATGTGTTGGTGAAGTGGGCAAGGAGAGCAACCACCACCCCGTTTTGGATGACCTCCTCGACACGGAACATCCTCGGAGATCCCCGCGAGAGGTGGTGGTAGCCAGACGCGAGGAAGAACTCGGTGTTGGGGAAACTGATCGCCCACGAACACCTATGGGACCGGAGCCCCTTCTCGGTACGGCAAGGGGGCGGAGGATGCACAAAGAGCGGATTGTGCCGAGCACACGAGCAGTTTACCCAGGTTCGGGCCGCACGGATGCGTAAAACCCTACTCCTGCTTTGGTTTGTTATTGAGTTCTTGGCTCGGGAGCGAGGAGAGCAACAGTATGCTCTAACCGCTAGCTAGACCGAGCGTGGAGAATGATCGATGTTCGGAACCCCCTCTACGTTGCGCATGGGCCTCCTTTTATAGGTCAAAGGGGTCACCGACACGTGGCAACGCAGTCGAGGGTAAAAGTGTAAAAGGAGTGGTAGTTGGAACAGTGTTTGTACAGTGCCCCGTACCTAACTCTGACGACAGGGGACAAGGGCATTGAATGCCCGTCGCCGTCGCCCCAAACAGTGCAAAAAGTGGCCATCAGGGGCGCCACCGTCCGCCACGACGATAGCCTAGTCATCGCCGCTTGCCATCGTGTTCCCCTGGCTGCACAGCCTTCCGCCACGTGTGCCTGGAAGGGTCCCAGGGCGACACGTGGGTGGATGTGCTGGAGCATGGGTACTTGAGTGGAAGCTTGCCGCGGCAAGTGCCTTGCCGCGGTCGCTATCTTGTCGCGCCTGGGAGCTTGTCGCTCACCGGGCCTTGCCGGGACGCGTGGCGCATCGCGGCAAGCTTCTTGATATGCCTTGGATGGCCTTCCCGGCAAGCTCCTCTCGCCGGGGTCTCGTGTCTTGAGTAATTTTGTGCCTTGAGTGGCCTTCCCGGCAAGCTCCTCTTGCCGGGGTCTTGTCTTCTGGACTTGGATACTTTGTTCTTGAATGGCTCCAAAGGAACTACGAGGGGTCTTGGCAGTCGCCTGGCTAGCCTTGCCGCGGGACGCTACAACTGCCCGTGCACAAGTTCGGGATACTAAGGTACCCCTACTTTAGTACACCGATAGGAGCCCCCGGGCCTGGGCCAGACACGGTGCCGAGCGCTGTTGGGCCAGGCCCAAAACAGTGCACGGGCACGCGCGGCCTGCAGCACGTCGTATCCAACTCCGTATCCACCGCGCCCTCCCCTAACGGCACGCGTCAATCGTGGCGTCGTGGGAGAGATCGTGGCCTGATTCTTTAATGGGAAATGCGGAACGTCCCCCTCCCCCTCCTTAAAAGCAGGGGAAACAGGGGCAGTTCCTTCCATTCGCCTGTTGCTTCTTCATCCCTCAGAAACCCCCGCCGCTCCCCTCTTCCCCGAAGGTCGAAAGAGAGCAGCGCTCCACCCCCTCCGCCGCCACCAGCACCACCAGCGCCGTCGACCTCCCCCGCCGTCCCCGCCATGGCTCCGAAAGGCGATAAGGCGAAGGCCGCGAAGTCCGCCGAGGCGCTGCGGCTAGCTGCAATGCGGAAGAAGATGGCGGTTTTGCCGCCAAAGCTTGACGCGAAGGAGATGAGGGATACCTTTTACCTCTTCTGGGAGAGGGAGACGAAGGCGCATCCGCGCACCAAGGTACTCCCCGCCGTAGCCTGCGATATGTTCCCGACCGGCTACGCCTTCTTTGCCCTGTTCTTCTACTGCGGGCTCTGCCCGCCCTATTCTGAGTTCTTCTGCGACATCATGAATACCTACGGGTTTCATCTCCTTGACTTCACCCCCAGCGCCGTCTTGACCATGGCCATTTTCGCACATCTGTGCGAAAACTTTGTCGGAGTCTACCCCAATGTAGCTCTCTTCTGCCATTACTTCACGCCCCGAGTCGAGGCGGGGTCGCCTCTGTCTGGCGGAATCTCTTGGATCTCGAGGACGCACAAGAAGGAAGCCTAACTGGAAGGGGAGCTCCGCGGCAAGTGGGATGAGTGGAGAGCCAACTGGTGTTGGATTGTAGAGGATGACCCGCAGCCATTCACTTCCCGGCGCCAAGCCCCAGTAGTACGCGGCAACGACTGGAGCGACCTGGCCCCGGAGGACATCAGACTGAAGATCGCCACCACCCGGATCCTTCGCCTCTGGCACGCCAAGCTCACTGTAGGCGCAGTCGGAGCAGACTTTCTCCGCCGCCGCATCGCCCCCTTGCAGGAGAGAAAGAGGGCTGCTTGGGAGTTCGAGAACGCGGCAGATATCATGAGGCTGCGCCCGGGCCTCAATTGGAATTTCACTGTCCTGGAGCTCAACGCGATGCTCCAGGCATTGTTCAAGTACGATTCTGCTCACCCCGAATGGTTCACGTTGCCACAAGGTGTCGTCCCGATGTGCAACAGCTCTGCGCTCAGCTCCATCCGTGCGGTGATGCCGCTGTGCGATTCCCACGGGATCGATCCCACTTGGCAAGAACCTTCCGACGAAGCTGTGCAGACATTCTTCGACAACTTGGTGAAACAGCCAGTCGATCTCGACGAGAAGAGAGGCCTCACCCGCGACACCACCGACCAGGAGATGGCATACATTGCCACCAGACTGGAAGAGGCAGCGGTAGCCGCGGCCGCGGCGAGTTCGGGTACACGATAGAGGAGGCGGAGGCAGCGGAGGCGACAAGCCTTGCCGAGGAGGAAGAGCTCCGCAAAGCGGGGAAGCTTGCCGGGCAGATCGCCGGGACAAGCGAGCCCACCGAGCTGGGCATCGAGTCGAGCGGGCCCGCCGAGCAGGGTGCCGGGTCAAGCGAGCCTGCCGAGGACTCGAGCGGCTCGCTGGAGATCGGCTCCTCCTCCTCGTCCTCGGGCAGCTCGCCACCACCAGCAAGTCCTCCAGCTCCGGCAAGGAGGCGTCTTCGCAAGGCCGCAGACGTGACGGGGCGGCAGGCGGGCCAACAGCCGCAGCGCCGAGCGCCACGCGCCACCACGACGAGCAAGGCCGCCAAGGGAGCGCCTCGCGCTTCAGCGGCAACAGGAGGGGGATCTTCCCGGACTGGCGCCCCTGTTCCCGCTGTCCCTCGTGCTTCGGCGGCAACCGGAGCGGGGTCTTCCCAGACCATCGTCCCTGCCCCCGCCAAGCGGCCGAGGGGGTCCACTCCTCCGCCTCCTCCCGCAGGGACGCGCGAGCCGGATTTTGACTTCTCCGCGCTGAGCTCCGACGAGGAGGAAGAAGAGTAAGTCTTGGCAATTCTTGTACTTCTTTAGTTCTCTGTTGTTTCTTGTCTTGTATCTCTTTCGCCTAACTCTGAACCTGTCCTTTTCAGAACTCTGGCTTAGAGGGCAGCGAAGAGGGCCAAGGTCCCAGTGATCGTCATCGAGGACGAGCCCACCGCAACGGCAGGGGGTGCGCCCGAGACAAGCTTGCCGGACCCGGCGACTGGTCTTCAGAGCAGCCCCCAGCGTAAGTTCTTTGTCCACTTTCTGGTCTCAGGCATGCTCGGGTACTCTTTCCTTGCTAACGCTTGCTTGTTGATTCGTGCAGGAGCAGAGCAGCAACATCAGGAGCGCCAGGAGACCGCCCCCGACGCGCCGCACGCCTCGACCACACCGCCGAGGGGTGGCTCTCCGGCAAGGGTGAGCACTCCGCCAAGGGAGAGTACTCTACCAAGGGCGAGCACCCCGCCAAGGGCGGGCACCCCGCCAAGGGATGGCGCTAGCAGCCCTCCGCCGGCGGGAGCTACCTCCACGCCGCCGAGGGAGAGCTCCCCGGCGAGGAACCTCACCGAGGAGCCGGCCCGCGCAGGTAAACCCTTGGACTTTTCTTCATTCAATTCTTCTTTTTTGGATATTTGCTTGACTTGTTCGTCTTTTCTTTCCTTCTGTCAGACCCGTCCGCCGCAGAGCCAATGGAGACGGAGGTCGCCGTCGAGGAGGACGCGCGTGGCAACACAGGCGACGCCGCCGCTACTGAAGGGACGGCCGGTGCTGACGAGCCGGCCGCCGATGAGGCAGCCAAAGCCGCTGGTGCGGCAGCTGAGGAGGGGTCCGGCAGTCGCAGTGACGGCCCTGAGGCCGCAGGAGCGTCGGGCGCTGCGTCAGCTACCGATCCCTCCGCTGCCGCAGCCGAGCCAGGCGCCTATCTGGAGGCCGGCAACGGTGTCTTCATCTAGCTCCCGTGGGCGTCCTCGTCCAGGGCGCCAGTCGAGGGAGAGGTCTTCGACGGGGAGGTCCTTGCCTCCGCCGGACTGAGGTTCGTCGACGCGCCAAGCAGCAGCAGCGAGCCCGAGGAGGAGCGGCTTCTGCGGAAGCTTCTGTCCCTTTACCGCGCCCGGCAAGCCAAGCTGGAGTCCCGAGAGGCTCTGGCCGCCAAAGCGGGTGCTGACTTGGAGAGGCGCGCAGAAGAGCTCCGAGCCGTCAACCAAGCGGCTCTCCGATCCTTGGCGGAGGAGCGGGAGCAGCTTGCCGAGGCGCATCAGGCATTTATTTTGGAGAAGGCAGAAGCAGAGGAGCAACAATGGCTCGCCGCCGAGGAGCTCTCCAGGCGAGAAGGTGAGCTAACACAGCGGAAGGTCGACCTCGACAGCCACGAGGACGAGCTTGCCGCGTGCGAGAGATCGCTTGGCGGAGCTTTGCAGGAGGCAAAGGATGCCGCCGCAGCTGCCGAGACCGCCAAGAGAGAATTGGAGACGAGGGTGGCGCAGCTGGAGGCCAACTTGAAGACGAGCGTCGAGGAGATCGCCGCACTTAAGCTCGAGAGGGAGAAGGACGCACACAGCCACTCCGAGCTGCAGGTCCGCCTCTCCGAGAAGGGCAAGGAGCTCGCCGTCGCCAAGGACTCCATCACCGATCTGGAGCTGAAGTTGTCCACTCTTACCACGACGCTGGATGGCGCCAGGGAGCGGGAGACGACCCTGAAGGAGGAGCTCAGGGCCGAGAAGGTGTTGCTGGACAGTGCCGCCATTTCCCAGAACAACTTTAGGTGGAACGTCGAGATATGGACGGAAGGTCTCGTCAACGCCGCCGCGGACATCGACATGGAGTTGGCGCAGCTAGGGGCGGAGTACCTCGGGTACTCCACCGACGACAACCTCCACGCCAGCGCCAAGCTTACTCTGTTCTTCAAGGGCGTGGCGACGGCCCTCCAGCAACTCCGGGAGAAGATCCCGAAGCAGCTGGCGGACGAATCGCGCAGGCTCTGCGCGGGGGCCCTCCAGAAGGTGCTGATGAAGATAGCGTACCGCAACCCCGGCCTCAACCTCACCAACGTCCTCAGGACCCTGCCGCCTGACGCCGACCAGGAGGCGCTCAAGGCCCTTGTCGCACCCATTGTGGACAAGGTGGGCGGGATCAAGAGGGTTGAAGGCGACCACGCGGACTAGGCTTTTTACTTTCTTCTTTCCTTGCCGCTGCCAACCATGTTATGAACAATAGTCTATAAGAATTGCGGCAAGTCATTTTGTAATATAACTCTATCTTAGGCGGTTAATGCAACGTTATTTCCTTTACTTGACTTCCTAGCTTTGTATGTTTTTACCCTACGCTTTTAGGGAACTTGCCGGTGTAGGCACCTTTGCCGCGAGCGCTGAGTGCGGAACTTCAGCAGCCTACTGGCGGTGCCGTCGCCGGCAAGAAACCTTGTCGTAACTAGTCGCAGCACACTTAGGTTGTTGAGCGAACTCGAAAACGAAACAAGGGCGCGACGCTAGTCACAACACACTTAAGTCGTTGAGCGTGCTCGAAACAAAGTAAGGGCACGGCTAGCCACGAGTTGGTTCCTTCGCGCACAGGTTTTCCATACAAAATGCGGTCGTTCAAGGAAGATAACTCAAAAATTTTTAAAAATTTGATTGCTCAAACTTTGGCAACTTAGCTTTTGTGTTGTCTGCTTCCCGGCAAGGCGAGACTTTCTTGAACGGCACTTGGTCCATACCACCATCTTCTCCTCCCCCCCCCCCGGCAAACTTGTGCGCGAGAGAACCTTCTTCTCCTTGAGGAAAAAAAGAAAGAAGAGAAAACGCAGATATGGAACCTTGTGGCTTGTTATTGCTTACCGGGGTAGGTGCTGCACAAAGTGTCAGATGATACATGCAGAAAAATGGAAAGCACGAAATGACAAGTTGTGCGGGGCACATAAATTTTACTGATGCATGGGGTCTGCGCCCGGCTTTGTACAAAGGATTACATGCAACAGCGGCAAGACTTGTACAAAAGGTGGTTGCCGGAGCGGATCACGACAACCGCGCCTTATGGGTAAAACTTACGAAGATGCTCGATGTTCCAGGAGTTGCTCACCGGCAAGGCATCTTCGGTCTCAAGGCGAACAGCGCCGGGCCTAGTGACTCGTTTCACCCGATAAGGGCCTTCCCACTTCGGCGTCAACTTGTTAGAATTCTTGGCGGACTGAACGCGCCGAAGAACAAGGTCGCCTTCCTTGAGACTTCTGGCGTTAACTTTGCGGCTATGGTAGCGGCGCAAAGCTTGCTGATAGCGAGCAGCTCGCACAGCGGCCTGAAGACGGTCCTCCTCAAGGAGCAGCGCGTCGTCTTGTCGCAGCTGCTCTTGCTCGAGCTCATCATAAGCGAGCACTCGAGGTGACCCGTATACGAGTTCCGTGGGGAGAACTGCCTCTGCTCCATAGACTAGAGCACAGGGTGTCTGCCTAGTGGCTCGATTTGGCGTCGTCCTGATCGACCAAAGAACCAATGGCAGCTCCTCGATCCAGTTTCTTCCGCACTTGCGCAGCTTGTCGAAAGTTCTGGCCTTGAGCCCGCGCAGCACTTCAGCGTTTGCCCTCTCCGCTTGACCGTTGCTTCTCGGGTGAGCAACAGAAGCGAAGCAGACCTTGGCACCAAGATCTTGGACGTATTGCATGAAGGTGCGACTGGTGAATTGTGTACCGTTGTTGGTGATGATCATGTTAGGGATCCCGAAACGGCAAACAATCGACCTGAAGAACTTGACTGCTGACTGTGCGGTCACCTTTCTCACTGGTTCCACTTCCGACCACTTTGTGAACTTGTCGATGGCGACGTACAAGAACTCAAAGCCCCCGGCTGCGCGGGGAAAGGGGCCGGGGATGTCGAGCCCCCAGACCGAAAATGGCCAGGACAAAGGGATCTTCTGGAGAGCTTGAGCTGGCTGATGTATCTGCTTGGAATGGAACTGGCACGCTTCACACTTGGTTACTTGTGCAGTTGCATCCTGGAGGGCTTCTGGCCAAAAGAAACCTTGCCGGAAAGCCTTGCCGGCAGTGCTCTTGCGCCAATGCGGTGACCACATATGCCTCCATGTATCTCTGCCAACAGCTTCTGTCCATCTTCCCGGGGAATACACTTCAATTTCACACCGCTGAGTCTTCTTCTGTACAGTTCGTTGCCGACAAACTGGTACATACTCGACTGCCGGGCTACTCTTTCAGCTTCTTCTTGCTCTTCGGGAGTTCTCCTGTCTGGAGAAAACGGACAATCTGCTGTGCCCATGCTGGAGCTTGTGGCTCGACAATGAGGACTAAAGGCACATCTGCTGCTGCGGGAACATCTGCTTCGACGACGAGCACCTGTGGCTCAGCCGGAGCCTGACGTTCCCCGGCAAGCTTGCCAGAGCAAAACTTGTCAGGAGCTTCCGCTTCAACGGAACAAGTCCTGGGACTTGCCGGAGCGGATTGCTCCTCAGCACTCTTGGCGTTGATCTTGGGGACTTTCTTGGCGGCGGCTTCTGGAAGCTCTGCCGGAAAGTAGTCACTAGAGACCAACTTCCTCTTCTTGTTCTGCCCAGTTGATGGTGTTACGGATGGTTGAGTCAGCTTGAGCACGAAAATCCCTGGTTCCATAGGTAATTTAAGTGCAGCGCACTTTGACAGGCCGTCGGCGATGTCGTTCTGAGCTCTTGGAATATGCTCCATCTGTAGGCCGTCAAAGTGTTCTTCAAGCTTCCTTACTTCGTCAACGTACGTTTCCATCAACGGACTCTGGTAATTTTTGTTCACTTGGCGGACGACCAACTGCGAGTGACCCCTTACAATCAGCTTCTTAATCCCAAGGTCTGCCGCGATCCTGAGACCGGCAAGCAAACCCTCATACTCTGCAGTATTGTTTGTCGCTTGCTCCTTGGGAAAGTGCATCTGGACCACGTACTTGAGGTGTTCTCCGGTGGGTGCGACAAGCAGCACACCAGCACCGGCGCCTTGCAGCGAGAAGGCACCATCAAAGTACATTATCCACTCTTTGCTCGCTTCCTTGACGGAGATGCTCGTCTCTGGAATCTCCTCGTCTGGCGTTGGCGTCCACTCGGCTATAAACTATGCCAATGCTCTGCTCTGGATAGTTGAAGTGCTTTCAAATTTGAGGCCAAAGCTTGACAGTTCTAGTGCCCACTCAACGATCCTGCCTGTTGCTTCTGGATTTTGTAATATCCTCTTCAGCGGAAAGCGAGTGACCACCGTTATCTCATGTGCCTGGAAGTAATGGCGTAGCTTTCTCGAGGCCATGAGAAGGCCGAAAAGCAACTTCTGCACACCAGAGTACCTTGACCTAGCCCCCTGGAGAAGAGAGTTGACAAAGTAGACTGGGCGCTGCACCATCTTCTTCCGTACCTCCTCTTGCATCTGCGCAGTTCCATCCTTGTCGGGACCAGAGCTTGTCGGGGAAGCCCCCTGCTTGTCGCTGGATGTGCTTGCCGCGGCCGCTGGCTCATCATCCGCCTCCCTCTCCGCTACTAACGCAGCACTAACCACTTGATTGGTTGCCGCTAGGTACAGCAGCAACTTTTCTTGTGGCTTAGGTGCGACAAGTGTTGGAGTGGAGGACAGGTACCTCTTCAAGTCTTGCAGCGCTGCCTCCGCTTCCGCAGTCCATTTCATTGGACCTGCCTTTTTCAAAATTTTGAAAAACGGCAGGGCACGTTCTGCAGACTTAGAAATAGACCTGCTGAGAGCAGCCACGCAGCCGGCAAGTCTTCGCACATCCTTGACGCGCTTCGGTGCTTCGATCCGCTCAATGGCCTTGATCTTGTCGGGATTGGCTTCAATCCCCCTTTGAGACACGAAGAACTCGAGAAGCTTGCCGGAAGGGACTCCAAACACACACTTCTCGGGATTAAGTTTGAGCTGGATCTTGCGGAGATTTGCAAAGGTTTCATCTAGATCTTGTATCAGAGTTGCCCTGTCTTTGCTCTTGACCACTATGTCATCCATGTAAGCTTCTACATTCCGGTGTATCTGTGGTTCAAAAGCTGTGTGGACTACTCTTGCAAATGTTGAACCAGCATTCTTCAATCCGAAAGGCATGCGTATGAAGCAATAAGTGCCACATGGAGTAATGAATGCTGTTTTCTCTTCATCTTCCTCAGCCATGAAAATCTGGTGGTATCCTGAGTATGCATCAAGAAACGAAAGCAACTCGCATCCAGCCGTGGAGTCAACAATCTGGTCAATGCGCGGCAAGGGAAATGGATCTTTGGGACAAGCTTTATTCACATCGGTGAAGTCAATACAAAGCCTCCACTTCCCGTTTTCCTTACGCACGACAACATGGTTGGCTAACCACGGGGGATGGAGCACACCTCTGACCAGGCCGGCTGCTTCCAACTTCTTGATTTCTTCTGCTATGAACTCTTGGCGCTCCACTACTTGTTTCCTAACCTTCTGCTTGACGGGCCGCGCATGAGGACAAACGCCAAGCTTGTGCTCAATCACTTTCCTAGGAACACCGGGGATGTCAGACGGTTGCCATGCAAACACGTCGACGTTCGCCCGCAGGAAAGCAACGAGCGCGCTTTCCTATTTGGGATCGAGCATGGCACTGATGGTGAAGGTACCACCAGTGCCGTCCTCCTTGGCGGACACCTTCTTGGTTGTTGGTGGAGCTGCCATCGTCTTCTTGCACTTGCCGGTGGAGCTCGATGGTGCGTCCTCGACGGCAGCGCAGCACTCCGAAGAGGTGCGTTTGCCGGAGTGGGCCCCAGAGCTCTAGCCGGACTTGGTCTTCTTCCCCTCGGGAGCTTGATGGGCCTCTAACCCCTCGTTGGTTACCCCAAGTGGAAGGTGTGAGATGCAGTGTTGTGGAAGTTTTTCCCTTAGCAAAGATGCCAAGGATCGAATCCCCAGAGACTCCTAGGTTCAACAAGTAGGTGTCAACTCCTAACCGTGCCAGATATTAGCAATCAACGTGGACCTGCACACAGATACAAATAACTTTGCTCCCAACGAGTACAGAGAGGTTGTCAATCCCTCCGGCCTTGTAGTTCACAAAGGATTAAACGCAAATGATAGTAGTGATAGATAATGTTTGCAATAGTAAATATTAGCGAAAAGTAAATAGCGAATGTGATCAATGATGGTAATATGGACCGGAGTCTCATGATGTTCATTAGTGATGTCTCTCTCCCAAAAGACGATAAAACAGCTATGTGAGGTAAACGAATTACAGCTGGGCAATTGACAGGACCACGAACGCAAACCAATGCTGACTACATTGCAAGAAAGGTTGAGGTTCAAAGCATGGGCGGTACGCCAAAGAAAGTAGACCGAAATCAATCAATATCTACTACTAATCATCCACCTTGTCATATCTATCCAGAACATCTCGCTGGTATTAAGTTGCGAGCCCCACCCATAGTGTAAACTCAAAGCAACAGAAAACTGCATTAAAAGAACTTTGCGTAAAGTAAACAATCCTTGCACCCGCGGGCACAAGCACCGTTGTTTTCCCCCTTGTGGCAACAGCACATCCCCTAGACTCATGTTTCTGTCACTCAAGCTCGTCATCGAGGGGCATGAACCCACAATCGAGCATAATGTTCCCTCTTGGAGTCACTACATATTACTTGGCCAAAGCAATAAATAACAACGGAGAACATGCAAGAATTACTTATGAACATAAATATAAAAGAGGTAGATCAAATATATTACTCAATCACAATCTGAACATAATCTCATAATCCATCGGATCCCAGCAAACTCATCATAGCAACAACATAAGGATTACATATGTGCCTCGATCATGTAGGGCAGCTCACGTGGACTAATTAGTGAAGCACAAGAACGGGAGGAGAACATCACATAGCTACTGGTCATGGACTCATGGTCCAAGAGAGACTACTCACGACTCATCCGGGAGGCGTCCATGGTGGTGGAGAAGCTCCCAGTGGTGATCCTCCCCTCCGGCAGGGTGCCGGGAAGAGTTCTCCTGGTGCTCCCGATCTTGGAAGCGGCGGCGGCGGCAGAACAGAGATGAGATCGCGAAAAAGAGTTCCCGTCCCGAGGGTTTCGAAGGACGCTCTAAATATATGCCAAAGGGGGGCACCAGACGGGGCTCGGGGGGCCCAGGCGCCCCCCGGCGCGGCCCAGGAGGGGGGGGCGCGCCGCTAGGGCGCCTAGGGCCCTGGTGCCCCCCCCCCCCCGGCTGTACTTCGGGCGCAAGGTAGGTTCTGGAACGCTGATTTTTTATATAATTTTTCTGGATTTTATAGTAATTAAGTTGCCTCATGAGAAAATCACAAAGGACTGAAAGTTTTACAATATGAAACTGAAACATCAAAAAGATTTGCAATGAACATGGTGTGCAAATATGATAAAGTGATATCTAGCTTGCCCCCTTTAGTGAAGCAAAACATAAATGCAGGGGCACCTTCAAGCTTTAAGTGATGACTGGATACAATGATTTCAAAATAAACGATATCACAATCATGCAAAAGACAATGCTACTTTGGAACAATGCACATTACACTTAGAATGACAATCATGCTCTCAGTAGTTGGTGCTTGAAGAAAGAAGGTGGAGACTCAACATAAAAGTAAAAGAATGGTTATGTGCTAGAGCTTTTTATTTTGAAAACATAGAAGCAATTTTGTCAACGGTAGTAGTACTTCATATGTGTCATGCATAAGACATCCTATAAGTTGCAAGCCTCATGCATCGAATACCAATAGTGCTCGCACCTTGTCCTAATTAGCTCAGATTTCCATGGGTTATCATTGCATTACATATGTTTCAACCAAGTGTCACAAAGGGGTACCTCTATGCCACCTGTACAAAGGTCCAAGGAGATAAATCGCATTTGATTTCTTGTTTTTGATATATCTCAACTTGAGGACATCCATACCGGGACAACATAGAAAATAGATGATGGACTCCTCTTTAATGCTTAAGCATATTCTCATAAGAGATTGGGGATTAATGTCCAAGCTAAAACTTCGACCATGATACATGGCTTTGGTTGGCGGCCCAATGTTCTTCTCTAACAATATGCATACTCATTCAACCCATGGCAAATCACCCTTACTTCAGACAAGACGAACATGCATAGCAACTCACATGATATTCAACAAAAGTGTGACAGTTGATGGCGTCCCCAGAAACATGGTTACCGCTCAGCAAGCAACTTATAAGAAATAAGATACATAAGCAACATATTCTTTACCACAATAGTTTTTAAGCTACTTTCCCATGAGCTATGTATTGGAAAGTTAGTCCGCTTAGTACATGTGGAGGTTAGCAAAAGACTAGGAGCGACCAACTAAGAGAGCAATGACGGTCATAATCATGCAGAGCGACAAAGCAACATTGAATCAGGCCTGGTAGTTATATCGCTACTCAGAAATAAAAGATTATCAAGGCTTGACAGACTTTCTTTACAGTCTTAAATATGCGTGAGCATCCGCCAAGTCAATCAAAATAAATTCTTGAAGGAATATATTACTAAACCATACCACATCATAGGCAAACAAATCAAGTTGGTACTCCAATAACACATTGGGAATCCCCCAGGTATTTGAGATTAACCATAAGAAAACCTGAACTACTAAGCGCCATTATGCACGTAGCATCTTTATCATAGACATATCAACCAATGCAACGGAAGCAAACTCTCTTAATAAGGTGAGCATGATAATTAAAGAGAGTTCAAGCAACCAACAAAAGCTCTTTGAAAAGATAAGCATGAATACTAAGAGCTGAACATGATAGTAGCTATTAAAAGACAAAGAACACACACATCAAAGATAGACATGAAAATTTTATGTTATGATCTAGGTAGAAGTGGAGCGTGTTTCTCTCCCACATAAAGAACGCTGAGTTCTGACTCGTTATGAAAAACTAAAAAGAAAACTAAAAACTAGACGCTCCAAGCATAGCACATAACACATGAAGTGATAAAAATATGGCGGAACGAAAGACGAACTGATAATGTTGATGGAGAAGGGGATGCACGGAGGCATTCCCAAGCTTAGACGCTTGAGTCTCCTTGAATATTTCTTGGGGGTGCACGGGGGCATCCCCAAGCTTGAGCGCTTGACACTCCTGAATCTTTTTATCATCTTCCCTCGCACACTTGAAAACTCCCTTCATACATAACTCATCATAATCTGATTAGCGAGGTTAGTACCCTTAATTAAATAATTGTTCCTTGCTGGAAATAAAGATATTCTTGAAGGTCTACTGTTTCTCAAGATTGCTAAAAGGTTTTTGCAAAGAAAAAGCAAGCTCTTGGTTTGCAAAATGAAGGAAAGGCAAAACAGGACATAATCTGTGAAAAACAGAACAGCAGGTAGTAATTGATTTGTTCGGGGTACTTCTGCAACTCAAATCAAAAAACTCAGAACAGACGCACAAAAGACAATTATATAGAGAACGCTGTCGAAAAAATTCAAACCAAAAACATGATCTGGTGATTTTATACGGAATTTTCTATCCAAGGACAGAATCTGTTTCCTGGACAGCACCTCACAACTTTTGAACTTTCTAGCAATCAGAGGCTATACTTGGCACAAATTTGAAAAGCAAAGATACAATGATGATGCTACTGTGGTAAACAACATCAAGACACAACAAAAGCAAAATATAAAAATTTATTCATGTGGGCTGCCTCCCAAAAGCGCTTTCTTTTATGCCTTTAAGCTAGGCATAATGCATAGAGATCAAGTTTTATCAAGAGTAAAAGAATAGCTAGCCCGTACAACAGACTCAAAAGGTAACTTGATCTTCTTTCGAGGGAAGTGTTCCATCCCTTTCTTGAGAGGAAACTGAAATTTTATATTACCCTCTTTCATGTCAATGATAGCACCAACGGTGCGTAAAAAGGGACGTCCCAAAATAATTGGACATGAAGGATCACATTCAATATCCATAATAGTGAAATCAACGGGAACATAATTATCATTAACAACGATAAGAACATCGTCGATCCTCCCCAAAGGTTTCTTTATGGAAGAATCAACGAGACGAACACCAAAAGAACAAGAATCATAAGGTTTCAATTTAAGCATATCATATAGTCTTTTGGGCATAACAGAGGTACTAGCTACAATATCACATAAAGCATAGCATGAGAAGTTGTTTATCTTAATTTTAATCATAGGATCCCAACCATCCTCTAGCTTCCTAGGTATGGAGGCTTCTACTCTAAGTTTCTCCTCTCTAGCTTTGATGAGAGCATTAGTGATATGCTCTGTGAAGGCAAGATTAAGCGTGCTAGTGTGGGGATCTTTGGCCATTCCTTGTAGAAAGGTGACAACTTCTGAAATACTACAATTATCAAAATCAATTTATCATTATTGGGCAGAATTGTAGTGTCATCCTCTTTGTTTGAATCGCTCTCTATTATAAGAGTTTGAACATCTTCCCAAGTTTGGGGAAGCTTAGGAGCAATTTTAAATTGAGGCTCATACTCTTTTCCTGGAATACCATGCCATGGGCATAACCCTCCGTCAAGACTAATATAATCACAAGGTTTATTACTTTTGTAGATCCCGACAGTGGTAATTGGGGTAATGGAAGAAGGGGTGTACTCCTCCCATTTAGTGTTTTTGGTAGAACCCTTAGTAGCAAGCAAACAAGATATCTATTTTTGTGATTTTCGATAAAGGATACTAAAGCAAAAACTGAAAGGTAAACTAACAAGACTAAAAAGCAAAGGTAAAAGATAGCATGCAACTCCCCTATCCTGAAGAGTGGAGTCCCCGGCAACGGCGCCAGAAAAACTCCTTGATGGGCCTCTAACCCCTCGTTGGTTACCCCAAGTGGAAGGTGTGAGATGCAGTGTTGTGGAAGTTTTTCCCTTAGCAAAGATGCCAAGGATCGAATCCCCAGAGACTCCTAGGTTCAACAAGTAGGTGTCAACTGCTAACGGCGCCAGATATTAGCAATCAACGTGGACCTGCACACAGATACAAATAACTTTGCTCTTAACGAGTACAGAGAGGTTGTCAATCCCTCCGGCCTTGTAGTTCACAAAGGATAAAACGCAAATGATAGTAGTGATAGATAATGTTTGCAATAGTAAATATTAGCGAAAAGTAAATAGCGAATGTGATCAATGATGGTAATATGGACCGGAGTCTCATGATGTTCACTAGTGATGTCTCTCTCCCAAAAGACGATAAAACAGCTATGTGAGGTAAACGAATTACAGCTGGGCAATTGACAGGACCACGAACGCAAACCAATGCTGACTACATTGCAAGAAAGGTTGAGGTTCAAAGCATGGGCGGTACGCCAAAGTAAGTAGACCGAAATCCATCAATATCTACTACTAATCATCCACCTTGAGATATCTATCCAGAACATCTCGCTGGTATTAAGTTGCGAGCCCCACCCATAGTGTAAACTCAAAGCAACAGACAACTGCATTAAAAGAACTTTGCGTAAAGTAAACAATCCTTGCACCCGCGGGCACAAGCACCGTTGCTTTCCCCCTTGTGGCAACAGCACATCCCCTAGACTCATGTTTCTGTCACTCAAGCTAGTCATCGAGGGGCATGAACCCACAATCGAGCATAACGTTCCCTCTTGGAGTCACTACGTATTACTTGGCCAAAGCAATAAATAACAACAGAGAACATGCAAGAATTACTTATGAACATAAATATAAAAGAGGTAGATCAAATATATTACTCAATCAAAATCTGAACATAATCTCATAATCCATCGGATCCCAGGAAACTCGTCATAGCAACAGCATAATGATTACATATGTGTCTCGATCATGTAGGGCAGCTCACGAGGACTAATTAGTGAAGCACAAGAACGGTAGGAGAACATCACATAGCTACTAGTCATGGACTGATGGTCCAAGGGAGACTACTCACAACTCATCCAGGAGGCGTCCATGGTGGTGAAGCTCCCGATGGTGATCCTCCCCTCCGGCAGGGTGCCGGGAAGAGTTCTACTGGTGCTCCCGATCTTGGAAGCGGCGGCGGCGGCGGAACAGAGATGAGAGCGCGAAAAAGAGTTCCCGTCCCGAGGGTTTCGAAGGACGCTCTAAATATATGCCAAAGGGGGGCACCAGACGGGGCTCGGGGGGCCCAGGCGCCCCCCCGGCGCGGCCCAGTGGGGGGGGGGGCGCCGCCAAGGCTCCTGGGGCCCTGGTGCCCCCCCCCGGCTGTACTTCGGGCGCAAGGTAGGTTCTGGAACGCTGATTTTTTATATAATTTTTCTGGATTTTTCCTGACAGTTCTCGTAATGTGAAAACCTGAAATACAAAAACAGCCGAAAACAGAAACTGGCACTAGGGTGCACTGGATTAGTAGGTTAGTCCAAATATGATCAAAAGTGTATGGAAGTGTATAAATATCATAGCAATATCACCCAAAAGTGGCATGGAGCAAGCAGAAATTATATATATGTTTTGTACGTATCAGAGCTTCAGCGGCAAGTGTCTTGCGCTCTGTTGCGGCTGCTGCTTCCCGGTAGATCTTGTCGGCGCAGATAAGGGCATCCTTCTTGTCGCCAGGGACAGAGATGACGCTTATAGGGCCGGGCATCTTGAGCATGTTGTAAGCATAATGAGAGGCTGCCATGAACTTGGCGAGCGCTGGACGGCCAAGTATCCCATTGTAAGGCAGTGGGAAATCGGCAACGTCAAAAGTGATCCTCTCAGTCCTGAAGTTCAGCTCTCCGCCAAATGTCACTGGCAACGTGATCTTCCCCTTCGGCTTGCTCCTTCCCGGGCTGATCCCTTCGAACGTGCCGGTTTCCTCGAGCTCGCTGTCGGGGATCTGGAGTTTCCGGACCACAGCGGAGGAGATCAGGTTCAAGCCGGCCCCGCCGTCAACTAACATCTTGGTGACCTTGAGGTTGCGGATGGTTGGTGAGACCAACATCGGCAAGCACCCGACCGCAGTTGTGCGATCAGGGTGGTCCTCAATATCGAAGATGATAGGCGTGCTGGACCACTTCAGAAGTTTGCGCGACTCGACGGGTGGTTCTGCCGCATTAACTTCCCGCACCCACAGCTTGAGTTGGCGGTGAGAAGCATGCAGAGAAGCACCACCGTCAACGCACAAAACTTCCATGGCTTTCTGAAACTCCTGCACGCTGGTTTCTCCGTCATCCATGTCTTCGTCGTCGTCGTCGTCTTCGTCCTTGTCGCGGCCACGAGGAGGTCTGTCTCCTTGCCGCTGCTTGGCTTTTCCGCGGCGTCCTCCCCGGCCGTTGAATGGCCGCTTCTTGCCGGATCCACCATCACCTCCCTGGGCCTTCTCCTTGTCGCGTCGCTCGTACTCAGCTTTCTGCTGCTCGACGAGGTATTCGACTTTCTTGCAGTTCTGAAGATCGTGGCCCTTGGTGCGGTGGATCTTGCAATATTGCTTGTCGGTGTCGTCCTGCTTGTCGGCGGCCGCCACAGCCTGGCAGTTGGTGCACGCGGCAGTCTCCTTGCCGGAGCTACCAGCCTGGGCCTTCTTGGCGCCAGCCTCCTTGCCGGACTGCTCAACGACTAGCACTTCCTTGTTCTTCTTCTTCCTGTTGTTCCGCCGCCGGTTCTTCTTTGCCGGGGCGGCATCCTCACTATCTGACCCCCCTGTTCCAGTATCCTCTCCGTGGAGTTTCCTCCCCTCCTCAGCGCGTGCGCACTTGTCGGCCAGGGCGTACAGCTCGCTGACGTCCCTGATCTTGCACATCGCCATCTCCTCCCTCATCCGGCGATTACGCACGTTCTGATGGAACGCGCTAATAATCGTGACAGGGTGGACGTCCGGGATGTTGTGCTGGACACGGCTGAACCTTTGGATATACTTTCGCAGGGGTTCTCCTTCCTTCTGGACGAGTATGTGAAGGTCACTCTCCTGGCCATGGGGCTTGTGGCCACCTGTGAAGGCGCCGACAAACTGATGGCACAGGTCGGCCCAAGAAGAAATGGAGTTCTCCGGCAAGTGCATGAGCCAAGATCTGACGTTTGGCTTGAGCACCAGCGGGAAGTAATTGGCGAGTATCTTCTCGTCTCGTCCCCCGGCAGCCTGCACCGCGATGGTGTAGATGCTGAGGAACTCTGACGGATGTGTTTTGCCGTCGTACTTCTCGGGTACGTCGGGCTTGAAGTTCTTCATGCTGGGCCACTGGACCTGCCGCAGCTCACGGGTGAATGCAGGGCAACCTACCGCGTACGGCAAGTCGCCTGGTCCCCCGGGCGCGTGCATGTCAACAGCGGGCCCAGCGCACTGGCCGGATTGTCGCCGCGCTTCTCTTCGACGCTCGATACGGGTTCGAGCGTCCTCTTGTTGTCGGTCGTCAAGGACTTGGCGCTGATTGCGGTGAGCTCGCGGATCCGACGACGCGGTGGAGTCGTCATCGATGTTGATTCGGCGGGTCGGCGATTTTGGCCTTCGGGGCGGAGAGTGCACGGTGGTTGCACCCCGGCAGTCTTGTCGCCATCAGCCCGCGCCTGGCTAACTTGCCGCGGCCGCGACATGGTCGGCTGCTGCGGAGTGTCGCCGTTGGCGAAGGCGATGAGGCTCTGGATGGTGGCCCTCCAGTCGTCGGCCTTGTCTGCCGCTGGAGGGAAGTCGAGGAGTAGTTGAGCTCGAGCTAGAGCTTCTGCTGAAGTGGCGGGTAGCGGTGGCGAACTGTGCGAGGAGCGGATATGCTCGGACTTCTAACTACGTTAGAAGGAGCAGCATCCCGTCTCGGCGACCGCGCCTTGCTCGTGCCGGCATGCTGATGTGCATGCTGGCCTTGAGCGTCCCTAGATCCGCCAGCTTGACCTTGGCCCAGCAAGCGTATGGTACCTTGAGTACCACGTCGCTGTCGGTCCCGCGCCTCCTGAGATGGGCGCGGTGCATGTACGAACGCCGAGGCCTTGGAGTGCGCCCGATCGTCCGTCTTGTCCTTGGACTTGGCGGCGCCGTGAGTTTCCTCGCCGACATCCGTCCTTCCGCCGGCGTCTACCCCACCAGCCGTTGGCTCCGGCGGTGGCGGGATCGACCCGGACGGGCCTGCTGCCTCCGAAGCCTTCTTCTTCGGCGGCATGCTGGTGGAGTCGATGAAGTTGGCGAAGATCTAGCTCGTGTGACGCCGGATCGGGTTCACACAACCTCGACGCACCCCCAAACCTGGCGCGCCAAAGATGTCGGGGAAACTGATCGCCCACGAATACCTATGGGACCGGAGCCCCTTCTCGGTACCGCAAGGGGGCGGAGGATGCACAAAGAGCGAATCGAGGCGAGCACACGAGCAGTTTACCTAGGTTCGGGCCGCACGGATGCGTAAAACCCTACTCCTGCTTTGGTTTGTTATTGAGTTCTTGGCTCGGGAGCGAGGAGAGCAACAGTATGCTCTAACCGCTAGCTAGACCGAGCGTGGAGAATGATCGATGTTCGGAACCCCCTCTACGTTGTGCATGGGCCTCCTTTTATAGGTCAAAGGGGTCACCGACAGGTGGCAACGCAGTCGAGGGTAAAAGTGTAAAAGGAGTGGTAGTTGGAACAGTGTTTGTACGGTGCCCCGTACCTAACTCTGACGGCAGGGGACAAGGGCATTGAATGCCCATCGCCGTCGCCCCAAACAGTGCAAAAAGTGGCCGTCAGGGGCGCCACCGTCCGCCACGACGGTAGCCTAGTCATCGCCGCTTGCCACCGTGTTCCCCTGGCTGCACAGCCTTCCGCCACGTGCGCCTGGAAGGGTCCCAGGGCGACACGTGGGTGGATGTGCTGGAGCGTGGGTACTTGAGTGGAAGCTTGCCGCGGCAAGTGCCTTGCCGCGGTCGCTATCTTGTCGCGCCTGGGAGCTTGTCGCTCACCGGGCCTTGCCGGGACGCGTGGCGCGTCGTGGCAAGCTTCTTGATATGCCTTGGATGGCCTTCTCGACAAGCTCCTCTCGCCGGGGTCTCGTGTCTTGAGTAATTTTGTGCCTTGAGTGGCCTTCCCGGCAAGCTCCTCTTGCCGGGGTCTTGTCTTCTGGACTTGGATACTTTGTTATTGAATGGCTCCAAAGGAACTACGAGGGGTCTTGGCGGTCGCCTGGCTAGCCTTGCCGCGGGATGCTTCAACTGCCCGTGCACAAGTTCGGGATACTAAGGTACCCCTACTTTAGTACACCGACACTCGGCGAAGTTCCTTGTGGTCCTCCACCTTGATATTGCCCACACACGTAGTGTGCGCTCAACATACACGCCAGAAGGGTAGAGTCTCTCCGGCACGGTGGGTGGGAAGTGGTAGGTTGGTCCGGTGTACTGCCTGGCTGAGGATGTGCTAGAAGAAGGAGAAGTGGTCGAAGAGCAAGAAGGGCAGATGGAAGAGAGGATGGGAGATGGATGAGGGATGGCAGAGGCAGAGGGTGGCTTAAATAGCCGTAGTGCTACGTGTTATTTGGTCATGGCAATAACGGGATCAAATGCGAAGTAACCCGTTTTCAAACCCACCGCATCATCGGGAGTGTACACGCGTGGGAAATGGTGGTTCGAAAAAGAAGAAGTAAAAGAAGCTAATTGCACGCATGGGAATCCGT
This sequence comes from Secale cereale, assembly GCA_902687465.1. Lineage (NCBI taxonomy): Eukaryota > Viridiplantae > Streptophyta > Magnoliopsida > Poales > Poaceae > Secale > Secale cereale. The sequence continues at coordinate 870,865,037 of LR738715.1, read as the reverse complement.
GGTCATATATATTATATGAGCAAAAGGAGACAATTTTTGAATAGTTTGTGGCCGTTTTGCATGATAAATAAATTTGTCCCTTAAAATTGGTCATTTGCTACGCAATGTCAATTGACTTCAAACGATGCAAAAATACAGAGCTAGCACGTTCATAAAAAATAGAGCAAATGATGCAAAAAACGATGCAAAAGCACAGAGCCAGCACGTTCACAAAAAACAGAGCAAACAATGCAAAAAAATGACGCAATTCGACGGCTCAACCAGAGCTTCGTTTACTTTTGGGCCCAATAACAATGTTTTTTTCATGGAGTCAGTGGTGGGCGAGCAGAAGTTAACGAAGGAGAGGAGGTGGTATAAGCTCATACTAGAATGATCTCAAGTATGGTATCTTTGCACGACTCATGTAAAAGAGGGATGAAATTGCAAAAGAGTAGTTGGCTTACATCGCCACGTCACACAATACATTACATGAGCAATAATCATCCAAATAACATCACAGTCTGACTACGGACGAAGATCCAAATGAAAGATACCAAATAAATAAAGCCACAAGGTCCGATCGCCCCTAGTAGAAGCCACTACTGATCCTCTGGGTAGGACACGTAGTATCGCCCACATTCTTCATCGAACTCCCAGTACAGTTCTGTCCCATCTCCTATGTAGTTCACCATAGTACATGCATCTGGTGTTGTGTAGAATCTGTGAGCCACGGAGGACTCAGCAATCCCGTTCCCGGGTAGCAAAACTATCTAAGCCTTGGGTGTGGAACAAGGCTGAAGAGCAAATGTTGCAGCTGCACTAGCACTAGCTTACGTGTTTAGAACGAGAAGAGGAGTGCCACGAGCGTCAAAGTGATCACGAAGTGATCCTATCTAAGCATGTCAAACATAACCCCACCGTGTTCACTTCCCGAACCCCTTCGGAAAATGACCGTCACGTTTACTCACGCTGGTAGTGTATTCTGAACATGGTGTCAAGTTTTCTACAACTGGATATTAACAAATTCCCATCTGCCACATAACCGCGGGCACGGCTGTCGAAAGATCAAACCCTGCAGTGGTGTCCCAACTTAGCCCATCACAAGCTCACGATCTGTGGAGTCGCAACTCCAAGGTGGGAAGACCTGAGTATTCTCGGAATCCCGTGCTCAAGATATTCCGACTAAGGTAAAACTAATCCAGCAAATCCTCCCGGCGTGCTGACACCCTGATAGTAGCCGCGCGTATCTCGTCTTAGGCCATGACCGGATGGGACAAGCTACAGGTTTTTACCAGCCCTCGGGTCCCCCAAGGTGGCCCCGCAGGTTGCCCAGTTTGGACCAACACTCATGTGGAGCACTGGCCCGGGTTGTTGATTAAGAAAAGGGTTTATAACTCCCTATGCAAGTTTTAGTTGTTAGGCAAATGTAGAACCAATGTTGGGACTTGCTGGAAAAGCTTTAGCGCTAAGAGGGTTATCGAGGGGGGCCCACAAACCCCAACCGTGTTAGGGACGCATAATCAAGGAACATAATACCAGTTTAAGCGGTTCCTAGGTGGCATGAGTGGAACAAAACACCAAGTAAGAGGCTTAGCCTTCCACCCATTGCCAAGTATATAGATGATTTAGTTCAAGAGTTTATATAGTGTGATATCCCAACAATAACTTCAACATGAAGCAAGAATCTTCAAATCTTCACCTACAACTAACAATGCTATAAGAGGGGCTGAGCGAAGCTTACGTAGCCAATCAAAGGTTTGCTAGGTTGGGTGGTTAGAGAGATTCATGGCTACAATAGGAGGCTGACAAACAAACATGGGCATCGAGGCAATAAGCTAAAGAGCGAGACATTTAGCAATAGGCAAAGAAAGTAATGATATCTGGGTCAGGTCATCTTGCCTGTCGAGTAGTCGATGGGATCGTAAGGTGGCTCCTCGTACTCAACCTCGGTAGGAACCTCATTCTCGGACTCGACTCCCGGCTCTACTCAACACAAGAACACAACAAGGCACAATATCAAACAAGGTGCAATGCACAATAAACATGATGCAAGACAAGTCTATATGATGCATTTGTTGGCAAGGGATGAAGCACACAAGAACAACACAAAACAACAAGTATAAATGAGGCCGGAATCAACATATAGCAAATCCGGTAAGACCTCATATGCATATTTTGAAATTAGTCCAGATATGAACAAACCTTAAGTTAAAGTTGTTAAACAGAAAGTTAACATGCACCATGATGATCTACACGAAATTCTAGTCAAGTTTCGTATAAAGTTTGTTCAATTCAGAGCTACGGTCTAGAAGATATGAGCAAAACAAGACAAGCAAGGCAACGGTGCAAGATGCATCCAAACATCAAGCAAACAAACTCCAAACATGTAAACAACGTTATATTATGATTCTACATGCAAAACACACAAGTTTCATAAAGGGCACGCTCAAAATGGAGCAACGGTTCAACACATACACACGAAACAAGATACAATGCAAAGCTGAAGTTAACAGCCACATAGCAACTTTGGAGCAAGAGATATATACGCTACATCACCCACACATGATGATAAGAAGCATGGATGTGAAGTAGACATCATACTTAACAAGTATGTACTTAGAACACACCCAAAAACCTACTGGAACACACTTAACCAAGCATGGCAAGTTGCAATAAAATTATCCAGACTTAGCCAAAATCTGGGAAGGCAAAAACATCATCACGATGCTGCCTTCGGAGGCACAAAACAACATGCATATCAACTCCACTAAGCATATAAAGATCATGGACATGTAGTAGACATATCCTACAGCAAACACGTCCGGATGACGTGGACGCGACCAAAGCGGCGGATCGGGCGGAGCGGAGCGGGTAGGCAGCGGCGTAGATCCGGCCGCGGGGACCCGATCCGGCGGCGGCAGGGATCCCGGCAGCGGGGTTCGGCCTACGGCGGTGGCGCGGGGTCACCGAAGGTGGAGGGCGGTGGCGGCTTCTAGGTGGCCGGCGGCGGCGGAGGGGATCCGCCGGCGGGGAGGCGTGCGGCCAGGCGGCGGCGAGCGGTAGCCGACGGCGGGGAAGAAGGCGCGGGGGGCGCGCGGGTGGCTCGAGCCGGGAGGCGGCGGTGGAGGGCCGGAGACGGGCCGCGCGGGCCCGGCTGCGCGGGAGGGTGGAACTGCCACGTGGCGCAGCGCGGTTAGTGGGGAGGTACGGTCGGACGAGTTCGGCGGCGGCTGATACGTCCAAAATGTATCTATAATTTCTGCTTGCTCCATGCCTCTTTTGGGTGATATTGCTATGATATTTATACACTTCCATACACTTTTGATCATATTTGGACTAACCTATTAACTTAGTGCACCCCAGTGCGAGTTTCTGTTTTCTGCTGTTTTTGTATTTTAGGTTTTCCCATTACGAGATCTGCCAGAAAAATCCCGGAAAAATTATATAAAAAATCAGCGTTCCAGAAGCTTCCCGGCACCCAAAGTACAGCCGGAGGGGGGCCACCAGGGCTCCAGGCGCCCTGGAGGCGCGGCCCCCCTCCTGGCCGAGTCGGGGGGCGCCTGGGCCCCCCAGGCCTCCGCTGATGCCCCCCTTTGGCATATATTTATATCGTGTCCCGAAACCCTCGAGACGGGAACCCTTTTTCGCGATCTCATCTCTGTTCCGCCGCCGCCACGCTTCAAAAATCGGGAGCACCAGGAGAACTCTTCCCGGCACCCTGCCGGAGGGGAGGATCACCACCGGGAGCTTCTCCACCACCATGGACGCCTCCCGGATGAGTTGTGAGTAGTTTCCCTTGGACCATGGGTCCATGACCAGTAGCTATGTGATGTTCTCCTCCCGTTCTTGTGCTTCACTAATTAGTCCTCGTGAGCTGCCCTACATGATCGAGGCACATATGTAATCCTTATGCTGTTGCTATGATGAGTTTGCTGGGATCCGATGGATTGTGAGATTATGTTCAGATTGTGTTTGAGTAATATATTTGATTCACCTCTTTTATATTTATGTTCGTAAGTAATTCTTGCATGTTCTCTGTTGTTATTTATTGCTTTGGCCAAGTAGTAGGTAGTGACTCCAAGAGGGAACGTTATGCTTGATTGTGGGTTCATGCCCCTCGATGACTAGCTTGAGTGACAGAAACATGAGTCTAGGGGATGTGCTGTTGCCACAAGGGGGAAAACAACGGTGCTTGTGCCCGCGGGTGCAAGGATTGTTTACTTTACGCAAAGTTCTTTTAATGCAGTTGTCTGTTGCTTTGAGTTTACACTATGGGTGGGACTCGCAACTTAATACCAGCGAGATGTTCTGGATAGATATCTCAAGGTGGATGATTAGTAGTAGATGCAGATGGATTTTGGTCTACTTGCCTTGGCGTACCGCCCATGCTTTGAACCTCTACCTTTCTTGCAACATAGTTTTCATTGGTTTGCGCACATAATTCTGTCAATTGCCCAGCTGTAATTCGTTTACCTCACATAGCTGTTTTATCATCTTTTGGGAGAGAGACATCACTAGTGAACATCATGGGACCCCGGTCCATATTACCATCACTGATCACATCCGCTATTTACTTTCTGCTTTTATTTACTATTTGCAGCAATACCTATCACTATTATCACTTGCGTTTGATCCTTTGTAAACGACAAGGCCGGAGGGATTGACAACCTCTCTGTACTCGTTGGGAGCAAAGTTATTTGTATCTGTGTGCAGGTCCACGTTGATTGCTAATATCTGGCGCCGTTAGCAGTTGACACCTTCTTGTTGAAACTAGGAGTCTCAGGGGAAATCGATCCTTGGTATCTTTGCCAAGGGAAAACTACCGCTACACTGCATCTCAAACCTTCCACTTGGGGTAACCAACGAGGGGCGAGAAGCCATCAAGCAAAGTTTTCTGGCGCCGTTGCCGGGGACTCCACTCTTCAGGATAGGGGAGTTGCACGCTATATTTTACCTTTGCTTTTTAGTCTTGTTAGTTTACCTTTCAGTTTTTGCTTTAGTGTCTTTTATCAAAAATCACAAAAATAGTTATCTCATTCTTTAGTTGTCATTATGTCAGGTCCTTTTGTCTTTGACGAGGCAGAAGTTCTCACCTTTAAACAAAGAGGTGGGGAAAGTTTGAAAGATGCTTGGTATAGAATTAATGATTCTCAAAAAAGAGCCACCAAGAAGCAACCTACTACTATCCTGCTTAGAAATTTTTATGTTGGAATTACTTATTTGAATAGGTTTATTCTAGATACTGCTATCAATGGAAATTTCCTAGAGGCCCCAGTTTGGGAGTCTCTTAGTATTATTGAAAATCTTGTTGGGAATCCCCCTGTTGTTAGCATTCAAGAGGACATCACCCTAGCTCACATTATGAAAAAACTTGAAAAGATAGAGCTAGAGATGCCAAACATTAATATGATAAATGAGTTGGATCGTAAGATCCAAGGGAATTTGAATAGGCTAGATAGCTCCATGCATAAAATTTTCAAAACTTTGGAGACCATCAAATCCCGTGACTTGGACTCTTCTAGGATAGACAAGATTGAGGAAATATTTGATACTCTAGGAACTACTTTCTCCTCGATCAAAACCAAAAAGGTAGAAACTCCGGCAAAGAGGGAGGCTAAGTTCGTTCACGTTCCAAAGGCTCCCCGTTCTAAAAGTAATCCATCTATTGCCAAAGGGGTTGAAACTATAAAGACTTTGGAAGAAACACCTCTCTTTGATGAATTTATAAATGAATCTTCCCTTGACTTTTATCCTTTTGGTCTTCTCCCTAGAAGTATCTCTATGAGGCCTTTATTTGAAAGTCCTCTTAAGACTAGTTGTATTATTGAAGAACTTTTTGATAATCTTGATGATGGTTCAATTGATACAACTTGACCTCTATGCATTATGCCTAGCTTAAAGGCATAAAAGAAAGCGCTTTTGGGAGGCAGCCCATATGAATAAAATTTTATTTTGCTTTTGTTGTGTCTTGATGTTGTTACTACAATAGCATCATCATTGTATCTTTGCTTTTCAACTTTGTGCCAAGTGTAGCCTCTGATTGCAAGAAAGTTCAAAAGTTGTGACGTGCTGTCTAGGAAACAGATTCTGTCCTTGGATAGAAAAATTCGTATAAAATCACCAGATCATCTTTTTGGTCTGAATTTTTTCGATAGCGTGCTCTATATAATTGTCTTTCGTGCATCTGTTCTGAGTTTTTTTATTAGAGTTGCAAAAGTGCCCCGAAAAAATCATTTACTACCTGCTGTTCTGTTTTTCGCAGATTCTGTCCTGTTTTGCCTTTCCTTCATTTTGCAAACCTAGAGCTTGCTTTTTCTTTGCAAAAACCTTTTGGCAATCTTGAGAAACAGTAGACCTTCAAGAATATCTTTATTTCCAGCAAGGAACAATTATTTTATTATGGGTACTAACCTCGCTAATCAGATTATGATGAGTTATGTATGAAGGGAGTTTTCAAGTGTGCGAGGGAAGATGATAAAAAGATCCAGGAGTGTCAAACGCTCAAGCTTGGGGATGCCCCATGCACCCCCAAGAAATATTCAAGGAGACTCAAGCGTCTAAGCTTGGGGATGCCCCCGTGCATCCCCTTCTCCATCAACATTATCAGTTCGTCTTTCGTTCCACTATATTTTTATCACTTCATGTGTTATGTGCTATGCTTGCAGCGTCTTGCTTTTAGTTTTCCTTAGCTTTTCATAACGAGTCGGAACTCAGCTTTCTTTATGTGGGAGAGAAACACGCTCCACTTCTACCTAGAACATAACATAGAATTTTCATGTTTATCTTTGTTGTGTGTGTTCTTTGTCTTTCAATAGCTACTATCATGCTTAGCTCTTAGTTTTCATGCTTATCTTTTTAAAGAGCTTTTGTTTAGTTGGTTGCTTGAACTCTCTTTAGTTATCATGCTTATCTTATTAAGAGAGTTTGCTTCCGTTGCATTGGTTGGTATGTCTATGATAAAGATGCTACGTGCATAATGGTGCTTAGAAGTTCATGTTTTCTTATGGTTAGTCTCAAATAGCTGGGGGGTTCCCAATGTGTTATTGGAGTACCAACATGATTTGTTTGCCTATGATGTGGTATGGTTTAGTAATATCTTCATTCAAGAATTTATTTTGATTGACTTGGCGTATGCTCACGCATATTTAAGACTGTAAAGAAAGTCTGTCAAGCCTTGATGATCTTTTGTTTCTTAGTAGCGATATAACATCCATGCCTGATTCAATGTTGCTTTGTCGCTCTGCATGATTATGACCGTCATTGCTCTTTTAGTTGGTCACTCCCAGTCTTTTTCTATCCTCCACCTGTACTAAGCGGACTGACTGCTTGTGCATCCAAATTCTTTTAAACCAGTTATGCCATATGAGTCCACCATACCTTCCTTCATGGTATTTACCTGCCATTCCTAACGGAGACTTGCATGTACCATCTCGAAATTATTCAAAGAAAAGCATTCCTATTTTGTGCCTCTGTTTTAAGTTCATGAGGAAGTAGTAGTTAATTCATGATCTTTTTAAGTTGGACAAGCTTCACGCCGGGATTGCATGTATAATGTGCAAACCCATAATACGAGAAGGAACTGGCATTGAGTGCGCCCGGCTCAAAAAAATAATATAACAAACAAACCCTCCTTCACGCTTTGTTCATGAGAAATCAGAAAACTTTGGCAGTGATAAACAAAGGAGATTAAGAGGATGTGATCGTCCTCATTCGGGAGCCGTTCCTCGAAACTTGTCCATCTCAAGAAGTGATTGAGTTGTCTCCTAGCATTCGTTGACGGAACATGCATAATCTAAACATAATAATTATTACCTCTGTTTTTAAAACCAAGAGCTCTGGTACATGTTTTGTCTTTGTTTCCGACTACGGGTTTTCAACCTTGCCAACAAAAGCCACGGTTCGAGAGTCTCCACCTTCTTTTAAAAGCACCAACTACTGAGAGCATGATTGTCATTCTGAGTGTAATGAGCATTGTCCCAAAGTAGCATTGTCTTTTGCATGATTGTGATATCGTTTATTTTGAAATCATTGTATCTAGTCATCACTTAAACCTTGGAGGTGCCCCTGCATTTATGTTTTGCTTCACTAAAGGGGGCAAGCGAGATATCACTTTATCATATTTGCACACCATGCTCATTACAAATCTATTTGATGTTTCAGTATCATATTGTAAAACTTTCAATTCTTTATGATTTTCTCATGAGGCAACTTAATTACTACAGATTCATTGTCTCAGTAAGCTTTTGTCATATGACTATGAAAAGTCCTATATGGTTAATAGCATGTCACCACAGAAATTATTCTTGTTATCATTTACCTACTCGAGGACGAGCAGGAATTAAGCTTGGGGATGTTGATACGTCCAAAACGTATCTATAATTTCTGCTTGCTCCATGCCTCTTTTGGGTGATATTGCTATGATATTTATACACTTCCATACACTTTTGATCATATTTGGACTAACCTATTAACTCAGTGCACCCCAGTGCCAGTTTCTGTTTTCTGCTGTTTTTGTATTTCAGGTTTTCCCATTACGAGAACTGCCAGAAAAATCCCGGAAAAATTATATAAAAAATCAGCGTTCCAGAAGCTTCCCGGCACCCGAAGTATAGCCGGAGGGGGGCCACCAGGGCTCCAGGCGCCCTGGTGGCGCGGCCCCCCTCCTGGCCGCGCCGGGGGGGCGCCTGGGCCCCCAGGCCTCCGCTGATGCCCCCCTTTGGCATATATTTATATCGTGTCCCGAAACCCTCGAGACGGGAACCCTTTTTCGCAATCTCATCTCTGTTCCGCCGCCGCCGCGCTTCCAAGATCGGGAGCACCAGGAGAACTCTTCCCGGCACCCTGCCGGAGGGGAGGATCACCACCGGGAGCTTCTCCACCACCATGGATGCCTCCCAGATGAGTTGTGACTTGTCTCCCTTGGACCATGGGTCCATGACCAGTAGCTATGTGATGTTCTCCTCCCGTTCTTGTGCTTCACTAATTAGTCCTCGTGAACTGCCCTACATGATCGAGGCACATATGTAATCCTTATGCTATTGCTATGATGAGTTTGCTGGGATCCGATGGATTGTGAGATTATGTTCAGATTGTGTTTGAGTAATATATTTGATTCACCTCTTTTATATTTATGTTCGTAAGTAATTCTTGCATGTTCTCCGTTGTTATTTATTGCTTTGGCCAAGTAGTAGGTAGTGACTCCAAGAGGGAACGTTATGCTTGATTGTGGGTTCATGCCCCTCGATGACTAGCTTGAGTGACAGAAACATGAGTCTAGGGGATGTGCTGTTGCCACAAGGGGGAAAACAACGGTGCTTGTGCCCGCGGGTGCAAGGATTGTTTACTTTACGCAAAGTTCTTTTAATGCAGTTGTCTGTTGCTTTGAGTTTACACTATGGGTGGGACTCGCAACTTAATACCAGCGAGATGTTCTGGATAGATATCTCAAGGTGGATGATTAGTAGTAGATGCAGATGGATTTTGGTCTACTTGCCTTGGCGTACCGCCCATGCTTTGAACCTCTACCTTTCTTGCAACATAGTTAGCATTGGTTTGCGCACATAATTCTGTCAATTGCCCAGCTGTAATTCGTTTACCTCACATAGCTATTTTATTGTCTTTTGGGAGAGAGACATCACTAGTGAACATCATGGGACCCCGGTCCATATTACCATCACTGATCACATCCGCTATTTACTTTCCGCTTTTATTTACTATTTGCAGCAATACCTATCACTATTATCACTTGCGTTTGATCCTTTGTAAACGACAAGGCCGGAGAGATTGACAACCTCTCTGTACTCGTTGGGAGCAAAGTTATTTGTATCTGTGTGCAGGTCCACGTTGATTGCTAATATCTGGCGCCGTTAGCAGTTGACACCTTCTTGTTGAAACTAGGAGTCTCAGGGGAAATCGATCCTTGGTATCTTTGCCAAGGGAAAACTACCGCTACACTGCATCTCAAACCTTCCACTTGGGGTAACCAACGAGGGGCCAGAAGCCATCAGCGGCGGACGTGTCCGGCGCGCGGAGGAGCTGCGAGACTTGGGTTTTTACCCGAAAAATGGAGGGGGAGGACGTTTTTATAGGCATAGGGAGCTAGGAATGTCCAAATGAGGAGCGGTTTTCGGCCACGCGATCACGATCCGACGACCGAGAGGATGGGAGTGGTTATGATGGGTTAGTGGGCTGTTGTGGAGGGGGTCTTGGCCCAAAAAGAAGAGGTACTTTTAGCCCACTAGGTTAACCGTTGGAGTACCAAATGAACTCCAAACACGATGAAACTTGACAGGCGGCCTACACGTACCAAAACAACAACGCACGACAGGTCTCACCTCATTCCGGGAACGTTACACGGCCACACACGAAAGAAGGACTCGGGGATGCCACGAGCACGTGTGTGAGTGGCGGAACTCGAAACGGACAATGGGAAGAGGCGAGTGGGACCGGGTGCAAGTGACAACAGGAATGCAATGCAATGCACATGATAACATGACATGGATGAAATGCACACACACACACGACAAAATGAAGAAACCCGAAATGAAAGAAGAGCCCAAAATGGAATTGATGAAGTCAAATTTCATATATTGCCATAATTGGAAAGTGTTACATCTGGGGCATTACATGCTGCCCCTGGTCATGTAGTCCTCCCTGCGGATCGCTAAATCCTCTGCATAAGACAGTAGGTGATCGAAGCGGCCATCCTTGGGTTTGGCTTGGTGTTGCAGAAGGGGCAGCGCCACTTCTTGAACCTGTGGTTGTAGAAGGAAGCAACTCCCTTGGCCTTGATCTTCTCCACCTCCTTGGCTGTGAAGGATGCGACGTTGCCCTTGTACACTTCTTCTCCAGAATCATACTACACACATGAATGACTTACGTTAATACATTATAGGTTCATGGATACACTATGTCAAAGGAACTAAATGAACAATCTAAATTTCAAGTATGCTTACCTCATATTCTTCTTCATCACTTTCCTCTGGATCATATAGGTTGTACTGGGCTAGCTTCCTCTTTCTATCCCCAACCATCATCCTCCTGAACATACGATTACATCCATCACTAGTAAATACGGAAGCCAATTGAAAATTTAGATATGACATTCAAATAACACATCCCTTGATCATAGGTCATGCACACACATTGAAGAACAGAGCTAATATAACTACATATTGTGGACGAATTTATATACTAATGAATCAAATAACTTATTAATCAATGGATTCCATTTGGGCCTATGACATTCAAAACCCCAATGTGAGTAGCATTCAAAAAATCTAATAGGGACCCAATCTCCCAGTCTAATAAGCATACATGTCTGTAGCATTAAAAAAAACCAATCTGCGAGCATTAAAAACAAATCTAATAAGCATACATTTGTGTAGCATTGAAGCACATCTAATAAACAGATCTATCTTTTTGCAACGAATTTATGCAACAAACCCTAGTACAAAAACCCCCATCACCCCGGCCCATCCGTCAAACCAACTACTCTAACCATCTGAACTACCGTATGAATCTACAATCTAACTAGGGATCCCATCTAACTAATGCGACTAACTCTACAAGCTAATATCCTAAAGCAAAGCAAGTGCAAATACCTCCTTCTCCTCGTCGGGCTGCGCATGGGGGGTATTGGTATGGACTACGTCGCTCGTCGCCGTCACCTTCTACGCTGAGGAGGATCCCGCCACCTCCTTCCCCACATCCATAGCGGTTGCGAGTTTCTCTGCACCGTCGTGGACGCCGCCGACATCCACGGTCACCGCGCCTTGATGCTTCACCACTTCTCCTGCCGTTGTGCCGGCGTCGCCATGATCTTTGTCCATCGGATAGATGGAGGCGATGAAGGTGAGGAAGAGGATGCGGTGGGGAGAGCGAGACGGTGCGCTGGAGGCAGTGGAGGAGAGCGAGGCGACGCCGGTTGGGGAGAGGAAGACGATGCGGCAGGGAGGGGATTTGGGGAAATGGTAGGGGCGATGGAGGTGGTTGCCCTTCTTTATATGATGGGACGTTTCGGGCATGTCCATGGACACATGCTACCCCACGACCGCCCTCTTGCATGCGCCCACGTTTACGCAGCCCCACTCGTCAGAGTTAACGGTCAGAGGCATTGACCCGACAGCAACGTCCGTTATAACATGTTCTGAGGGTTTCGGGCAAGGGAGTGGGAGTGGGGAAAAGTGAGCAAAAGTTAATAGAGTGGGGATGAATGAGTAGAGCTAAGGAACCAAGGGCACAGAAATAAAAATCCACCAAAGGGAAATTGAGTATCGGGTATGGGCACTCCCCTTGGCTTTTGCCAAGTTTGGGGGAGGTGCCCCGGTATCGTATCACCTCCACTATCTTTTGCCTTTACTTATCTTAGTTCGATCATTAATTATCTTTTGCTTTAGATGAATAAAAGTTTAGTTCGATCCTTTCTTCTTGAGAGTTTGCTTAGTGATCTATCTTTGTAATCGTGTGCGAGATATATAATAAAGTTTAGTTTGAGTTTTTGCTTTCTTTACTCTCTTGTTTCAATAAAAAGAAAAGAAATAAATGGAAAAGATCATATACTAATCTTATGGTAGGTGATGACATCACATAAGGAAAAGTATAAGTATGAAATTTTCTTAGAGATTGACAAACATTAGCATGCAACATGATAACAATATCATTCACCCACTTACTCTGCTCGGTTACCCCGTAACCATCACATGCATCACTTACCAGCACGGACACCACACAATTATCTCAAGATCCAATCAAGATTGGTATTAACAATACCGTAGTAATCATTTGTGACCACAAGGAGCTTGAACTTTACCATTCATGCTCGCATAACATCCCAAATATCCAACAAGTCGGTACTCACGATACCACAGTATAAGTATCCAACAACTTCTTTCATCACCGAACCAGGGTTGTTATTAATCATATTATTATTATTATTATTATTATTATTATTATTATTATTATTATTATTACTGTTGACCCACAGTGTGACTGACACAAACTGGGCCCATATCCGTGGGCGCGGCTATCGATAGATTTAACACACACACACACACACTCTTCAGAGGTAGCGCACTTTACCCACACTACGGAACCCTGGCCTCACACTCCCATACATGTGGACCAAAAGGTTTCGACAAAACCCTCCCTTTGTCATGGCACTCTCCCGACCACTCCGACCATCTCCCTTTTAGGGTTAGGTCCTGGGTTGCCCCGTGTCTACCGAAGACACCAACGGTCACCGTCGTGGCAAAACGGTCCCAAACAGGGACAAAGGATCCATAAAACAAAAACGAGCACACAAGGTTATGTCCGCCTACTTGATCAGGGTAGCGCGTGCCCATAACCTTCCCACACGGGAGGCACCGGTGAGAGGCATAACAAAAGACCGAGTTAAGACCTCCCATAAGGTAACCGTGGTTGCACTGGTCAGCTTGATAAGGTGGCACCATGACTCAGCCAATAGTTGTTCAAGTTCAATTTAATCCGGTTAAACTTGAATGGAAAATGCTGAGTCATGATAAAAATAACATGATGCAACTACAATGCATGAACATGATATCAACATAAGCATGGGGGTGCATCAAAGTCAATGAGCATAACAACAACATTTAACAATTTATCCAGATGAGCATGGCATACTGACGATCTTGAATATCACAACTAGAACACTACTCATAGCATAACATGACCACTAACATCAACAATAAATATCATGCAAGAACATATCAATAATACTACCATGCAACCATTTAACCAACTAGATGTAAAGGAACAGGCATAACAACGGTACTCGGAACAGACGAAAGTCATGCACCGAAGACCATCACTACATCCATATTTACTACTACCAAGCATGTCATATGAAAGTAATACTAGCAAGTAGAACGTAATATCCAGGTGCATAAAAACATAGCATAACGGTAAACACGAGTCCATAAGCACAACCAAAATAACGACAGCAGCAGTAAAGCAAACAAATAGTTATTAAAGTTTCAAGTTGAAAACCAATACTTCTGCATGGCTATCATGCAAATGGTGGTTGTGGCTTGCCTAGAGATGAATAAGGCTCGGGAAGAAGTGTGGAAAGATCATGGAACAAATCGCCGAAAAACGTTTTCTCTCGAAGGGGGCTGATTAGGGCAAGGGCAAAATGGTCATTTTCAGATTTTTGAAACATAGTGTCATGGTTTTGTCACGGCAGATGTCCTAGCGTAAGGACTTAGTCGTGGAGCCATCGCTACGGGTTAGCTTAAAGGGGTTAAAGCGGACAAGACACAAGGGATTTTTATACTAGTTCGGCCCCTTCGATGAAGGTAAAAGCCTACTTCTAGTTTGTTGTGGTATTGCTAGGGTTTCGATGACCAGGGAGCGAATTCGCTTTGCCTGTGTCTCGAGTTGTTGTCCTCCCTCTGAACCGCCTCCGGGTCGTCCCTTAATATACACAAGATGGCGCCCGGTCGGCTTACAGAATCCCGAGGCCAGCTCATAAACGTGCCCGGCTCGCTTTCTACCTTTCCTATCTTACGATACAAGTTTACACGCCGTATGGCAGTTTACATTCACGGGCCCTAACACCCTTTGGGCCCTGGGCTTTTAGTCTTCTATACTAAAGCACCATATTCTATGTCTTGCTGGCTTCAGTAGAATTAATTCTTCATAGGCATAAACCGGCCCCTCCTGGGCGGTTTATACCCAATAGTTATATCCCTCACATTAGGCCCCAGATTGATTTGAACTTGTTCATGTCAATCTTCAACTCTTCGGGGAAAACTTGTCTTCCGTGCCTTCAAATGACCTTGTAAACCGCCATGACATGATCTTCCTTGATTATGTTAAATCGCCATGATGTCATCTGTACATTTAATGCTTGTACCTGTTTTAACCTTTATTTACTAAATCTCCGAAATCGAGGCGACAGTGTCGTCCCATATCCATTTTTCGGGCTCCTGGATTCCCGCGCCTGCCGTTTTACTCTTTCGGCTTATAAATAGGGCGAGGGGTCTTTTCTTTTTCTCCCCCTTGTCTCTTCGCTCCTTCTTCTTCCTCACGCCCGTCTGTGCCTAAGCACCGCCGCCGCTGTCGACCTTCACCTCTGCCTCATCCCAGTCCGCTACATCAACCTGTTCGGACCAGAGCCTCGCCGGCGTGCCTCCGCATCCGACAACTCCGGTAAGTCCTTTCCTTACTTTTCATATAGATCTCATTAGGGTTTCTCCCGCGAGTTCATTAAGGCTACTGCGCTGTTCTTCCCTGTTCTTCGTCATAGCTTCGATGGCTAGTCTAGATCTGATGCTTTTGCCCGCGGCTGTAGAGATAACCCCGCTCATTAATGTGCTTATCTTTCTTTAAAGTAACCCCCCATCTAGGTGTCGGTGTACTAAGGTAGGGGTACCTCAGTACCCCAACTTGTGCACGGGCAGTTGCAGCTTCCCGCGGCAGGGCTTACCACGCGCTCGCCGGGGACCTTCCTGCTCCATATCAAACCATTCAAAAACAAAGTATGCAAGACAGAAGATCGAGACCCCGGCAAGTGGAGCTTGCCGGGAAGGCCGTACCAGGCTCAAGATTACCTCACCGGCACAAGGCCCTGGCAAGAGGAGCTTGCCAGGAAGACCAGAAGATTCCATCATAGAAGACACGCCCCGGCGAGGGCCGGGGGAGCGGCAAGCTCCCGGGCCCGGCAAGATCAAGGCCCCGGCAAGGTGCTTGCCGGGAGAGTGGCGCTGCGTGCCCACGCTCCAGCTCATCGGCCCACGCGTCGCCCTGGGGCCTAACCAGGGACGCGTGGCGGATGGCTGTGCAGCCTGGGGGACGCGGTGGCACTCCACGGTGGCGGATCCATCGCCGTGGCAGACGGAGACGCAAGGGCGGGAGCTTTTGGGGTCGACGGCGACGGGCATTAAATGCCCTTGTCCCCCACTGTCAAAGTAGGTAGCGACCACTGTTCGCGCACTGTAGCTCCACTGTTCCCGCACTGTTACAACTACCACCTCTTTTACGTTTTTACCCCTTTCTCCTACGTTGACACCTGTCGGTGACCCCTTGCACTATAAAAGGAGGCCCATGCACAACGTGGAGGGGGTTCGGAACCTAGATCACTCATACGTTCGGTGTAGCTGCTTCTTCAAGCTCCCGAGCTCTCCAACTCAATACACAACTAAGCAGGAGTAGGGTTTTACGCGTCCACCGCGGCCCGAACCTGGGTAAAACTGCCCGCGTGCTCGCTACGATCTTCTCTTCGTGCTCCCTCCGCCCTCGTACCGCACAGACAAGGGGCTCCGGTCCCATAGGTGTTCGTGGCGGACAGTTTCCCCCGACATCTTTGGCGCGCCAGGTAGGGGGCGTCGAGGTTGTGCGAACCTGATCCGGCGTTCGCGCGGGCGTATTCTACATCAACCTCTCCAGTTTCATCAGCAGCTTCATCAGCAACAGCATCATGGCCCCGAAGAAGAAGGCTTCGGAGGTCGGAGGCCCGTCTGCGTCTCATCCGCCGCCACCAGAGCCAACGGTGGGCGGGGGAGACGCCGTCGGAAGGGTGGTCGCCGGCGAAGACACTCACGGCGCCACCAGATCCAAGAACAGGACGGACGACCGAACCTCGGTCTCCGTGGACGCACCGCGTCCATCTCAGCACACAACAACCCAGCAGCGCCATGTCACAGGAGGTGGCATCCGTTTGCTGGGCCAAGGACAAACCGGAGGCTCGCGGGACGCCCCGGACCCCCGTCCGGGCACAAGCAAAGCGAAGGCGCCGGCCCGGGACCCCGCTCCTTCTAACGCCGTTAGAAGTCCGAGCGTATCCCGCTCCTCGCACCGCTCGCCCGCGTTCCCCTCCACTCCAGCAGAAGCGCTCGCGAGAGCGCAACTGCTCCTCGACTTCCCTCCAGCGGCAGACAAGGCCGACGACTGGAGGGCTACCATCCAGAGCCTGATAGCCTTCGCCAACAACGATTCTCCACAACAGCCGACGGCCTCGCGGCCGCGGCAAGCTGAGAAGACGAAGGCCGACGGCGACAAGACCGTCGGGGGTGCGACAAGCGTGCACTCCCCGCCGCGGAAGCAGAAGACGCCACCCCGCCGGAACAACGCTGACGATGGCTCCACGGCCTCGTCGGACCCGCGGGCTCGTCGGGACCAGCGCCAGGTCCTCGACGACCGGCGACAAGAAGACGCTCGAACAAGAATCGAGCGCCGCCGAGAAGCTCGGCGACAATCAGACCAGAGAGCTGAGGACGATGTCGACGCGCGCGCGCCCGGTGAACCAGACGACTTGCCGTATGCGGCAGGTTGCCCTGCGTTCACTCGCGAGCTGCGGCGCGTCCAGTGGCCCAGCATGAAGAATTTCAAGCCCGACGTACCGGAGAAGTACGACGGCAAGACGCACCCCTCGGAGTTTCTCAGCGTCTACCCCATCGCGGTGCAGGCTGCCGGGGGGGGGGCGCGACGAGAAGATCTTGGCGAACTACTTCCCGCTCGTGCTTAAGCCGAACGTCCGTTCGTGGCTTGTGCACTTGCCGGAAGGTTCCATTTCTTCTTGGGCCGACCTTTGCCACCAGTTTGTTGGCGCCTTCACCGGCGGCCACAAACCCCACGGCCAGGAGAGCGATCTCCACATTCTGGCCCGGAAGGAAGGAGAAACCCTGCGCAAGTACATCCAACGCTTCAGCCGTGTACAGCACAACATCCCCGATGTCCACCCTGCCGCGGTTATCAGCGCGTTCCACCAGAACGTGCGTAACCGCCGCATGCGTGAGGAAATGGCGATGACCAAAATTCGGGATGTCAGCGAGCTCTATGCTCTGGCTGACAAGTGCGCACGCGCAGAGGAGGGGAGGAGACTCCCCGGGGAGGATGCTGGCGCAGGAGGGAGCGACAGCGACGACGCCGCCCCGGCAAAGAAGAGCCGGCGGCGGAATAACAGAAGGAAGGGCAAGAAAGAGGTGCTTGCCGTCGAGAAGTCCGGCAAGGAGGCCCCCGCCAAGCAAACACAGGTTGGCGGCTCCGGCAAGGAGCCCGCCCCTGTAGCGGCGGCCGACAAGCAGGACGGCTCCGACAAGCAATACTGTAAGATCCACCGCACCAAGGGTCACGATCTCTCCAACTGCAAGCGCGTTGAGTATCTCGTCGAGCAGCAGAAGGCTGAGTACGAGAGGCGCGACAAGGAGAAGGCCCAAGGTGGCGGGGAAGAGCCAAGCAAGAAGCGGCCGTTCAACGGCCGGGGAGGACGCCGCGGCAAGGCCAAGCAGCGGCAAGGAGACCGACCTCCCCGGGGCTGCGACAAGGACGAAGATGACGACGAAGACATGGAGGACGAGGATAACAGCGAGCAGGAGTTCCAGAAGGCCACGGAGGTCCTGTGCGTCGACGGTGGCGCCTCTCTGCACACCTCCCACCGCCAACTAAAGCAGTGGGTGCGTGAGGTGAATGCAGCGGAGCCGCCCGTGGAGTCACGCAGGCTCCTCAAATGGTCCAGCACGCCCATCATTTTTGATCTTGAGGATCACCCTGACCGCACCACTGCGGTCGGGTGCTTGCCGATGCTGGTTTCTCCCACCATCCGCAACCTCAAGGTCACCAAAATGTTGGTTGACGGCGGGGCCGGGCTGAACTTGATCTCCTCTGCTGTGATCAAGAAACTCCAGATTCCAGATGGCGAGCTCGAAGAAACCGGTTCATTCCAAGGAATCAACCCGGGAAGGAGCAAGCCCAAGGGAAAGATCACTCTGCCGGTGACCTTTGGCGGGGAGCTCAACTTCAGAACTGAGCGCATCACTTTCGACGTCGCCGATATTCCATTGCCCTACAATGGAATACTTGGCCGTCCTGCCCTCGCCAAGTTCATGGCAGCTTCCCATTATGCTTACAACGTGCTCAAGATGCCGGGGCCGATAAGCGTCATCACTGTCCACGGCGACAAGAAGGATGCGCTTGTCTGCGCCGACAAGATCTACCGGGATGCGGCAGCTGCGGCCGAGAAGGATACACTTGCCGCTGAAGCTCCCGGGGGGAAGAAGATGAAGACCAAGTCCGGCAACAGCTCTGGGGCCCACTCCGGCAACTGCACCTCTTCGGAGTGCTGCGCTGCCGTCGAGGACGTCCCATCGAGCTCCACCGGCAAGAGTAAGAAAGGGATGGCCGCTCCTCCGGCAACCAAGAAGGTGTCCGCCAAGGAGGACGGCACTGGTGGCACCTTCACCATCAGTGCCACGCTGGACAGCAAATAGGAAAGCGCGCTTGTTGCCTTCCTGCGGGCGAATGTCGATGTGTTTGCCTGGCAACCATCTGACATCCCCGGTGTTCCCAGGAAGGTAATTGAGCATAAGCTTGCTGTTTGTCCTCATGCGTGGCCCATCAAGCAGAAAGTGAGGAAGCAAGCCGTGGAGCGCCAAGAATTCATCAACGAAGAAATCAAGAAGCTAGAGGCAGCAGGCCTAGTTAGAGGTGTGATCCATCCGACGTGGTTGGCGAATCCAGTCGTCGTGCGCAAGGCCAATGGGAAGTGGAGACTGTGTATAGACTTCACCGATGTGAATAAAGCATGTCCCAAGGATCCATTCCCTTTGCCGCGCATTGACCAGATCGTTGACTCCACTGCCGGATGTGACCTACTCTGTTTTCTTGATGCGTACTCAGGCTATCATCAGATTTTCATGGCCAAAGAGGATGAAGAGAAGACTGCATTTATCACTCCATGTGGCACTTATTGCTTCATACGCATGCCATTTGGACTGAAGAATGCAGGCTCAACGTTTGCAAGGGTAGTGTACACTGCTTTTGAGCCACAGATCCACAGAAATGTAGAAGCTTACATGGATGACATCGTGGTGAAGAGCAAGAGCAAGGAAACCTTGATCCAGGATTTAGAGGAGACGTTTCAGAACCTGCGCAGAATACAACTCAAGTTGAACCCCGAGAAGTGCGTCTTTGGAGTCCCCTCCGGCAAGCTTCTCGGGTTCTTTGTGTCACAGAGGGGGATTGAAGCCAACCCCGACAAGATTAAAGCCATCGAGCAGATAGAGGCCCCAAAGCGCGTCAAGGATGTCAGAAGGCTTGCAGGTTGTGTGGCTGCCCTCAGTAGGTTCATTTCAAAGTCTGCAGAACGCGCCCTACCTTTCTTCAAAATCTTGAAGAAGGCAGGTCCCATGAAGTGGACTCCGGAAGCGGAGGCAGCGCTGCAGGATTTGAAACGGTACCTGTCCTCCACTCCAATACTTGTCGCACCTAGACCACAGGAAAAGTTGTTGCTATACCTAGCGGCGACCAACCAGGTGGTTAGTGCTGCGTTAGTAGCGGAGAGGGAGTCCGACGAGGAGTCAGCACCACCGGCAAGCGAATCCAGCGACAAGCAGGGGGCTGCTCCGGCAAGCTCTGGCCCCGACAAGAACAGCTCTGCGTAGGAACAGGATGAAGTGCGAAAGAAGATGGTGCAGCGCCCAGTGTATTTTGTAAGTTCCCTTCTCCAGGGGGCTAGATCAAGGTACTCTGGTGTGCAAAAGTTGCTTTTCGGCCTCCTCATGGCCTCGAGAAAGCTGCGCCATTACTTCCAAGCACATGAGATAACAGTGGTCACTCGCTTTCCGCTGAAGAGGATATTGTACAACCCAGAAGCAACAGGCAGGATCGTTGAGTGGGCACTGGAGCTGTCAAGCTTTGGACTCAAGTTTGAAAGTACTTCAACCATACAGAGCCGAGCTTTGGCAGAATTCATAGCTGAGTGGACACCAACGCCCGATGAAGAAGTCCAAGAAACAAGTACACCCGTACAAGAAGCGACAAGTGAATGGATAATGTATTTTGACGGTGCCTTCTCGCTGCAAGGCGCCGGTGCTGGCGTGGTACTCATCGCGCCCACCGGAGAGCACCTCAAATATGTTATCCAGATGCACTTTCCCAGGGAGCAAGCGACAAACAAAACCGCAGAATATGAAGGCTTGCTTGCCGGCCTCAGGATTGCGGCCGAACTTGGGATCAGGAAGCTGATTGTGCGGGGAGATTCTCAGTTGGTGGTCCGGCAAGTCAACAAGAGTTATCAGAGCCCTTTGATGGAAGCTTATGTCGATGAAGTGAGGAAGCTTGAGGAGCACTTTGAAGGTCTGCAGATGGAGCACGTCCCGAGAGCTCAAAATGAAATTGCAGATGGCCTTTCAAAGTGTGCTTCGATGAAGTTACCTGTGGAACCAGGGACCTTCTTGCTCAAGCTGACTCAACCATCCGTTACACCATCAATCGGGCAGTCCAAGAAGAGAAAGTTGGTCTCCGGCGACTACTTGCCGGCGGATCTTCCTGAAACCGCCGCCAAGGTCCCCAAGATCAACAACCACAGCGCTGAGGAACAGTTTGCTCCTGCAGATCCTCGGATCTGTGCAGTTGAAGCAAATGTTCCCGGCAAGTTTCGCCCCGGCGAGCTTGCCGGGGGACCATCAGCTCCGGCAGAACCAGAGGTCCTTGCCGTAGAAGCTGAGGTTCCCGCAGCGGCCCTCGAGCCTTTAGTCCTTGCCGTCGAGCCTCGGGCTCCGGCATGGGCGCAGCAGATCGTCCGTTTTCTTCAAACTGGAGAACTTCCCGACGACCCAGAAGAAATAGAAAAGATAACCAGGCAGTCAAGTATGTACCAGTTCGTGGATAACGAGCTGTACAGAAGAAGACTCAACGGTGTCAGGTTGAAGTGCATCTCCAGGGAAGATGGACAGGAGCTGTTGGCAGAAATACACGGAGGCATATGCGGCCACCACATTGGCGCAAGGGCGCTTGCCGGGAAAGCTTTCCGGCAAGGGTTCTTTTGGCAAGAAGCCCTCCAAGAT
Source organism: Secale cereale (assembly GCA_902687465.1). Classification (NCBI taxonomy): domain Eukaryota; kingdom Viridiplantae; phylum Streptophyta; class Magnoliopsida; order Poales; family Poaceae; genus Secale; species Secale cereale. The sequence goes on along the minus strand of LR738715.1, from coordinate 870,843,255 downwards.
GCAACTGCACTAGTAACCAAGTGTGAAGCGTGCCAGTTCCATGCGAAGCAGATTCATCAGCCAGCTCAAGCTCTCCAAACAATCCCTTTGTCCTAGCCCTTCTCGGTCTGGGGGCTCGATATCCTCGGCCCTTTCCCTCGTGCTGTCGGGGGCTTTGAGTACTTGTACGTTGCAATCGACAAGTTCACAAAATGGCCAGAAGTGGAGCCAGTGAGAAAGGTGACAGCACAGTCAGCGGTCAGGTTCTTCAGGTCGATTGTTTGCCGTTTCGGGATCCCTAATAGGATCATCACCGACAACGGTACGCAATTCACTAGTCGCACCTTCATGCAGTACGTCCAAGACCTTGGCGCCAAGGTCCGTTTCGCTTCTGTTGCTCACCCGAGGAGCAACGGTCAAGCGGAGAGGGCCAATGCAGAAGTGCTGCGCGGACTCAAGACAAGGACCTTTGACAGGCTGCGTAAGTGCGGAAGAAATTGGATAGAGGAGCTACCGGCGGCTCTTTGGTCAATCAGAACGACACCAAGTCGAGCCACCGGACAGACACCCTTTGCTCTAGTCTATGGAGCAGAGGCAGTTCTCCCCACGGAACTCGTATACGGATCTCCTCGAGTGCTCGCTTATGACGAGCTCGAGCAAGAGCAACTGCGACAAGATGACGCGTTGCTCCTCGAGGAGGGACGTCTCCAGGCTGATGTACGAGCTGCTCGATACCAGCAAGCCTTGCGTCGCTACCATAGCCGCAAGGTCAAGGCCAGGAGTCTCGAGGAAGGCGACCTTGTTCTTCGGCGTGTTCAGTCCGCCAAGAATTCCAACAAGTTGACGCCGAAGTGGGAAGGCCCTTATCGGGTGAGACAAGTTACGAGGCCCGGTGCTGTCCGCCTCGAGACCGAAGAAGGCTTACCGGTGAGCAACTCCTGGAACATAGAGCATCTTCGCAAGTTTCACCCATAAGGCGCGGTTACCGTGATCCGTTCCGGCAACCACCTTTTGTACAAGCTTTGCCGCTGTTGCATGTAACCCTTTGTACAAAGCCGGGCGCAGACCCCGTGCATCAGTAAAGTTCTTGTGTTTTTCACGCCGATTGCCTTTTGCATGCTTTTCTTTGCTATTTGCATGTGTTATTTGGCATTTGGTGCAACACTCAAGTATCCGGTAAGCATTAGCACGCCGAAAGGCCATATACTTGTTTCCCTCTTCTTTTTCCTTGCCTCCTAAGCAGAAGGAACGTTCCTCGCGCACAAGTTTGCCGGGGGGGAAGGAAGTGGAGGAGAAACCGAGTGCTGTTCAAGAAAGAGAAGCCTTACCGGGAAGCAAGCAATATATGAAAGCTAAGTTATCAGAATTTGACCAAGTTCAAATTTTAAAATTTTAGTTGTCTTCCTTGAACAATCACACTTTGTATGGAAAACCTGTGCGCGGAGGAACCTACCCGTAGCTTGCCGCACCCTTATCTTGTTTTCGAGTTCGCTCAACGATTTAAGTGAGCTGCGACAAGTGTCGCGCCCTTGCTTCGTTTCCGAGTACGCTCAGCAAGTTAAGTGCGTTGCGACTAGCCGCGGCTAGGTTGCTTGCCGGCGAGACCTTGGCCAGCAGGCTGCTCAGAGTCCAGCACTCAGCGCTCGCGGCAAAGGCCCCTTGCCGACAAGCCCCCTGGGAGCGTAGGGTGAAAAATGTACAAAGTCAAGGATTATGACAAGGAAGATAACATTGCACTGATTGATCGAAATGAGATAAATATCTTACAAAAGATAACTTGTCGCAATGGACTAATGAGTTCATAACACCCTATGCAGCAATAAAAAGAGATAAAGATAATGGAGGCCTAATCTACGCGGTCGCCCTCGATCCTGGAGATCTTAGCCACCTTGGCTATGATGTGGGCGACCTGCTCCTTCAGGGCATCCATGTTCGCGTCGGCCGGCAAGCTGCGAAGAACGTTGGTGAGGTTTATGCCCGGGTTGCGGTATACGATCTTCGTCAGCACGCGCTCCAGAGTTCCCGTGCAGAGTAGGCGCGTCTCCTCGGCCAGTTGCGCGGGGATCTTCTTCCGCAGATCTGCAAGGGCCGGCGCAATTCCCCTGAAGAAGAGGCTGAGCTTGGCGCTGTGAGGGAGGTTTGGATCCGGGGAGTAGATGAGGTGCTCCAGCTTCAACGCCAGCAGCTCCTGGTCGATGTTGGACGCGCAAGATACTAAGTCCTCGGTCCACACCTCAACGGTTTTGCGGAAGAGCTCGGCCGCTTGGTTGGCGCTGTCCACCAAGGTCCGCTCCTTGCGGAGCTCCTCCTTCAGTTTGGTCTCCCGAGCCCGGGCAGCGTCGAGTGAATCCTTCAGTGTAGAGACCTTCAACTCCAAGTCCTCGATAGAGTCCTTGGCGGCCTTCAACTCGTCGCCCCTCTCAGAAAGACGAACCTGGAGTTCTGAATTGGTGTGGGCGTCCTTCTCGCGCTCCGTGATGAGCGCGGCGACCTTCTCCGCGCTCACCTTCAGTGACTTCTCCAGCTGTGCGACCTTGGCGGCAAGCTCCTTCTTGGCAGTCTCCGCGGCAACCGCGGCGGCTTTCGCCTCCTTCAGTTCCTCGCCAAGGGCTTCCTCCCGAGCGGCAAGGTCCTCCTCGTGGGAGTCGAGGTTGACCTTACGCTGGGCGAGTTCTCCTTCTCGCCGGGACAGCTCCACCCCGGCGAGCCGCTGCTGTTCCTCGGCCTCGGCCTTCTCCAGCACCCACTCCTGGTATTCGCCGGCGAGTCGCTCGCGCTCCTCCGCCACCTCGCGGAGGGCCGCCTGGTTGGCGGCGCTGAGCTCCGCCGCGCGCTTCTCCATATCCGCGGCGGCCTTGGCGGCAAGGGCTTCCCGGGAAGCAAGCTTCGCCTGCCTGGCCCGGTAAAGGGCCAGGAGCTGGTGAAGCAGCTTCTCCTTCTCGGGCCCTTCACTCCCGCCGGGCGCCTCGACAATCTTCAGGCCCGCGGAGGCGAGGACCTCCCCGTCAAACGCCTCGCCCTCCGCGGGAGCTCGCGACGAAGAACCCCACGGCACTTGGATGAAGACGCCGTTGGGGGCTTCAAGATAGTAGCCCTGCTCCTTGCCGGCGGAGGGGTCGGCGGCCGGCGCAGCACTCGATGCTCCCGCCGCCTCCGGGTCGGCGATGCGGTCGCCGTCCCCCTCCCCGGCCGCTGCGCCTGCAGCCGGAGCGGTCTCTTGCGCGGCCGGCTCGGCAGCTCCCGCCGTGTCCTCGGCGACAGGAGCGTCACCGCCGCCGCCCTGCGCGCCCTCCTCCTCGAGGTTGATGACCTCCGTCTCCATTGGCTCGGGGGGAGGAAGATCTAGAAGAAGATGAAGCAACAAGAAAGCTCAAGCAAATATCCAAAAAGAAACAACGCCAAGAAGACAAAGTACCAGACTTACCTTGGCGGACGTCATCAGCGGCGGGCTCCCTCGCCGGGGAGCTCTGCCTTGGCGGAGTGGCCACCCTCGCCGGGCTGCTCGCCCTTGGCGGGGTGCTCGCCCTTGGCGGAGTACCCGCCCTTGGCGGAGCGCTCTCCCTTGCCGGGGAGTTCGGCCTTGGCGGGGACGGCGGGGCCTGCAGCTCCTCGGGGGCGGCCTCCGGGCGCTCCTGCGGCTGTGGCTCCACCTCTGCACAAATCAAGACAAACATATCAAGGTTTTGAAACGAGACAGAATCCCCAAGCACGTCCTGACAAGCGGAAGGATAGAACCCAGACTTACGCTGGGGGCTGCGCTGGGGGCTGCTCCTCGGAGCAGCGCTCGGGTCCGGCAGGCTTGGCTCCGGCACGTCCCCAGTTGCCGCGGTGGCCGAGCCTTCCGCGACCTCGACCACTGGCGCCTTGGCTTTCTTCGCCACGCGCTGAACCAAGGTCCTGAAATCAAAGCAACAAACAAAATCAGCATCAACAATAATCAAGACGAAGCTTGAGAAGATGTAAGATCTCGGATTCTTACTCCTGGTCCTCCTCGTCGTCCTCGCTCAAGGCGGAGAAGTCATACTCCACCTGGGGCGCGTCTGCACGAGGAGCGGAAGACGAAGTTTCCCTCGGGCGCTTGGCGATCCCTGGGGCTGGGGGCTGCGAAGACCCAGCCCCTGTGGTGGCCGGAGCCCGAGGAGCGGGCGGAGCCGCTGCTCCGCTCCGAGAAGACCCCTGTCGACTCGACGCCTGCTTGCGGGGCGCCTCCGTCGTGGCCCGCGCACGGGCCGCCTCCGCTGTGGCTGGTGCGCCGGTCGCCCCCGGTGCAGCTTGGCTCCCTCGGGGAGCTGCCCGGCGAGCTGGTTGTTGCCGGGGGGCCTGCGCCCTCTCTCCCGTCGCTGTCTTGCGGAGACGCTTCGATGGAGACTGCCTTGGGCTTGCCGGGGGCGGGGAGCTCTCCGACGAGGAGAGGTCGTCGGCGTAGAGCTCCGTAGATCCGCCGGAGTCCTCGGCCTCCTCCTCCTCCTCCTCCCCGGCTGGCTCGCTGGGCCCAGCGCCCTGCGCTGCGGCCTCTTTTCCCTTGGCGCCTCCGCTCCCTCTAGCGCCTCCGCTCCCCCCGGCGCCTCTGTTCCCTCCGGCAGCGCCATCCCTTGTCGCGGCCTCGGCCACGATCCCGTGGATCCCGGAGTGCCTCAGAGAGGGGACCCCGGCGAGCGCGTCGGGAGGAAGTTGCAGCAATCTGCGGATCTCCGCCTCCTCCGCCTGGCTGGACGCATCCGCAGCCTCCGCCTCTTCAGGCGTATAACCAAAATCTCCTGCCGCTGCGGCTGCAGCGGCCTCTTCAGCCCGAGAAGCCATGTATGCAAGCTCCTGCTCGGTGGTGTCCCGCGTGTGCTCCTTGATGTCATCCTTGTTCTTCGCCACCTCCACGAGGTTGTCGAAGAAGGTGAGGACGTCGATGGGCTTGGGCGGAATCCACGTGCGGTCCACGCCGTGCGAATCACAAGCGGGCATCATGGCGCAGAGACGGTCCCGGACTGTGCTGTTGCAGAGGGGCACCACTCCCCGGGGAGGTCTAAACCACTCAGGGTGGGCCGGGTCGTATTTGAAGAGTTCCCGGACCATCCCCTTCAGCTCCAGCGTAGTGAAGTTGAAGTTTAGCCCGGGGCGCAGCCTCATTATATCCGTCGGGCCGCCGTACTCCCAAGCCGCCCTTTTCCTGTCTTGGAGAGGGGCGATGCGGCGGCGGAGGAAATCTGCGCCTACCTCTGCAACGGACAGCTTGGCGGTCCGAAGACGAAGAATCCGGACGAGGGCGACGTCGAGCTTGATGTCGTCCGAGTCCAGCTCGCTCCAATCCCTGCCGCGCACGATGGGCGTTGTACGCGGCGCGGTGAAGGGCTGCGGCTCGTCCTCAACGATCCAGCACCAGTCTGCACGCCATTCCTCCCACTTGCCGCGGAGCTCCCCCGACAAGTAGGACCCCTTCTTGTTCAGACGGAAAACCCAAGAAATTCCTCCGGAGAGGGGGGCGTCGGCCTCTGCTCTAGGAGTGAAGAAGTGCCTAAACAGCGCTACGTTTGGGTGTATCCCTATGAAGTTTTCGCACATGTGTGCGAAAACCGCCATGGTGAGGATGGCGTTGGGGGTGAAGTCAAGAAGGTGGAGGCCGTAGGTGTGCATGACGTCGCAGAAGAAATTAGAGAAAGGAGGGCAAAGGCCGCAGTGAAAGAAGGCTGTGAAGAAGTAGTACCCGCCGGGGTAGTTGTCCTTGGCGGCGGCCGGATAAGCTTGAGTGCGGGGGTGCGCCTTGGTTTCCTTGGCCCAGAACAAGTAGTACTTGTTCCAGAGCTCCCGCGCACCGAGCTTCGGCGGGAAGACGAGGTTCCGCTTCCGGTACGTGGCGAGCCTCGCCGCTTGCTCCGACTTCTCCCTCTTGGCCTTCTCCGCCTTCGCCTTGTCGGTCTTCGGGGCCATGGCGGACGCGGCGGGAGGAGGGGGACGAAGAGCCCGGCGACGCCGGAGATGCAAACGATGGCGGCGGAGGTGTGGAGGCGGAGCGCAAAGGGATCTCTAGAAGAAGAAGATGCAATGAAAGCGTAAGGAGGGGAATCGCTCCTGCTTCCTCTGCTTTTATGGGGAAGTGGGGGGCGTTTCGCCCTTTCCATTAAGAGAACGTGGGCACGTCCCATCCCACGACGCCGCAATCGACGCGTGCCGTTACGGGGGGATGCGGCGGATACGGAAGTGGATTCGGCGCGCCGTGGGCCGCGTGTGCCCGTGCACTGTTTTGGGCCTGGCCCAACAGCGCTCGGCACCGTGTGTGGCCCAGGCCCGGGGGCTCCTGTCGGTGTACTAAGGTAGGGGTACCTCAGTACCCCAACTTGTGCACGGGCAGTTGCAGCTTCCCACGGCAGGGCTTACCACGCGCTCGCCGGGGACCTTCCTGCTCCATATCAAACCATTCAAAAACAAAGTATGCAAGACAGAAGATCGAGACCCCGGCAAGTGGAGCTTGCCGGGAAGGCCATACCAGGCTCAAGATTACCTCACCGGCACAAGGCCCTGGCAAGAGGAGCTTGCCAGGAAGACCAGAAGATTCCATCATAGAAGACACGCCCCGGCGCTATACGCGCCCCGGCGAGGGCCGGGGGAGCGGCAAGCTCCCGGGCCCGGCAAGATCAAGGCCCCGGCAAGGTGCTTGCCGGGAGAGTGGCGCTGCGTGCCCACGCTCCAGCTCATCGGCCCACGCGTCGCCCTGGGGCCTAACCAGGGACGCGTGGCGGATGGCTGTGCAGCCTGGGGGATGCGGTGGCACTCCACGGTGGTGGATCCATCGCCGTGGCAGACGGAGACGCAAGGGCGGGAGCTTTTGGGGTCGACGGCGACGGGCATTAAATGCCATTGTCCCCCACTGTCAAAGTAGGTAGCGACCACTGTTCGCGCATTGTAGCTCCACTGTTCCCGCGCTGTTACAACTACCACCTCTTTTACGTTTTTACCCCTTTCTCCTACGTTGACACCTGTCGGTGACCCCTTGCACTATAAAAGGAGGCCCATGCACAACGTGGAGGGGGTTCGGAACCTAGATCACTCATACGTTCGGTGTAGCTGCTTCTTCAAGCTCCCGAGCTCTCCAACTCAATACACAACTAAGCAGGAGTAGGGTTTTACGCGTCCACCGCGGCCCGAACCTGGGTAAAACTGCCCGCGTGCTCGCTATGATCTGCTCTTCGTGCTCCCTCCGCCCTCGTACCGCACAGACAAGGGGCTCCGGTCCCATGGGTGTTCGTGGCGGACAGTTTCCCCCGACACTAGGTCTGATGCAATGATGTGGTACCTGTTCCGCTTGAACCTGAATATTTGCGAATTTATTGACATGCTATAGATCTATAATTCTGTTGTTGATTTGTGAAATCTGTTTTTCATAACTTTAGATCTGCACCCTTCATATCTGCATCGGCGGTTTAACCTTAAAAAATCATAATCCAATAGGTACCATTAGGCCCCAGTGAAACCGTCGTTGCAGCTGTCCTCGTCACACTTCCAATGCTTAGTTCCGGTTTATTATTGCATATGTCTCAATATCTGCCAATCATAGACCATAAACCGGCCCTTATTTGTAATTTCAGCTTTTTCCTTTGAAATGGCAAAGCAAGCCAAGCAATTTACTTCCTGCAATTGGGTTCAGTCTCGGGTTACTGAAGAGGAACTGAACGGTTGGGTCGAGGTTGGCGCTTTAGCCAAAAAGGATGTCATCCATTGGAGAGTCCCTGGTCTGGAATGTCCTCCGGAACCCAAAGATGGAGAAGTAATTGTATTTGTTGATCACTTGTCCCGAGGGTTTAGCCCTCCCGGATCAAAATTCTTTCGTGACGTACTGACTAGCTTCCAACTCCACCCTCAAGATATTGGACCAAACTCTGTGTCCAATATTTGCAATTTTAAGTATTTTGTGAGGCTTACTTGCAAGAGGAGCCTACAATGGATCTGTTTAAGGATTTCTTCCACTTGAACCACCGCACAGAATTTACGGGTGGGCCTAACACTGAACTTGGCGGGATGTCCATTCAAAAAAGGAAGGATGTCAATTTTCCTCATGCCAACCATCACATCCATCCTAAAGATTGGAATCAGACTTGGTTTTATTGCCGAGATACATCCCCAGCTGACGAGAATCCTCTGCTGGGTTATCGTCCTCATCAGCTTTCCAACAATCATCCATTCCCTCAACGGCTAAGTGCTCAGGAGCGATCTCAATACGCACCGCAGCTTTCAAAGCTCCGGGCCTTTACCGCAAACGGTTTGACAGGCATCGATTTTGTTCATTGCTGGTTTTCTTGGAGCATTCTACCGCTAAGCTAGCGTTCCGGTTTAATGTGCGAGTACACAGGAGATCCCAAAGATCCTCTATGCCATACTGAAGCTGTGCTGTCAGAAAATGAAATCAATGAGTCTGTCAAGAAAATATTGGATGAACCGGTGGATGTCTGTAGCAAAACTGGGCTGGCCCCCTTCTATAAATCTCCTTATACTTTTTGCTTTGTTTCAAACTGTTTAATTATCCTTTCTGAAAAACTCCTCAACTACTGACAGGGTAATGATCCGTTCTAGAAGAGAAAACCCCAGGATAAACCGGTAAAGGTAGCTCGTCTTAAGACCAAGACCGTCAAGAAGACTATTAAAAATAAAACCACCGAGGCATCCGATTTAAACCATGATGATGATGAACCGGCCTCAGAGGTAGCACTTGACTCCCTTGGCTCCCATTTCTTGCACCTTATTGATAATGATTATATTCAGGAAAACGTTGAAGGCAGCCAAGCTAATGGTATTGAGGTAATTACCCTTTCCTCCGGTTCAGACCCTCTGCCAACCCCGAAAATCCGTCAAGCAAACCGGAAAGTAAGATTTCTCACCCTTTAGCTTACTTGGACCCAAACTTTATTTTGAAGAAACAGCAACATGAAGCTCGCCGTACAACACGGCACAGCAGTCAAGTAATCACATCCACCGGTTTACCACATACTCCGGACCGGAAGCATCGATCAAAGGTCTTGTATATTCCAGATGCTCTTTATCCCAAAGCGGGTCATTTTTGCCAGCCTCTTAATCCGTCTGATCCGAATTATCAGGACACCCCTCGTTCATCATCTGGCGAGTTGACAGCTACACAGCTTCCTCCTCTCAAAACCGTTCCTGGGTGAGTTTTATTTTCCTGTTAAACCTTCTATTTTAATCCACTGACTAACCTTTATTTTCATCTTTCTCAGTAGGCAAAAACCTAGTAAGAAGGCCAAATTGAGCAAACCGACAGATGATGATATAAACCCTGCACCGAAAAAGACTCCAGAGCCAGCAGAAGAAAATGCTGATGTCATGCGTGATGATCCCCCTCCACCAGATCATGAAATTTTTACTGAACAAGAAGCTGCACCAAAGGACCTTGATGATAATCAAACTAGCCCAGTACGGGCCAAAATCTGGGAAGGCAAAAACATCATCAGGATGCTGCCTTCGGAGGCACATAACAACATGCATATCAACTCCACTAAGCATATAAAGATCATGGACATGTAGTAGACATATCCTACAGCAAACACGTCCGGATGACGTGGACGCGTCCGAAGCGGCGGATCGGGCGGAGCGGAGCGGGTAGGTAGCGGCGTAGATCCGGCCGCGAGGACCCGATCCGGCGGCGGCAGGGATACGGACAGCGGGGTTCGGCCTACGGCGGTGGCGCGGGGTCACCGAAGGTGGAGGGCGGCGGCGGCTTCTAGGTGGCCGGCGGCGGCGGAGGGGATCCGCCGGCGGGGAGGCGTGCGGCCAGGCGGCGGCGAGCGGTAGCCGACGGCGGGGACGAAGGCGCGGGGGGCGCGCGGGTGGCTCGAGCCGGGAGGCGGCGGCGGAGGGTCGGAGACGGGCCGCGCGGGCCCGGCTGCGCGGGAGGGTGGAACTGCCACGTGGCGCAGCGCGGTTGCTGGGGAGGTGCGGTCGGACGCGTTCGACGGCGGCTGATACGTCCAAAACGTATCTATAATTTCTGCTTGCTCCATGCCTCTTTTGGGTGATATTGCTATGATATTTATACACTTCCATACACTTTTGATCATATTTGGACTAACATATTAACTCAGTGCACCCCAGTGCCAGTTTCTGTTTTCTGCTGTTTTTGTATTTCAGGTTTTCCCATTACGAGAACTGCCAGAAAAATCCCGGAAAAAATATATAAAAAATCAGCGTTCCAGAAGCTTCCCGGCACCCGAAGTACAGCCGGAGGGGGGCCACCAGGGCTCCAGGCGCACTGGAGGCGCGGCCCCCCTCCTGGCCGCGTCGGGGGGCGCCTGGGCCCCCCAGGCCTCCGCTGATGCCCCCCTTTGGCATATATTTATATCGTGTCCCGAAACCCTCGAGACGGGAACCCTTTTTCGCGATCTCATCTCTGTTCCGCCGCCGCCACGCTTCAAAAATCGGGAGCACCAGGAGAACTCTTCCCGGCACCCTGCCGGAGGGGAGGATCACCACCGGGAGCTTCTCCACCACCATGGACGCCTCCCGGATGAGTTGTGAGTAGTCTCCCTTGGACCATGGGTCCATGACCAGTAGCTATGTGATGTTCTCCTCCCGTTCTTGTGCTTCACTAATTAGTCCTCGTGAGCTGCCCTACATGATCGAGGCACATATGTAATCCTTATGCTGTTGCTATGATGAGTTTGCTGGGATCCGATGGATTGTGAGATTATGTTCAGATTGTGTTTAAGTAATATATTTGATTCACCTCTTTTATATTTATGTTCGTAAGTAATTCTTGCATGTTCTCCGTTGTTATTTATTGCTTTGGCCAAGTAGTAGGTAGTGACTCCAAGAGGGAACGTTATGCTTGATTGTGGGTTCATGCCCCTCGATGACTAGCTTGAGTGACAGAAACATGAGTCTAGGGGATGTGCTGTTGTCACAAGGGGGAAAACAACGGTGCTTGTGCCCGCGGGTGCAAGGATTGTTTACTTTACGCAAAGTTCTTTTAATGCAGTTGTCTGTTGCTTTGAGTTTACACTATGGGTGGGACTCGCAACTTAATACCAGCGAGATGTTCTGGATAGATATCTCAAGGTGGATGATTAGTAGTAGATGCAGATGGATTTCGGTCTACTTGCCTTGGCATACCGCCCATGCTTTGAACCTCTACCTTTCTTGCAACATAGTTAGCATTGGTTTGCGCACATAATTCTGTCAATTGCCCAGCTGTAATTCGTTTACCTCACATAGCTGTTTTATCGTCTTTTGGGAGAGAGACATCACTAGTGAACATCATGGGACCCCGGTCCATATTACCATCACTGATCACATCCGCTATTTACTTTCCTCTTTTATTTACTATTTGCAGCAATACCTATCACTATTATCACTTGCGTTTGATCCTTTGTAAACGACAAGGCCGGAGGGATTGACAACCTCTCTGTACTCGTTGGGAGGAAAGTTATTTGTATCTGTGTGTAGGTCCACATTGATTGCTAATATCTGGCGCCGTTAGTAGTTGACACCTTCTTGTTGAAACTAGGAGTCTCAGGGGAAATCGATCCTTGGTATCTTTGCCAAGGGAAAACTACCGCTACACTGCATCTCAAACCTTCCACTTGGGGTAACCAACGAGGGGCGAGAAGTCATCAAGCAAAGTTTTCTGGCGCCGTTGCCGGGGACTCCACTCTTCAGGATAGGGGAGTTGCATGCTATCTTTTACCTTTGCTTTTTAGTCTTGTTAGTTTACCTTCCAGTTTTTGCTTTAGTGTCTTTTATCAAAAATCAAAAAAATAGTTATCTCATTCTTTAGTTGTCATTATGTCGGGTCCTTTTGTCTTTGACGAGGCAGAAGTTCTCACCTTTAACCAAAGAGGTGGGGAAAGTTTGAAAGATGCTTGGTATAGAATTAAAGATTCTCAAAAAGAGCCACCAAGAAGCAACCTACTACTATCCTGCTTAGAAATTTTTATGTTGGAATTACTTCTTTGAATAGGTTTATTCTAGATACTGCTATCAATGGAAATTTCCTAGAGGCCCCAGTTTGGGAGTCTCTTAGTATTATTGAAAATCTTGTTGGGAATCCCCCTGTTGTTAGCATTCAAGAGGACATCACCCTAGCTCACATTATGAAAAAACTTGAAAAGATAGAGCTAGAGATGCCAAGCATTAATAAGATAAATGAGTTGGATCGTAAGATCCAAGGGAATTTGAATAGGCTTGATAACTCCATGCATAAAATTTTCAAAACTTTGGAGACCATCAAATCCCATGACCTGGACTCTTCTAGGATAGACAAGATTGAGGAAATATTTGATACTCTAGGAACTACTTTCTCCTCGATCAAAACCAAAAAGGTAGAAACTCCGGCAAAGAGGGAGCCTAAGTTCGTTCACGTTCCAAAGGCTCCCCGTTCTAAAAGTAATTCATCTATTGCCAAAGGGGTTGAAACTGTAAAGACTTTGGAAGAAACACCTCTCTTTGATGAATTTATAAATGAATCTTCCCTTGACTTTTATCCTTTTGGTCTTCTCCCTAGAAGTATCTCTATTAGGCCTTTATTTGAAAGTCCTCTTAAGACTAGTTGTATTATTGAAGAACTTTTTGATAATCTTGATGATGGTTCAATTGATACAACTTGACCTCTATGCATTATGCCTAGCTTAAAGGCATAAAAGAAAGCGCTTTTGGGAGGCAGCCCACATGAATAAAAATTTATTTTGCTTTTGTTGTGTCTTGATGTTGTTACTACAGTAGCATCATCATTGTATCTTTGCTTTTCAACTTTGTGCCAAGTGTAGCCTCTGATTGCAAGAAAGTTCAAAAGTTGTGACGTGCTGTCCAGGAAACAGATTCTGTCCTTGGATAGAAAAATTCGTATAAAATCACCAGATCATCTTTTTGGTCTGAATTTTTTCGACAGCGTGCTCTATATAATTGTCTTTCGTGCGTCTGTTCTGAGTTTTTTTATTAGAGTTGCAAAAGTGCCCCAAAAAAATCATTTACTACCTGTTGTTCTGTTTTTCACAGATTCTGTCCTGTTTTGCCTTTCCTTCATTTTGCAAACCTAGAGCTTGCTTTTTCTTTGCAAAAACCTTTTGGCAATCTTGAGAAACAGTAGACCTTCAAGAATATCTTTATTTCCAGCAAGGAACAATTATTTTATTATGGGTACTAACCTCGCTAATCAGATTATGATGAGTTATGTATGAAGGGAGTTTTCAAGTGTGCGAGGGAAGATGATAAAAAGATCCAGGAGTGTCAAACGCTCAAGCTTGGGGATGCCCCCATGCACCCCCAAGAAATATTCAAGGAGACTCAAGCGTCTAAGCTTGGGGATGCCCCCGTGCATCCCCTTCTCCATCAACATTATCAGTTCGTCTTTCGTTCCACTATATTTTTATCACTTCATGTGTTATGTGCTATGCTTGCAGCGTCTTGCTTTTAGTTTTCCTTTTTAGTTTTCCTTAGCTTTTCATAACGAGTCGGAACTCAGCTTTCTTTATGTGGGAGAGAAACACGCTCCACTTCTACCTAGAACATAACATAGAATTTTCATGTTTATCTTTGCTGTGTGTGTTCTTTGTCTTTCAATAGCTACTATCATGCTTAGCTCTTAGTTTTCATGCTTATCTTTTTAAAGAGCTTTTGTTTAGTTGGTTGCTTGAACTCTCTTTAGTTATCATGCTTATCTTATTAAGAGAGTTTGCTTCCGTTGCATTGGTTGGTATGTCTATGATAAAGATGCTACGTGCATAATGGTGCTTAGTAGTTCATGTTTTCTTATGGTTAGTCTCAAATAGCTGGGGGGTTCCCAATGTGTTATTGGAGTACCCACATGATTTGTTTGCCTATGATGTGGTACGGTTTAGTAATATCTTCCTTCAAGAATTTATTTTGATTGACTTGGCGTATGCTCACGCATATTTAAGACTGTAAAGAAAGTCTGTCAAGCCTTGATGATCTTTTGTTTTTGAGTAGCGATATAACTTCCATGCCTGATTCAATGTTGCTTTGTTGCTCTGCATGATTATGACCGTCATTGCTCTTTTAGTTGGTCGCTCCCAGTCTTTTGCTAACCTCCACCTGTTCTAAGCGGACTGACTGCTTGTGCATCCAAATTCTTTTAAACCAGTTATGCCATATGAGTCCACCATACCTTCCTACATGGTATTTATCTGCCATTCCTAACGGAGACTTGCATGTACCATCTCGAAATTATTCAAAGAAAAGCATTCCTATTTTGTGCCTCTGTTTTAAGTTCATGAGGAAGTAGTAGTTAATTCATGATCTTTTTAAGTTGGACAAGCTTCACCCCGGGATTGCATGTATAATATGCAAACCCATAATACGAGAAGGAACTGGCATTGAGTGCGCCCGGCTCAAAAAAATAATATAACAAACAAACCCTCCTTCACGCTTTGTTCATGAGAAATCAGGAAACTTTGGCAGTGATAAACAAAGGAGATTAAGAGGATGTGATCGTCCTCATTCGGGAGCCGTTCCTCGAAACTTGTCCATCTCAAGGAGTGATTGAGTTGTCTGCTAGCATTCGTTGACGGAACATGCATAATCTAAAAATAATAATTATTACCTCTGTTTTTAAAACCAAGAGCTCTGGTACATGTTTTGTCTTTCTTTCCGACTATGGGTTTTCAACCTTGCCAACAAAAGCCACGGTTCGAGAGTCTCCACCTTCTTTTAAAAGCACCAACTACTGAGAGCATGATTGTCATTCTGAGTGTAATGAGCATTGTCCCAAAGTAGCATTGTCTTTTGCATGATTGTGATATCATTTATTTTGAAATCATTGTATCTAGTCATCACATAAACCTTGGAGGTGCCCCTGCATTTATGTTTTGCTTCACTAAAGGGGGCAAGCGAGATATCACTTTATCATATTTGCACACCATGCTCATTACAAATCTATTTGATGTTTCAGTATCATATTGTAAAACTTTCAGTTCTTTATGATTTTCTCATGAGGCAACTTAATTACTACAGATTCATTGTCTCAGTAAGCTTTTGTCATATGACTATGAAAAGTCCTATATGGTTAATAGCATGTCACCACAGAAATTATTCTTGTTATCATTTACCTACTCGAGGACGAGCAGGAATTAAGCTTGGGGATGTTGATACGTCCAAAACGTATCTATAATTTCTGCTTGCTCCATGCCTCTTTTGGGTGATATTGCTATGATATTTATACACTTCCATACACTTTTGATCATATTTGGACTAACCTATTAACTCAGTGCACCCCAGTGCCAGTTTCTGTTTTCTGCTGTTTTTGTATTTCAGGTTTTCCCATTACGAGAACTGCCAGAAAAATCCCGGAAAATTTATATAAAAAATCAGCGTTCTAGAAGCTTCCCGGCACCCGAAGTACAGCCGGAGGGGGGGCACCAGGGCTCCAGGCGCCCTGGTGGCGCGGCCCCCCTACTGGCCGCGCCGGGGGGGGCGCCTGGGCCCCCCAGGCCTCCGCTGATGCCCCCCTTTGGCATATATTTATATCGTGTCCCAAAACCCTCGATACGGGAACCCTTTTTCGCGATCTCATCTCTGTTCTGCCGCCGCCGCGCTTCCAAGATCGGGAGCACCAGGAGAACTCTTCCCGGCACCCTGCCGGAGGGGAGGATCACCACCGGGAGCTTCTCCACCACCATGGATGCCTCCCGGATGAGTTGTGAGTTGTCTCCCTTGGACCATGGGTCCATGACCAGTAGCTATGTGATGTTCTCCTCCCGTTCTTGTGCTTCACTAATTAGTCCTCGTGAGCTGCCCTACATGATCGAGGCACATATGTAATCCTTATGATGTTGTTATGATGAGTTTGCTGGGATCCGATGGATTGTGAGATTATGTTCAGATTGTGTTTGAGTAATATATTTGATTCACCTCTTTTATATTTATGTTCGTAAGTAATTCTTGCATGTTCTCCGTTGTTATTTATTGCGTTGGCCAAGTAGTAGGTAGTGACTCCAAGAGGGAACGTTATGCTTGATTGTGGGTTCATGCCCCTCGATGACTAGCTTGAGTGACAGAAACATGAGTCTAGGGGATGTGCTGTTGCCACAAGGGGGAAAACAACGGTGCTTGTGCCCGCGGGTGCAAGGATTGTTTACTTTACGCAAAGTTCTTTTAATGCAGTTGTCTATTGCTTTGAGTTTACACTATGGGTGGGACTCGCAACTTAATACCAGCGAGATGTTCTGGATAGATATCTCAAGGTGGATGATTAGTAGTAGATGCAGATGGATTTCGGTCTACTTGCCTTGGCATACCGTCCATGCTTTGAACCTCTACCTTTCTTGCAACATAGTTAGCATTGGTTTGCGCACATAATTCTGTCAATTGCCCAGCTGTAATTCGTTTACCTCACATAGTTGTTTTATCGTCTTTTGGGAGAGAGACATCACTAGTGAACATCATGGGACCCCGGTCCATATTACCATCACTGATCACATCCGCTATTTACTTTCCGCTTTTATT
Organism: Secale cereale; assembly: GCA_902687465.1. Taxonomy (NCBI): domain Eukaryota; kingdom Viridiplantae; phylum Streptophyta; class Magnoliopsida; order Poales; family Poaceae; genus Secale; species Secale cereale. The sequence continues at coordinate 870,826,824 of LR738715.1, read as the reverse complement.
TACTACTTGCAGCAATACCTATCACTATTATCACTTGCGTTTGATCCTTTGTAAACGACAAGGCCGGAGGGATTGACAACCTCTCTGTACTCGTTGGGAGCAAAGTTATTTGTATCTGTGTGCAGGTCCACGTTGATTGCTAATATCTGGCGCCGTTAGCAGTTGACACCTTCTTGTTGAAACTAGGAGTCTCAGGGGAAATCGATCCTTGGTATCTTTGCCAAGGGAAAACTACCGCTACACTACATCTCAAACCTTCCACTTGAGGTAACCAATGAGGGGCCAGAAGCCATCAGCGGCGGACGTGTCCGGCGCGCGGAGGAGCTGCGAGACTTGTGTTTTTACCCGAAAAATGGAGGGGGAGGACGTTTTTATAGGCATAGGGAGCTAGGAATGTCCAAATGAGGAGCGGTTTTCGGCCACGCAATCACGATCCGACGACCGAGAGGATGGGAGTGGTTATGATGGGTTAGTGGGCTGTTGTGGAGGGGGTCTTGGGCCATTAATAAGAGGTACTTTTAGCCCACTAGGTTAACCGTTGGAGTGCCAAACGAACTCCAAACGCGATGAAACTTGACAGGCGGCCTACACGTACCAAAACAACAACGCACGACAGGTCTCACCTCATTCCGGGAACGTTACACGGCCACACACGAAAGAAGGACTCGGGGATGCCACGAGCACGTGTGTGAGTGTCGGAACTCGAAACGGACAATGGGAAGAGGCGAGTGGGACCGGGTGCAAGTGACAACAGGAATGCAATGCAATGCACATGATAACATGACATGGATGAAATGCACACACGCACACGACAAAACGAAGAAACCCGAAATGAAAGAAGAGCCCAAAATGGAATTGATGAAGTCAAAGTTTCATATATTGCCATAATTGGAAAGTGTTACATCTGGGGCATTACATGCTGCCCCTGGTCATGTAGTCCTCCCTGCGGATCGCTAAATCCTCTGCATGAGACAGTAGGTGATCGAAGCGGCCATCCTTGGGTTTGGCTTGGTGTTGCAGAAGGGGCAGCGCCACTTCTTGAACCTGTGGTTGTAGAAGGAAGCAACTCCCTTGGCCTTGATCTTCTCCACCTCCTTGGCTGTAAAGGATGCGACGTTGCCCTTGTACACTTCTCCAGAATCATACTACACACATGAATGACTTACGTTAATACATTATAGGTTCATGGATACACTATGTCAAAGGAACTAAATGAACAATCTAAATTTCAAGTATGCTTACCTCATATTCTTCTTCATCACTTTCCTCTGGATCATATAGGTTGTACTGGGCGAGCTTCCTCTTTCTATCCCCAACCATCATCCTCCTGAACATACAATTACATCCATCACTAGTAAATACGGAAGCCAATTGAAAATTTAGATATGACATTCAAATAACACATCCCTTGATCATAGGTCATGCACACACATTGAAGAACAGAGCTAATATAACTACATATTGTGGACGAATTTATATACTAATGAATCAAATAACTTATTAATCAATGGATTCCATTTGGGCCTATGACATTCAAAACCCCAATGTGAGTAGCATTCAAAAAATCTAATAGGGAGCCAATCTCCCAGTCTAATAAGCATACATGTCTGTAGCATTAAAAAAAAACAATCTGCGAGCATTAAAAACAAATCTAATAAGCATACATTTGTGTAGCATTGAAGCACATATAATAAACAGATCTATCTTTTTGCAACGAATTTATGCAACAAACCCTAGTACAAAAACCCCCATCACCCCGGCCCATCCGTCAAACCAACTACTCTAACCATCTGAACTACCGTATGAATCTACAATCTAACTAGGGATCCCATCTAACTAATGCGACTAACTCTACAAGCTAATATCCTAAAGCAAAGCAAGTGCAAATACCTCCTTCTCCTCGTCGGGCTGCGCATGGGGGGTATTGGTATGGACTACGTCGCTCGTCGCCGTCACCTTCTACGCTGAGGAGGATCCCGCCACCTCCTTCCCCACATCCATAGCGGTTGCGAGTTTCCCTGCACCGTCGTGGATGCCGCCGACATCCGCGGTCACCGCGCCTTGCTGCTTCACCACTTCTCCTGCCGTTGTGCCGGCGTCGCCATGATCTTTGTCCATCGGATAGATGGAGGCGATGAAGGTGAGGAAGAGGATGCGGTGGGGAGAGCGAGACGGTGCGCTGGAGGCAGTGGAGGAGAGCGAGGCGACGCCGGTTGGGGAGAGGAAGACGATGCGGCAGGGAGGGGATTTGGGGAAATGGTAGGGGCGATGGAGGTGGTTGCCCTTCTTTATATGATGGGACGTTTCGGGCATGTCCATGGACACATGCTACCCCACGACCGCCCTCTTGCATGCGCCCACGTTTACGCAGCCCCACTCGTCAGAGTTAACGGTCAGAGGCATTGACCCGACAGCAACGTCCGTTATAACATGTTCTGAGGGTTTCGGGCAAGGGAGTGGGAGTGGGGAAAAGTGAGCAAAAGTTAATAGAGTGGGGATGAATGAGTAGAGCTAAGGAAGCAGGGGCACAGAAATAAAAATCCACCAAAGGGAAATTGAGTATCGGGTATGGGCACTCCCCTTGGCTTTTGCCAAGTTTGGGGGAGGTGCCCCGGTATCGTATCACCTCCACTATCTTTTTCCTTTACTTATCTTAGTTCGATCATTAATTATCTTTTGCTTTAGATGAATAAAAGTTTAGTTCGATCCTTTCTTCTTGAGAGTTTGCTTAGTGATCTATCTTTGTAATCGTGTGCGAGATATATAATAAAGTTTAGTTTGAGTTTTTGCTTTCTTTACTCTCTTGTTTCAATAAAAAGAAAAGAAATAAATGGAAAAGATCATATACTAATCTTATGGTAGGTGATGACATCACATAAGGAAAAGTATAAGTATGAAATTTTCTTAGAGATTGACAAACATTAGCATGCAACATGATAACAATATCATTCACCCACTTACTCTGCTCGGTTACCCCGTAACCATCACATGCATCACTTACCAGCACGGACACCACACAATTATCTCAAGATCCAATCAAGATTGGTATTAACAATACCGTAGTAATCATTTGTGACCACAAGGAGCTTGAACTTTACCATTCATGCTCGCATAATATCCCAAATATCCAACAAGTCGGTACTCACGATACCACAGTATAAGTATCCAACAACTTCTTTCATCACCGAACCAGGGTTGTTATTAATCATATTATTATTATTATTATTATTATTATTATTATTATTATTATTATTATTATTATTATTATTATTATTACTGTTGACCCACAGTGTGACTGACACAAAGTGGGCCCATATCCGTGGGCGCGGCTATCGATAGATTTAACACACACACACACACTCTTCAGAGGTAGCGCACTTTACCCACACTACGGAACCCTGGCCTCACACTCCCATACATGTGGAACAAAAGGTTTCGACAAAACCCTCCCTTTGTCATGGCACTCTCCCGACCACTCCGACCATCTCCCTTTTAGGGTTAGGTCCTGGGTTGCCCCGTGTCTACCGAAGACACCAACGGTCACCGTCGTGGCAAAACGGTCCCAAACAGGGACAAATGATCCATAAAACAAAAACGAGCACACAAGGTTATGTCCGCCTACTTGATCAGGGTAGCGCGTGCTCATAACCTTCCCACACGGGAGGCACCAGTGAGAGGCATAACAAAAGACCGAGTTAAGACCTCCCATAAGGTAACCGTGGTTGCACTGGTCAGCTTGATAAGGTGGCACCATGACTCAGCCAATAGTTGTTCAAGTTCAATTTAATCCGGTTAATCTTGAATGGAAAATGCTGAGTCATGATAAAAATAACATGATGCAACTACAATGCATGAACATGATATCAACATAAGCATGGGGGTGCATCAAAGTCAATGAGCATAACAACAACATTTAATTATTTATCCAGATGAGCATGGCATACTGACGATCTTGAATATCACAACTAGAACACTACTCATAGCATAACATGACCACTAACATCAACAATAAATATCATGCAAGAACATATCAATAATACTACCATGCAACCGTTTAACCAACTAGATGTAAAGGAACAGGCATAACAACGGTACTCGGAACAGACGACAGTCATGCACCGAAGACCATCACTACATCCATATTTACTACTACCAAGCATGTCATATGAAAGTAATACTAGCAAGTAGAACATAATATCCAGGTGCATAAAAACATAGCATAACGGTAAGCACGAGTCCATAAGCACAACCAAAATAACGACAGCAGCAGTAAAGCAAACAAACAGTTATTAAAGTTTCAAGTTGAAAACCAATACTTCTGCATGGCTATCATGCAAATGGTGGTTGTGGCTTGCCTGGAGATGAATAAGGCTCGGGAAGAAGTGTGGAAAGATCACGGAACAAATCACCGAAAAACGTTTTCTCTCGAAGGGGGCTGATTAGGGCAAGGGCAAAATGGTCATTTTCAGAATTTTGAAACATAGTGTCATGGTTTTGTCACGGCAGATGTCCTAGCGTAAGGACTTAGTCGTGGAGCCATCGCTACGGGTTAGCTTAAAGGGGTTAAAGCGGACAAGACACAAGGGATTTTTATACTAGTTCGGCCCCTTCGATGAAGGTAAAAGCCCACTTCTAGTTTGTTGTGGTATTGCTAGGGTTTCGATGACCAGGGAGCGAATTCGCTTTGCCTGTGTCTCGAGTTGTTGTCCTCCCTCTAAACCGCCTCTGGGTCGTCCCTTAATATACACAAGATGGCGCCCGGTCGGCTTATAGAATCCCGAGGCCAGCTCATAAACGTGCCCGGCTCGCTTTCTACCTTTCCTATCTTACGATACAAGTTTACACGCCGTATGGCAGTTTACATTCACGGGCCCTAACACCCTTTGAGCCCTGGGCTTTTAGTCTTCTATACTAAAGCGCCATATTCTATGTCTTGCTGGCTTCAGTAGAATTAATTCTTCATAGGCATAAACCGGCCCCTCCTGGGCGGTTTATACCCAATAGTTATATCCCTCACATTAGGCCCCAGATTGATTTGAACTTGTTCATGTCAATCTTCAACTCTTCGGGGAAAACTTGTCTTCCGTGCCTTCAAATGACCTTGTAAACCGCCATGACATGATCTTCCTTGATTATGTTAAATCGCCATGATGTCATCTGTTCATTTAATGCTTGTACCTGTTTTAACCTTTATTTACTAAATCTCCAAAATCGAGGCGACAGTGTCGTCCCATATCCATTTTTTGGGCTCCTGGATTCCCGCGCCTGCCGTTTTACTCTTTCGGCTTATAAATAGGGCGAGGGGTCTTTTCTTTTTCTCCCCCTCGTCTCTTCGCTCCTTCTTCTTCCTCGCGCCCATCAGTGCCTAAGCACCGCCGTCGCTGTCGACCTTCACCTCTGCCTCAACCCAGTCCACTACATCAACCTGTTCGGACCAGAGCCTCGCCGGCGTGCCTCCGCATCCGACAACTCCGGTAAGTCCTTTCCTTACTTTTCATATAGATCTCATTAGGGTTTCTCCCGCGAGTTCATTAAGGCTACTGCGCTGTTCTTCCCTGTTCTTCGTCATAGCTTCGATGGCTAGTGTAGATCTGATGCTTTTGCCCGCGGCTGTAGTGATAACCCCGCTCATTAATGTGCTTATCCTTCTTTAAAGTAACCCCCCATCTAGGTCTGATGCAATGATGTGGTACCTGTTCAGCTTGAACCTGAATATTTACGAATTTATTGACATGCTGTAGATCTATAATTCTGTTGTTGATTTGTGAAATCTGTTTTTCATAACTTCAGATCTGCACCCTTCATATCCGCATCGGCGGTTTAACCTTAAAAAAATCATAATCCAATAGGTACCATTAGGCCCCAGTGAAATCGTCGTTCCAGCTGTCCTCGTCACACTTCCAATGCTTAGTTCCGGTTTATTATTGCATATGTCTCAATATCTGCCAATCATAGACCATAAACCGGCCCTTATTTGTAATTTCAGCTTTTTCCTTTGAAATGGCAAAGCAAGCCAAGCAATTTACTTCCTGCAATTGGGTTCAGTCTCGGGTTACTGAAGAGGAACTGAATGGTTGGGTCGAGGTTGGCGCTTTAGCCAAAAAGGATGTCATCCATTGGAGAGTCCCTGGTCCGGAATGTCCTCCGGAACCCAAAGATGGAGAAGTAATTGTATTTGTTGATCACTTGTCCCGAGGGTTTAGCCCTCCCGGATCAAAATTCTTTCGTGACGTACTGACTAGCTTCCAACTCCACCCTCAAGATATTGGACCAAACTCTGTGTCCAATATTTGCAATTTTCAAGTATTTTGTGAGGCTTACTTGCAAGAGGAGCCTACAATGGATCTGTTTAAGGATTTCTTCCACTTGAACCACCGCACAGAATTTACGGGTGGGCCTAACACTGAACTTGGCGGGATGTCCATTCAAAAAAGGAAGGATGTCAATTTTCCTCATGCCAAGCATCACATCCATCCTAAAGATTGGAATCAGACTTGGTTTTATTGCCGAGATACATCCCCAGCTGACGAGAATCCTCTGCTGGGTTATCGTCCTCATCAGCTTTCCAACAATCACCCATTCCCTCAACGGCTAAGTGCTCAGGAGCGATCTCAATACGCACCGCTGCTTTCAAAGCTCCGGGCCTTTACCGCAAACGGTTTGACAGGCATCGATTTTGTTCATTGCTGGTTTTCTTGGAGCATTCTACCGCTAAGCCAGCGTTCCGGTTTAATGTGCGAGTACACAGGAGATCCCAAAGATCCTCTATGCCATACTGAAGCTGTGCTGTCAGAAAATGAAATCAATGAGTCTGTCAAGAAAATATTGGATGAACCGGTGGATGTCTGTAGCAAAACTGGGCTGGCCCCCTTCTATGAATCTAATAAACCGCCAGCAGTAAATCTCCTTACACTTTTTGCTTTGTTTCAATCTGTTTAATTATCCTTTCTGAAAAACTCCTCAACTACTGACAGGGTAATGATCCGTTCTGGAAGAGAAAACCCCAGGATAAACCGGTAAAGGCAGCTCGTCTTAAGACCAAGACCGTCAAGAAGACTATTAAAAATAAAACCATTGAAGCATCCGATTTAAACCTTGATGATGATGAACCGGCCTCAGAGGTAGCACTTGACTCCCTTGGCTCCCATTTCTTGCACCTTATTGATAATGATTATATTTAGGAAAACGCTGAAGGCAGCCAAGATGATGGTATTGAGGTAATTACCCTTTCCTCCGGTTCAGACCCTCTGCCAACACCGAAAATCCGTCAAGCAAACCGGAAAGTAAGATTTTCTCACCCTTTAGCTTACTTGGACCCAAACTTTATTTTGAAGAAACAGCAACATGAAGCTCGCCGTACAACACAGCACAGCGGTCAAGTAATCACATCCACCGGTTTACCACATACTCCGGCCCGGAAGCATCGATCAAAGGTCTTGTATATTCCAGATGCTCTTTATCCCAAAGCGGGTCATTTTCGCCAGCCTCTTAATCCGTCTGATCCGAATTATCAGGACACCCCTCGTTCATCATCTGGCGAGTCGACAGCTACACAGCTTCCTCCTCTCAAAACCGTTCCTGGGTGAGTTTTATTTTCCTGTTAATCCTTCTATTTTAATCCATTGACTAACCTTTATTTTTATCTTTCTCAGTAGGCAAAAACCTAGTAAGAAGGCCAAATTGAGCAAACCGACAGATGATGATATAAACCCTGCACCGAAAAAGACTCCAGAGCCAGCAGAAGAAAATGCTGATGTCATGCGTGATGATCCCCCTCCACCAGATCATGAAATTTTTACTGAACAAGAAGGTGCACCAAAGGACCTTGATGATAATCAAACTAGCCCAGTATGGGCCAATAATAATCTGGCCAGCCCTGCCAGAGCTGCTGCTGCTACGACATAGGATGTGATGATTACTGGTTTTGGCCACACTGCTCCCTGTGAACCCGTCGCTTTGTTCAAGCATAGCGCCAAGGAGGAAGTATCCGGTAAGGACAAAGGCAAGTGGAATGCCGGCTTGTCAAGCTACGCCCATCTCAGCGCCCAAGATCTTCACTCTGGCTACTTAAAGCGACTGTACACAAGTCGTGATTATGAAGCCGGTTCTGTGAACCTTATGAAGGAACAATACGAGGTAACTGCTATTTGATTTCTGCAATGTCATTTCTTCCTTAGTCCAATAGCTTGTATTAACTCCACTGTAGCCCCCAAGGGCCGGTTTATCTCTTTAGGATTAACCGGGACTTTAGTGTGTAACCTTCTTTTGAACAATAACGCATTAGCCCCCAAGTGCCAAGTGTATAACTTGTTATGTGCTTGGGACTTTGATAAAAATGTCTGATAACTACAAATATGCATTAGCCCCCAAGTGCCAAGTGTATAACTTGTTACGTGCCTGTGACTTTCAATATGTTTTACCAATGTATGATGTGTATATCTCTTTGCAGGCTGATCTAAACTAAAAAGAATCTCAAGCAGCTGACCTTCAAGAAAATCTGAAATTCCAGCAAACAGTCACTTCCAAAGCCAAGGATGAGCTGACCAGCGCTTTAGCAAGCATGGAAAATTTGAAAACAGATTTCTAGAAGGAACGAGCGGATTGGGAGACAGAGAGATCCACTTTGGAGAAAAGGGTTGTTGACGCAGAGGCCGCCCTTAAACTGGTGTCAGAAGAGCTATCTGGCCTAAAGCGTCAAATAAACGCTATGACCACTGCCGTCTTTGGTAAGCACCCTTATCACAACTCTGAATATAACATCCCCACAATTTTCTGGTTTAACACTAGTTCCACTGATGCGGGAAAGCGTACTGCTCATCTTGGCTCTGACATGCAGAAGAAGCTGAAGGCTGCCTATACACTTATAGAGCAGCTTTATACCGGCGCACAAAGGATCATTTGTACCGCCTCTCATAACAAACTGGCCCCAGCATTGATCAAGGAAACATTCGAGAAGCTGTCAGTGCTACCCGCCCGGTTTGAAGAACTAAAGAAATCGGCTGCAAGGGCGGGCGCTTTAACTGCACTGACTCGGGCGAAGGCGTGGGTGCCTAACCTTGATCCGGCTGATGTAGTAAATGGCTATCCAAGCATGAAAGAGGACAGATCAAAATTCACCAATGAGGATCTGCGAGCCTTAACAAAGGAAATGCGGCCCTTGGCCAGCAAGCTAGCCGAAGAAGCTAATGTGCCCCACTACTAGGCGGTTTATGATGCTGACAACAGACGGGTTAATGTGCCGACTCATGATGTGGAGGATCTCATACCGCCCATTCGTAAGCACACTTACACCCCTGATATTGAACCGTCTGAGCTTATAAGTGATGAAGCTATTTTCCAGACCCTGACTAGGATCAATTGGGCAACTACTGACTTCCAACTGCTGGATGGAAACGAGGAAGAGACGGCGTAGGATGATCCACAACCGCCTGGCCGGGCTGGCGAGGAGTCATGAACAGATATCGGTTTAACTTTCAATATGCCGCAATACTTTGACGAGGAACTGATATTCTTTTGGGCTGCAAAACGCCTTGTAATAGGCTAGCTGAAAACATTTGGTCATTATGTCATCATTCATATTTCCTCTGCATAATATTGCTTAAATCGGCAGTTTCGTAGTATTTCTGCATATTCTTCTGAACAGCCTTACTCAATCTGTTTCTGCATAAGACAAAATTTGAAATGTCCTGGCGGTTTATCACCGGACGGGTCATAATGCCCAAATACATGATCTAGGTTTATTGTCAGGCCCAAGATGCGATTCTATCTTGATCACGTGACACTTACGTGATTGAGGCACAACCGCATTTCGGGCGCTTAGCAAGATGGATATCATTACATCGTACCATTACATACATACATAGGGGATACAACAATACATACAAATCTCATGAATACAACAATATCAACACAAGTATCCGACTACGGATACAAACAAGAAGAGCACAAAGACATCCATCTGCTATCCCAGGCTGCCGACCCGGAACCTAACCCAAGACTGAAGAAGAAGAAGAAGAAGAAAGAACTCCAAACAACGATCAACGCTCTCACGTCAAGACATCGGAAACCTGCACCTGCAACTGTTGTTGTAGTATCTGTGAGCCACGAGGACTCGACAATCCCATAACCATGGGTAACAAGACTATCAAAGCTTAATAGGTAGGAAGAGGTAAAGTGGTGAGGTTGCAGCAGCGGCTAAGCAAAAGTATGGTGGCTAACTTACGAGTACAAGAGTAAGATGAGCATCTACGCAAACGGTCGCAAAAGTAGTGATCGCTAAAGATCCTAAACTACATACGAGTCAAACATAACCCCACCGTGTTCTCTTCTCAAAATGAAAAGAGAAAGTCACGGTTACTAACGCAGTTGTGTGTTTTACTTCGGATCCTCTATCAAGTTTTCTACAACCGGACATTAACAAATTCCAATCTGCCACATAACCGCGGGCACGGCTTTCGAAAGATCATAACCCTGTAGGGGTGTCCCAACTTAGCCCATCACAAGCTCTCACGATTAGCTGAAGTGATAAATATAATATCATCACTCCTTATCTTAGGGAAATCCGATCAGGCTCGGCATCCCGGTAGCACAAGACATTTCAACAATGGTAAAACAAGTCCAGCAAGACCTCCCGGTGTGTCGACACCCTGATAGTAGCCGCGCGTATCTAGTCTCAGGACACGACCGGATGGGCGATGCTATAGGAGCCAATCCTCGAGTTTCCCCGTGGTGGCCCCCGCAGGCTCCCCGTTTGGGACCAACACCATCAGCACTGGCCCCCCCTCTATGTAGAAAGAATCCTCGGGTAGCGCTAACTCCCTAGGCAATTTAATTAATTAATTAAGTTGTTATTATGAGCAAATTAAAACCAAAGTTGGGCCTTGCTGGAGGAGTTTTATTCAAAGTCAAACTGTCAAGGGGTCCCCATCCACCCATCGTGTAAGGAACGCAAAATCAAGGAACATAATGCCGGTTTATCGGCGCCTAAGGTGGCATGAGTGGAACAAAACACCGAGCAAAAGGCCAAGCCTTCCACCCATGCCCAGTATATAGGTGTGTTAATAATAATAATAGATATTGTGATAAACCAACAACAAGTTCCCTCCTGGAACAAACTTCATCTTCACCTGCAACTAACAACGCTATAAGAGGGGCTGAGCAAGCGGGTAACATAGCCAAACAGTGGTTTTGCTAGGAAGGTTTCAAAGGTCAGAGGTTTCATGGCAACAAGGAGAGGCTGACAATAATGATGGGTAGCGCGACATGTAACGATAGCATCAAGACACTAAGCATGGCAATGATAGTAAAGGTATCCAAGGGTATGGTCATCTTGCCTGAGATCCCGCAAGGAAGAAGAACGGTTCCGTGAAGAAGACGGAGAAGAAGCCTTGAAGAAGAACCATGGGTAGACGATCGAATCCTCACAACGCAACGGAACAAGCACTAACGAAAAGAAGCAAGCAGTACGGTAAACAAATCACTCAAGAACATAACAATATGCACTACCAAGTATGATGCAAAACAAGTCTACTTATGATGCACAGGAAAGTCTACACAGGAAGCACAGAGTTACAGCACAAGGAGCATGGAAATATGCATTCAAGCAAAGTACTTCAAAACATGATAAAAATAGGATAATATGATTCTACATGCAAAATCACCCAAGTTTCATATAAAGAACACCCCAATCGGAGCAACGGGCTAAAAGATACACATGAAACAAGATATAACAACAAGCTGAAAATTACAGCAACATAGCAACTTCGGAGCACTAGAAAAATAAGCTACAGCACTCAAAAACCATGGGAAAGAGCTTGAACATAAACTAGACATATCCTACAGCAAATAATTCCAAAGGTGCACCCCCAAAGGAGCCACGGATCAATAGCAACGAGCTTGGACATATTGAACTTGACAATAAAATTCTGACAGCAGAATTTTATTGAAACTTTGGAGCAAAAGTTAAACATGCTACAGCCACTCAAATAAGCATGTGAGAACATGAATGGATAGGAAACAATATATACTACAAGGAACCATCAAGATCCACTCCAAAACTATCATGGATTGTCCTAGAGCAGCAAGCAAACATGGCATCGGAACATTACAGATTTCAGACTTAGTGAAAAAACCACCAAGTGTTAAAACAGCAGTTTCGTCAAGGCATCTAAAAGAGCAAGTTTAAGTCACCTCGAAACTAAAAATGGCAAGTGGTAAGCACCACATCAAAGTACACATGATGGTGATTCCGAAACATACAAGCATGCATCATGGAGATAAACACAACGATAGCAATGAGCTCAACAAGATGGCATTTCATAACAAGTTTATCAACTAAACAGCCACATAGCACTTTGCAACGGAGATAAACATGGCAAGAATAAATCTATCATGCAACCTAACACAAGCAACATGTAGAGCATCTCAAGACGAACACGTGGACATATCATTTGCATCATTCGGATAAACGAGCTAAAAGATATCACTATGCAAAGATGGCATAAAAACAACACATAGCAGCAGTTTATATCGGGATGCACTCTTGCAACAGAAAAATAAACATCTAGATGACTTCAAACATGCATGGCACAAAGGAACAAAGTGTAGAGCATAACTCCACGAACATTTTGACATATTATTCACTCAAATCGGATAAGCACACAATTATTTACAAGCAGTCAAAGATGCAACATTATAACAGTTTTCTGGGACTTAGAGAGAAAAACAACCTCGAAGGAAACGGACACGTCCAGAAGCAGCGGACACGTCCAGATGGCTGGGGGCCCACTGGCAGTGGCACAAGGGGAGAAGCGGACATGTCCGTCGCCAACCGGACATGTCCGTCGGTGGCGGCGGTCGGGCCCGCCTGGCAGCGACAGGGCGGCGCGGTGAACGCGGGCGGCGGATCCGGGCGCGCTAACGGGCTGGATCGGGGCCCTCGGCCCATTAGGGATCCAGCCGACCGGATCTGGGGATCCTTCCGATCGAAGGAGGCGGCGGCGCTGCCAGCCCTCGCGGCCGCCGGAGCGGGCAGGGCCGGCGCTGGCCTGGTCGGAGAAGGGGACCGGTGGGGGCTGTCCGAGTGGCAGCGGTGACGAGGTGCCCGGCCGGCGTTGGGGAAGAGGCCGGGCGCGGAGGCGCGGTCGATTCGGCGGCGGACGGTGACGGGGAGCTGCGGCAGGCCGGCGGTGAAGCAGCTGGAGGACGGCGGTGAGGGTTAATCGCGACGGCGGCAGGGTCCCGACGGGAGGCGGACGGCTCGGCGGCCAGAGCGCCCGGCGGCGGGGACGATGGCTCGCGGGTGCGGGGGCAGCTCGGGCCTAGATCGGCTCGGGGGCGGGCCGTAGCCGGGCCGAGGCGGGCCTCGCGCGAGAGTGCGGCGGGAGGACGCGGCGGACACCACATGGCGCGCTGCGGTTGGCCGAGGGAGGCTGAACTGGCGGCTGAGGCCAATGGCGTGCTGCCACTTGGCGGCGATGAGGTGGAGGCGCCGGAAATTGAGGGGAGAGGGCTGGCTGTGCGTGGAAAAAGAGGAGGAGGGGGAAGAAGGCCATTTTTGGCAGGGGTAGGCTGCTTAAATAGGAAAGGGGGGTTAGGGATAGGGTTTGGAGGGGGTTTGAGGCCGTTTTTGGACCGTTAGATCCCGATCGGACGGCACCGGTCGCGAGGGGAGTTAGGTTGGGCCAAGAGGAGGTTAGTGGGCTATGTTAGGTGGGCTTAGATGAGAGAGAAGAAGAGGCCCGCGGGGTTTTCGGAGACCGAAAACATCCGATAAAATAACCGGCGACTAGTGCCGCTATATATATCCGTTGGGCTAACAAACGGACTCCGAATGCGATGAAATTTGGCAGGCGGCCTGTCTACACTATAATAAGACCACATGACAAGTTTCATCCCATTTCGAGAACATTTTTCGGCCAGTCACAAAATAAATATTCGGAGGCACCGCGGGCGCGTGCAAGTGTGTCTGGGCTCAGAACGGTCAAAGGAAAGGACAAGGAGACTCGGACGGATGTAAGTTTTGAAACCATGCTGATGCAACACACATGATGACATGGCAAGATGCAACACGCAAGCAGATGACATGGCAAAGGCAGCGAATAACTGGCTGACACCTGGAGCATCTGTCTCGGGGTGTCACAACACTCCCCTACTAACAAGAGATCTCGTCCCGAGATCTTAGGAACGAGACGGGAGAGAAAAAGGAAGAACGAAGTTCTTCGAGGACAAAAGAGTGAAAGAAAAGAACCTTGAGAGGTTGAGCCACTTGAAAAGAAGAAAACAACGAAGAAGAACGAAGTTGCAAGGGCTTCGTTAAACAAGAGGAACAGGGAATGCGACGAGAATCCAAAAGGTTGAAGGAATATGAAGCACGATTGAAGGAATAAGAATAAATTCGAAACCACTCCGGTTAAAAGAGATAGAAAAGAAATCTCCACGAAGGAATTCGAGAAGCACTCCGGCTGAAACTGGAAGAAATAGCACACCGGTTGAACAAGAATGGAATAGGACAAGAACCTGAGAAGATGAAATGAAAACATGATGAGATGAACAAGAAATTCCTCCGGAAGAATCGAAATGATGGAATTAGAAGAACGAAGACGAAGATGACAACTTTCACGATGAGTGAATTCGAAAGAGGATCTTCAGAAGAAAGGCTTGAACGGAGCTGTTGAGATAATCAACAACAAAAGAATAAGCTTGTTGTGGACTTCTTTAATCATCTCAAAAATTGAGGTGAATTATGCCGCAACCAAAATATTGAATAGATGAGAATAAAGAAAGAAATACAAAACTCCACTTCAAAAGGAATAGGGAGAATTATTTGCACTCGAGAAGCAAAAGAATAATGCTTGAGCTGCTCCAGAAGAATTAGCTTAACGCTTGACGAATGAATTAAATGATGGAGAACCACCATGAAGAACTCCGGTAAAATGAAAGGATGAATTTATAGAAATGACGGATGAAAAAGAATAAGAATAAAGCCTTGCGATGATTAGACGGGGTTCCGACGAGATAACCGAGAAAAACTTGAACTCCGGGAAGAAAAAAGATGAAAGGACTTGGAACTAGAATTTATTCATCAAGAATAAACTCCGAAGGAAGGAATTAAATCAACTTGATGAAAAAAAGAAATAAGAATTAAGTTATGCTTATCCTCCACCAATTAAATTGATGAAAGCAATGGATTCGCATATCACTTATTCTCGATGAAATTGATTTAAAGAAGAATATATCGCGAACTTGTGAAAATCTTCATGGACACCGGTAGGATAGGAATGAACGAATGAATTGAATTGAAAATGCCGGAAAAGACTTCTTTAGTGGATCACCGTAAGAATTAAAGCCGAGTGAAAAAAATGGATGAACCACCGGGAAGAATTAACAATCAAGTGAAGAACGAGAATGACCATCGTAAGGAGTTAAAATCGAATGAAGAAAGAGAAGAAAACCACCGTAAGAAATTGAAATTGAGTGAATACAAGAGAATGAATCTCCGGGAAGAATAAAGCACTTGAGGACAATTAGAATGACGAGAGCAACGAGATCATGAACTGATTAAGGAATACTTAAACGAAGCACCGGAAGAATATGAGACGAACGAAGAGGCATCGATGAAGAATATTTGAAGGACGAAGTTGAAAACTGAGAACGAAGAAATCTTCTGAAATGATGGCCTTCGGAGGAACACAAGAAAAGAATTAAAGAAATACTCCAGATGAATGAAAGGTTGGACCAACGATGAAAATAATTAAAAAGCGATCTTGAAGAAGGCATATGACTGGTGGAATCCATTCTTACGTCACACTTGAAAAGAATTTCGGAACACTCCGGGCAAATTAGAAGAGTCAGGTAAGATCCTGGGAAAGACCTGTGGGTTATGGGCCCACCGAAGGAAAAACTCCGTTGGAAAGGATTGAAAGGAAGAGATGCACCGGAACGATTAAAAGACTCAAAGGAGGTGACAACCTCGAATTAATTGGAACACAAACGAATCTCCTGAGATGACTTTGGAACACCGGAACAATTAAAAGGTGAGAAGCGAACGAGCAAGGGGAATATCCGAGCCGAGGGAAAAGAATATGATCCACACCGAATACTTGAATTGAATCCACCGGAAAAGAAGAAGAGGTGAAAAATATCAAACGAGAGGGGAATTCATCGGAGAAGAAAAGAGATGAAGGATGACGTACGAGACAAGAATTCACCAGTTGAAAAAAATGACTGAGGAAAGAATGCAAAGGATTCCCACGAGTAGGCTAGATACTCGATTAAGGACTCCGGCTCCGAGAAACAAAAGGGTGGGCGGGTGGGAAAAGAAAAACCACAACGGACGGGAAAACGCCGTCGGTTGAAAGAATTGAAGGTTGAACTTGCAAAGAAGAAGAGGGTTGAATCCACTTGACGAGAGATGCACCAGATGAAAGAACTAACAACGCAACGAACGAAAACTATCCACGTGATCCTAAAAAAATTTGAAGGGGAAGAGGGGTAATTCAAAACACCTACGTCAGGATTCCTCACCAGAGCGACGAAGGGGCAGGGGAGTAAAAGAATTCCTACTCTCCGATATAACTAGACTCCGAAAAAGTTTTCTGCTAGACTCAACAACGGCCATTCTACGATCAATCAAGGGGGCTCCTATGGTCGGTCGAGGCTCTGATACCAACTTGTAACGCCCCGGACACACCCTCCGGTGGTCATTACTCCTGGCGGGATCTAGACTGGCCTCACATATCAATACTAGTGTTTTCTGCGCACTTTGTCCTCACTCGTGCGCACCCGGGAGCAACTTCCCCGTCGGTCACCCATCCTGAAACTACTCCAAGCCGAGCACACTTAACTTTGGAGTTCTATCCGAATGGGCTCCCGGAAAAGAAGGAATTCCTTATTGATATGAGTAGTCTATCATCCCTAATAAGCCAGGCCATCACATACACCCTCACTCAGAGGAACTGACGTCCTCGTCGGGCCACAGGAAAGTTCCCTCTTGGCACAACCGTCCGTGCTTCCAGGACAACACATGTGTCATGCCGTGTGCCACGACGGGTCACAAACGTCATGCACAACATGACTGCAAACTGTCCGCAAACATCCGTGTAACCGCGAGGGTCGGCTCTGATACCAACTTGTCAGGCCCAAGATGCGATTCTATCTCGATCACGTGACACTTACGTGATTGAGGCACAACCGCATTTCAGGCACTTAGCAAGATGGATATCATTACATCGTACCATTACATACATACATAGGGGATACAACAATACATACAAATCTCATGAATACAACAATATCAATACAAGTATCCGACTACGGATACAAATAAGAAGAGCACAAAGACATCCATCTGCTATCCCAGGCTGCCGACCCGGAACCTAACCCAAGACTGAAGAAGAAGAAGAAGAAAGAACTCCAAACAACGATCAACGCTCTCACGTCAAGACATCGGAAACCTGCACCTGCAACTGTTGTTGTAGTATCTGTGAGCCACGAGGACTCATCAATCCCATAACCATGGGTAACAAGACTATCAAAGCTTAATAGGTAGGAAGAGGTAAAGTGGTGAGGTTGCAGCAGCGGCTAAGCAAAAGTATGGTGGCTAACTTACGAGTATAAGAGTAAGATGAGCATCTACGCAAACGGTCGCAAAAGTAGTGATCGCTAAAGATCCTAAACTACATACGAGTCAAACATAACCCCACTGTGTTCTCTTCTCAAAATGAAAAGAGACAGCCACGGTTACTCACGCAGTTGTGTGTTTTACTTCGGATCCTCTGTCAAGTTTTCTACAACCGGACATTAACAAATTCCAATCTGCCACATATCCGCGGGCACGGCTTTCGAAAGATCATAGCCCTGCAGGGGTGTCCCAACTTAGCCCATCACAAGCTCTCACGATTAGCTGAAGTGATAAATATAATATCATCACTCCTTATCTTAGGGAAATCCGATCAGGCTCGGCATCCCGGTAGCACAAGACATTTCAACAATGGTAAAACAAGTCCAGCAAGACCTCCCGGTGTGTCGACACCCTGATAGTAGCCGCGCGTATCTAGTCTCAGGACACGACCGGATGGGCGATGCTACAGGAGCCAATCATCGAGTTTCCCCGTGTTGGCCCCCGCAGGCTCCCCGTTTGGGACCAACACCATCAGCACTGGCCCTCCTGCTATGTAGAAAGAATCCTCGGGTAGCGCTAACTCCCTATGCAATTTAATTAATTAATTAAGTTGTTATTATGAGCAAATTAAAACCAAAGTTGGGCCTTGCTGGAGGAGTTTTATTCAAAGTCGAACTGTCAAGGGGTCCCCATCCACCCATCGTGTAAGGAACGCAAAATCAAGGAACATAATGCCGGTTTATCGGCGCCTAAGGTGGCATGAGTGGAACAAAACACCGAGCAAAAGGCCAAGCCTTCCACCCATGCCCAGTATATAGGTGTGTTAATAATAATAATAGATATTGTGATAAACCAACAACAAGTTCCCTCCTGTAACAAACTTCATCTTCACCTGCAACTAACAACGCTATAAGAGGGGCTGAGCAAGCGGGTAACATAGCCAAACAGTGGTTTTGCTAGGAAGGTTTCAAAGGTTAGAGGTTTCATGGCAACAAAGAGAGGCTGACAATAATGATGGGTAGCGCGACATGTAACGATAGCATCGAGACACTAAGCATGGCAATGATAGTAAAGGTATCCAAGGTTATGGTCATCTTGCCTGAGATCTCGCAAGGAAGAAGAACGGTTCCGTGAAGAAGACGGAGAAGAAGCCTTGAAGAAGAACCACGGGTAGACGATCGAATCCTCACAACGCAACGGAACAAGCACTAACGAAAAGAAGCAAGCAATACGGTAAACAAATCACTCAAGAACATAACAATATGCACTACCAAGTATGATGCAAAACAAGTCTACTTATGATGCACAGGAAAGTCTACACAGGAAGCACAGAGTTACAGCACAAGGAGCATGGAAATATGCATTCAAGCAAAGTACTTCAAAACATGATAACAATAGGATAATATGATTCTACATGCAAAATCACCCAAGTTTCATATAAAGAACACCCCAATCGGAGCAACGGGCTAAAAGATACACATGAAACAAGATATAACAACAAGCTGAAAATTACAGCAACATAGCAACTTGGGAGCACTAGAAAAATAAGCTACAACACACAAACACCATGGGAAAGAGCATGAACATAAACTAGACCTATCCTACAGCAAATAAGTCCAAAGGTGCACCCCCAAAGGTGCCACGGATCAATAACAACGAGCTTGGACATATTGAACTTGACAATAAAATTTTGACAGCAGAATTTTATTGAAACTTTGGAGCCAAAGTTAAACATACTACAGCCACTCAAATAAGCATGTGAGAACATGAATGGATAGGAAACAATATATACTACAAGGAACCATCAAGATCCACTCCAAAACTATCATGGATTGTCCTAGAGCAACAAGCAAACATGGCATCGGAACATTACAGATTTCAGACTTAGTGAAAAAACCACTAAGTGTTAAAACAGCAGTTTCGTCAAGGCATCTAAAAGAGCAAGTTTAAGTCACCTCGAAACTAAACATGGCAAGTGGTAAGCACCACATCAAAGTACACATGATGGTGATTCTGAAACATACAAGCATGCATCATGGAGATAAACACAACGATAGCAATGAGCTCAACAAGATGGCATTTCATAACAAGTTTATCAACTAAACAGCCACATAGCACTTTGCAACGGAGATAAACATGGCAAGAATAAATCTATCATGCAACCTAACACAAGCAACATGTAGAGCATCTCAAGACGAACACGTGGACATATCATTTGCATCATTCGGATAAACGAGCTAAAAGATATCACTATGCAAAGATGGCATAAAAACAACACATAGCAGCAGTTTATATCGGGATGCACTCTTGCAACAGAAAAATAAACATCTAGATGACTTCAAACATGCATGGCACAAAGGAACAAAGTGTAGAGCATAACTCCACGAACATTTTGACATATCATTCACTCAAATTGGATAAGCACACAATTATTTACAAGCAGTCAAAGATGCAACATTATAACAGTTTTCTGGGACTTAGAGAGAAAAACAACCTCGAAGGAAACGGACACGTCCAGAAGCAGCGGACACGTCCAGATGGCTGGGGGCCCACTGGCAGTGGCACAAGGGGAGAAGCGGACATGTCCGTCGCCAACCGGACATGTCCGTCGGTGGCGGCGGTCGGGCCCGCCTGGCAGCGACAGGGCGGCGCGGTGAACGCGGGCGGCGGATCCGGGCGCGCTAACGGGCTGGATCGGGTCCCTCGGCCCATTAGGGATCCAGCCGACCGGAAATGGGGATCCTTCCGATCGAAGGAGGCGGTGGCGCTGCCAGCCCTCGCGGCGGCCGGAGCGGGCAGGGCCGGCGCTGGCCTGGTCAGAGAAGGGGACCGGCGGGGGCTGTCCGAGTGGCAGCGGCGACGAGGTGCCCGGCCGGCGTTGGGGAAGAGGCCGGGCGCGGAGGCACGGTCGGGTCGGCGGCGGACGGTGACGGGGAGCTGCGGCAGGCCGGCGGTGAAGCAGCTGGAGGACGGCGGCGAGGGTTAATCGCGGCGGCGGCGGGGTCCCGACGGGAGGCGGACGGCTCGGCGGCCAGCGCGCCCGGCGGCTGGGATGATGGCTCGCGGGTGCGGGGGCAGCTCGGGCCCAGACCGGTTCGGGGGCGGGCCGCGGCCGGGCCGAGGCGGGCCTCGCGCGGGAGTGCGGCGGGAGGACGCGGCGGACGCCACATGGCGCGCTGCGGTTGGCCGAGGGAGGCTGAACTGACGGCTGAGGCCAATGGCATGCTGCCACTTGGCGGCGATGAGGTGGAGGCGCCGGAAATTGAGGGGAGAGGGCTGGCTGTGCGCGGAAAAGGAGGAGGAGGGGGAAGAAGGCCATTTTTGGCAGGGGTAGGCTGCTTAAATAGGAAAGGGGGGTTAGGGATAGGGTTTGGAGGGGGTTTGAGGCCGTTTTTGGACCGTTAGATCCCGATCGGACGGCACCGGTCGCGAGGGGAGTTAGGTTGGGCCAAGAGGAGGTTAGTGGGCTGTGTTAGGTGGGCTTAGAGGAGAGAGAAGAAGAGGCCCGCGGGGGTTTTCGGAGACCGAAAACATCCGATAAAATAACCGGCGACTAGTGCCGCTATATATATCCGTTGGGCTATCAAACGGACTCCGAATGCGATGAAATTTGGCAGGCGGCCTGTCTACACTATAATAAGACCACATGACAAGTTTCATCCCATTCCGAGAACATTTTTCGGCCACTCACAAAATAAATATTCGGAGGCACCGCGGGCGCGTGCAAGTGTGTCTGGGCTCAGAACGGTCAACGGAAAGGACGAGGAGACTCGGACGGATGCAAGTTTTAAAACCATGCTGATGCAACACACATGATGACATGGCAAGATGCAACACGCAAGCAGATGACATGGCAAAGGCAGCGAATAACTGGCTGACACCTGCAGCATCGGTCTCGGGGTGTCACATTTATAACCTGAGCTGTATTTTGAAATAAATACGAAATACATATCATACCTGTGATATCAAATCGTATAATTGGCTTTACCAACTTTTGTAGTAAGGGTGATGATCCCGAATTTGTGAGTATCAATTACTCCTACAATGTTTCACCGATTTATGATGAAAGCATATCGGGTCGTGATAAACACCATATTAGTTGCAGATAATACTAGCGATTTGTAATCAAACCAGACCGTGTTTAGTAAACACCAGTTTATTTAACGATGGTGACTTGTAGTCAACCACTAGGCCGAGTCGATAGATATCGGATGAATACCAACAATCTCTCTGAGAGATAAAAAACTTGGCAAACAAAAACAAACAAAAACTTGTAGTCGAGGCTTTTTACGAGCTGCCGGGCTCCAAATTCGAGGCTTTTCATGGGCTGCGAGGCCGCTGAGTTAAACCATTTCACAAAGCCTGTTAAGATGGACCTCACATTAACCAATCGTCATTTTAACGTTGACAAGTTCAGGGTCTGTATAAGATTGACTTGTCAATCGTTCGATGGGTCATACGAGGTTTACCTGGACGGAGGGACTTACTTGATGCAGGCAGGTTAACCCGGGGTTTTTGGTGTATACACCAGGCTTCCAAGCCGTGGCTTGATAGCCTATTACAAGGGCCTTAAAAGCTCTTTGTCGCTGTGCGACAAGAGCCCCCAAGTAACATTGTGAGCTGTGCTCAATGGGTACCTATGTTTGAGTTGTGCTATGCATCAAACTCTCTTTTGCCCCTTATTATCATGTTGGCTTGATAGCTGGATCACCGAAGCAACCAGAGCTGTGCTCTTATGATAATATTGGCTTAATAGCCGGTCTAAGAGGGCCAT
The DNA here is from genome assembly GCA_902687465.1 of Secale cereale. NCBI lineage: Eukaryota > Viridiplantae > Streptophyta > Magnoliopsida > Poales > Poaceae > Secale > Secale cereale. The sequence continues at coordinate 870,804,430 of LR738715.1, read as the reverse complement.
AGGAGCTCCATTTTGTACACAGAATCCCCCATGTGATAAACTCTTATGGAAAAAACAGCAGATGACCCGCTTTAACAAGGGTGCCGGTTTATTATATTGATCATAATATATACATTGTGAATATATGTACATGAAGAGGAGCCTATGGCTCAGGTGTAGTAAGGCCAAAGATGAGCAATGTTCCACGGCCATTGGGTCTCCTCCTCCGCGGTGCGTGAGTCCTTGTGTTCTCGAACGTCGATGAGGTAGTATGACCCATTGTGTAGATTCTTGCTGACCACAAAGGGTCCTTCCCAAGGCGGGGACAGCTTGTGCATATCTGTCTGGTCTTGGATGAGCCGGAGCACCAGATCGCCTTCTTGAAACGTTCTGGTTTTAACTCGGCGACTATGGTATCGACGCAAATCTTGCTAGTAAATTGCCGATTGAGCTGCTGCAATGTCACGCTCCTCATCCAACTGGTCCAGTGCTTCTTGTCGCGCCTTCTCGTTATCCGCTTCAATGTAAGACGCCACGCGTGGCGAATCATGACGGATGTCACTAGGGAGAACTGCTTCAGCTCCGTATACCATGAAAAAAGGTGTGTAACCCGTAGATCTGTTGGGCGTGGTATTGATGCTCCATAATACAGAAGGTAGCTCCTCTACCCAACAACCCGGTGTCCTTTGCAAAGGAACCATAAGCCGGGGCTTGATGCCTCTCAAGATCTCTTGATTGGCTCTCTCAGCTTGACCATTAGATTGGGGGTGAGCCACTGAAGACACGTCAAGCCGGATGTGCTCTCGTTGACAAAATTCTTTCGTAGCTCCCTTGGACAAATTAGTGCCATTATCAGTGATAATGCTGTGTGGAAAGCCAAACCGGAAAATCACCTTCTTGATGAATTGAACCACTGTAGCTGCATCACACTTACTGACTGGCTCTGCCTCGACCCACTTGGTAAACTTATCAACTGCCACCAGAAGGTGGGTCTTTTTATCTAGAGATCTCTTAAAGGGCCCAACCATATCTAGCCCCCAAGTCGCGAATGGCCAAGTAATTGGAATCATCCTCAATTCTTGAGCCGGTATATGAGCACGCCATGAGAATTTCTGACAAGTGTCACACTTTTTGACTAAGTCCTCCGCATCAACATCAGCCGTCAGCCAATAGAACCCATGACGAAAAGCTTTAGCTACCAAAGACTTTGAACCGGCGTGGTGATCGCAATCTCCTTCGTGTATCTCTCGAAGAATCTCACAGCCTTCCTCCGGCGACACGCAACGTTGAAACACCCCTGATACACTGCAATGATGCAATTCCCCATTGACAATGGTCATTGACTTGGACCGCCGGATTATCTACCTGGCCAAGACTTCATCCTCTGGTAATTTGCCTCGGTTCATATACGCCAGGTACGGGACTGTCCAATCAGGAATAGCATGAAGTTCCGCTACAAATTGAGCCTCCGGATCAGGAACAGCCAAGTCCTCTTCTGAAGGTAATTTCACCGACGGATTATGCAGTACGTCTAGAAAGACATTAGGTGGAACCGGTTTACGTTGGGAACCCAGACAGCTTAATGTGTCCGCCGCTTCATTCTTTCGCCGGTCCACATGGTCCACCTGATAACCCTTGAAGTGTCCAGTGACAATGTCCACCTCTCGACGATATGCTCCCATAAGCGGATCCTTGGAATCCTAGGTACCAGATACGTGTTGGGCCACCAAGTCTGAGTCACCAAAGCACTTAACCCGGCTCAAGTTCATCTCCTTAGCCATCTGAAGACCGTGGAGGAGAGCCTCATATTCAGCTGCGTTGTTAGTGCAAGGGAACATTAAACGGAGAACATAAAAAAATTATCACCTCATGGGGAAGTTAATACGACTCCAGCCCCCGATCCCTCCAACTGCCTGGATCCATCGAAGTGAATAGTCCAGTATGTGTGATCCGGTTTCTCATCCGGCGCCACTTAACCTGGCTCAAGTTCATCTCCTTAGCCATCTGAAGACCGTGGAGGAGAGTCTCATATTCAGCTGCGTTGTTAGTGCAAGGGAACATTAAATGGAGAACATAAAAAAATTTATCACCTCGTGGGGAAGTTAATACGACTCCAGCCCCCGAGCCCTCCAACTGCCTGGATCCATCGAAGTGAATAGTCCAGTATGTGTGATCCGGTTTCTCCTCCGGCGCCTGCAACTCTGTCCAATCGTTGATGAAATCCACAAGTGCTTTAGATTTGATTGCAGTACGAGGCACATATTTTATCCCGTGAGGACCAAGTTCAATGGCCCACTTGGCAACCCGTCCAGTTGCTTCTATGTTTTGGATATATCTCCCAGAGGGGCAGAGCTGACCACCGTTATGGGGGGGACCCTCAAAATATTGCTTGAGCTTCTGGCTTGCCATGAAAACTCCATATACCAACTTCTGCCAATGTGGATACCTCTGCTTAGATTCAATGAGTACTTCGCTGATGTAGTAAACCGGCCGTTGAACCGGATATTCCTTTCCAGCATCCTTGCGTTCCACTACAATGGCAACACTGACAGCCCGGGCATTAGCAGCCACATACAGCAATAGTGGCTCATTATCGACCGGAGCAGCAAGGATAGGCGGTTCAGCCAACTGCTTCTTCAAATCCTCAAATACAGTATTAGCAGCATCACTCCAGACAAAAGTGTCTGTCTTTTCATCATCTGGTAAAGCGGGATGGCCTTCTCCCCCAACCGACTGATAAACCGGCTCAGTGCCGCAATGCGACCCGCCAGACATTGAACATCATTGATACACGCCGGTTTAGCCAGGGACTTAATAGCTTTGATCTTCTCCGGATTAGCTTCAGTTCCCCTGTTTGACACCAGGAACCCCAGGAGCTTGCCTGCCAGTACACCAAAGACGCACTTGGCCGGATTGAGCATCATCTTATAAACCCGAAGATTATCAAAAGTTTCCTTCAAGTCATCTATCAACGTCTCTTCCTTTCTGGATTTTACCACAATATCGTCCACATATGCATGAACATTACACCCAATCTGTTTATGAAGACAATTCTTCACACAACGTTGGTAAGTCGCCTGGTCACTCTTGAGCCCAAAGGGCATAGATACATAGCAGAAGTCTCCAAAGGGAGTTATAAAAGCTGTCTTCTCTTTGTCCTTAACCGCCATTTTGATCTGATGGTAGCCGGAATATGCATCTAGAAAACTTAAGCGCTCACAACCTTTCGTAGCATCAATTATTTGATCAATACGGGGGAGAGCAAAAGGATCAGCCGGGCAAGCCTTGTTCAGATCTGTGTAATCAACACACATACGTCAAGTACCATTCTTTTTTAGCACTAGCACTGGAATAGCCAACCATTCTGGATGAAACACTTCAACGATAAAACCGGCCGCCAAGAGCCTGGCTACCTCTTCACCAATAGCCTTGCGCCTTTCTTCATTGAAGCGGCGGAGAAACTGTTTAACCGGTTTGAACTTGGGATCAACATTAAGAGTGTGCTCAGCGAGTCCTCTCGGTACACCTGGCATGTGATACGTCCAAAACGTATCTATAATTTCTGCTTGCTCCATGCTTCTTTTGTGTGATATTGCTATGATATTGATGCACTTCCATACACTTTTGATCATATTTGGACTAACCTATTAACTCAGTGCACCACAGTGCCAGTTTCTGTTTTCTGCTGTTTTTGTATTTCAGGTTTCCCATTACTTAAATTGCCAGAAAAATTCCGGGAAAAATATATAAAAAATCAGCGCTCCAGAAGCTTCCATGCGCCAGAAGTGGGGCCAGAGGGGGGCCAGAGGGGCCCCAGGCGCCCTGATGGCGCGGCCCCACCCCTGGCCGCGGCGGGGGGCCGTCTGGGGGGCTCCCACCTCCTCTGGTGCCCCACTTGGCCTCCTATTTATTCTCCCGTCGCGAAAACCCTGATTCCAGAACCCTTTTCTCCAGAAGCAATTCCGATCTCCGCCGCCATCGCCACCAAGTTTCGGGGGACCAGAATTCCTGTGCCGGCATCCTGTTGGGACGGGGAAGTGCCCCCGGATTCATCTCCATCGACGTTGCTTCCTCCCTCCATGATGCGGGAGTAGTTCCTCCTCGGGGCTGAGGTTTCTACCAGTAGCTATGTGGTCAATTCTCTCTCCCATGATGTGATCTTCCTTGTGCTCATAGGCTATGATAATCTAGGGTGATCCCATGATATTTCCCCTTCCTCTATGTATTGGGTTGATGTACTCACTTGTCTTTATCTAGTATAATCCCCGAGACCAAGGTGACAGCGGTCTATTGGACATGGATTAGAAGAATATTTTCATAAGTGATTTCCTCTTTTCTGTGTTGATTGAAGATTGAGAGTCTCTTGGTGCTTGTCTTTGCCTATCCTTGAGATATGTTGTGGTGATTGTGGTACTCTCTTTGGATGGCCGCGGTGACATTGGGAAATCCATAGATTGAGAACTACGAACTTTGAGGTGTACTTTTGTAGCCCTACATAATTCTCGTCCTCTCTTGACCACAAAGGAATGACCTCCGAGTGCGTCTCCATTGCATGTTTTATGGGAAATATCATGTGATTAGACTATGTTAATGTTGTTGGGAGTTGCCACTAGTGAAAGTATGAAGCCTAGGCCTTGTTTCCACAATTGCAATACCATTTGTGCTCACGTTTACCACTTGTTTGCTTGCTGCACTTTTTATTACAGATTTATATTACTTTGCTTTGCCACTCCTATCATCCATATTTTACCATCTCTTTGCCGAACTAGTGCACCTATACAGCTCCTAGTTGTATCAGGTGTGTTGGGGACACAAGAGACTTCTTGTATCTTAGTTGCAGGGTTGCTTGAGAGAGACCATCTTCAACCTCTACTTCCCTGAGTTTGATAAACCTTAGGTCATCCACTTGAGGGAAATTGCTACTGTCCTACAAACCTCTGTGCTTGGAGGCCCAACATAGTCTACAAGAATAGAAGCGTGTGTAGACATCAGCATGTCAGAAGGTTTCCATGCAAAGATGTCCCGATTCTCACGGATGAACTCGATGAGCACGCTTTCCTATTTCGGATCCAAGTTAGCGCTGATGTTGAACTGCTTGGATGAATCGCCAGGAACAAAATCAACTAGCTTGGTCCCATCAACTGATTTAAATTTCAAGGCCGGATCATGCTAGTTGGCCTCTTCAAAGGAGACATATCCACCATATCGACATTGTCCTTTTAGAACTTCAACTCCTCTGTCGCACAAACCAACTCAGCATAGGCCGCATCACCTTCCTCACATTCTAAAGCAATCTTACGGCTCCCATGCACTATGATAGTGCCCTTATGACCCGGCATCTTGAGCTGCAGATAAACATAACAGGGCCTTGCCATGAACTTAGCATAAACCGGCCGCCCGAACAGGGCATGATACGGGCTCTTGATTTTTACCACTTCAAAGGTCAAAGTCTCCAACCTCGAGTCATGCTCATCTCCAAAGATAATCTCCAGGTCTATCTTACCAACTGGATACGCCGATTTACCAGGTACCACGCCGTGGAAAATAGTGTTGGACAGTCTGAGCTTCTTGTCTATCAGCCCCATGCGACGGAAGGTCTCATAATACAGGATGTTGATGCTGCTCCCTCTGTCCATGAGCACCTTAGTGAACTTATATCCCCCAACCTGAGGCACCACCACTAATGCCAGCTGACCCGGATTGTCTGTAATGCCCAGGATGGGACTATACCTCCTACGTGTCGAGGCACGACTTAAAGGTATAAGCCCATCCTAGAATGATCTCAAGTTTGGTATCTTTGCACGACTCATGTAACAGAGGGATTAAATTGCAAAAGGAGATAGTTGGCTTACACTCGCCACTTCATCCAATACATTACATAAGCAAACATCATACAAAACATCACAACCCGACTACGGGTGAAGATCCAAAAGAAAGATACCAAAACAACAAAAGCCACAGGTCAGGAACGAATCCTAGTAGAAACCACTACTGACTATCGAAACGTCACAAGCAAACGGCCACACTCTTCATCGAGCTCCTGGCGAAGAACTGATCCAACTCCTGCTTCAAACTCGGCTGAACCTGCATCTGGTGTGGTGGAGTAACTGTGAGCCACAGAGGACTCAGCAATCCCGTTCCCGGGTAACAAGACTATTTAAGCCTTGGGTGAGGATAAGGCTGAAGAAAGAAAGAGAGGTGAAGGAAACAAAACAAGAGTCTGCAGCAGCAACTAGCACTAACTTACGTAAAAGAGAGCGAGAAGAGAAGTGCATCGGTCGAAAGGTGATCACGAAGTGATCCTAACTAAAACCGGTCAAACATAACCCCACCGTGTTCAACTCCCGAATCCCTATTCGGAAATTGACAGTCACGGTACACACGCTGGTAGTGTATTGAAACATTGTGTCAAGTTATCTACAACCGGAATTAACAAGCTCCCATCTGCCACATAACCGCGGGCACGGCTTTCGAAAGTTCAGGGTGTTCCAACTTGGCCCATCACAAGCCCACGATCCGCGAAGTCGCAACTCCATAGGTGGGAAGACCCGAGTATTCTCGGAATCCCGTGCTCAAGTTAAACCGAACTAAGGTAAGGCTAATCCAGCAAATCCTCCCGGCGTGTCGACACCCTGATAGTAGCCGCGCGTATCTAGGTCTCAGGACACGACCGGATGAGTCATCCTACAGGTTTTTACCAAACCTCAAGTTTCCTTGAGGTGGCCCCGCAGTCTGCTCGTTTCGGACCAACACTCATGTGGAGCACTGGCCCGGGGGGTTGAATTAAAATAAAAGGGATAGCTAGTCCCATATGCAAGTTTTATTAGTTATTATTAGGCAAATAGTACCAAAGGTTGGGACTTGCTGGAAAAGACTTAGCACTTAGCGGTTTATCAAGGGGGTCCCATACACCCCAACTGTGTTAGGAACGCAAATTCAAGGAACATAACACCGGTTTATACGGTTCCTAACGGCATGAGTGGAACAAAACACCAAGCAAAAGGCTTAGCCTTCCACCCTGCCAATATATAGATGATTTCATTTTTAAGCATTTATATAGTGTGATATAACCCAACCAAACTTCATCATGAAGCAAGCATCTTCAATCTTCACCTGCAACTAACAATGCTATAAGAGGGCTGAGCGAAGCGTACTTAGCCAAGCAACGGTTTGCGTAGGTAGGGTGGTTAAACATGGCAATTGGTTACAAGTAGGAGGCTGACAAGAAGACATGGGCATCGAGGCAAAACTATAGAACGAGACTACTAGCAATTGGCAAAAATAGTAATGGTATCCGGGTTCGGTCATCTTGCCTGGGATTCCACAAGGGAGAAGAACGGATCCAAGAAGAAGACGGAGCAACAGTCGAGCGGATCCTCACAACTCCGGATCAAAACCGAAGCTAACAAGAGAAGCAACCGGAAAGAAAACAAACAACTCGGTAAACACACAATCAAAAGCATGGCATACGATGCACAAACAAGTATGATGCATGTCCGGTTTAAATATGCATGGCATGGCAAAGTGCACAAACAAATACTACAAGTTAAGTGGAGATCAATATGCAACGAGTTGCATATTGACGAAACACCACATATTAATTATTTAGTTGACTCTCCTTATTAACAAGACAAGTTTAATTGTTTTTAGCATGGCAAGAGGTGAAGCATAATAAAACTACACTATTTAGGCAAGTTTAAATGGGGCCGGAGAATAACAACATATCCGGAAAATCCCCATGAGCATGTTTAGTAATTATAAAGCAACAACAATTCACACATATTAATGTTGTTAACATGATGCGGATGACATGATCAAGTTTATGCAATTTTATTAACAGGTTGAATTAAGAGGATAAGAAGCATTTGTCACCGTGGTGGAACGAAAGGGTGCCACGGCAACGATCCGAAAATGATGCAACGCATCATATCGGTTCCGGTATCTCGTTAAGAGACCGGTGCAAAAGGTGACGAAGCGAGTCAAACGAGATGATGGGGTGATCCCATAACCGGGTTCCCACGAGTCTGTGACGAGTCAACCGAGGAACATGACAAAAGGTGGAACGGGCACGAAGCACACACGGGAGACATTTCATACAACACAAGCAAGCATGACACGGGTCATCCACGGGGTTATACCTTCGAAGCGTGCGTTTCGGGGCGGTTCGAGACGTAGAGGAAGAAGTCGTTCTCGGGGTGTAGTGGAAGTAGTTGTTCTCGCAACTCGTAGAGGAAGTAGTGGTACACGGCCGAAGAGGAAGTAGTTGTTCACGGGTCTTCGGCGACGGTAGGGGTACACGGCGACGGTAGACGAACTCGTTCGTAGATGTACTTGGCGCATCCGTCTTTTCCGGGCGACGGTAGTGGTACACGCGATGGTAGTCGTTCGGGTCGTCGTGGTACTTGTCGGTCATGTAGAGGTACTTGGCGTTCGACGGCGTCGTGGTACTCGTTCACGTAGTCGTACACGGATGTAGTGGTACTTGTTCCGTAGATGTTCAAGTCGTCGGTCTTTGGCGGTAGACGTTTCCGTTCTCTGTCAAGGTCAACACAAGCAACCAAACAACACAAAAAAAACTACAGCAGCAAAACAAGGGCAGCACGGCGACGAGGTTGCAGCAGCAGCGGTCTTAGCGGCGCCGGAAAAACAAAGGCAGAACATCGGCAACTAGGCGAGGAAGAGGACACATCCTCGCTGGATTGAAGGCAGCAGGCCATGGCGCGGTCGGTCTGGCACTGGAGGAGGCTCTGGCGCGGCCCTGGAGACGGAGGGAACCACGACTGGATGCGCTGCGGCTCGGCGGGAGACGAGCCTGCGCGGGGGTGCTGCTCACGGGAGGAGTTCTGGCGCGGCGGACGCGCTCGGGGCGCTGCGGGCACCTGCCGAGGCGCGGGAGGGATGAAACCGCGGCCTGGAGCGGCGCTGCTCGGGCGGAGGAGGACGCCGGAGGACGCGAGAGGCCGGACGCGGTACTGGAGGCCGAGGCGAGGAGGCTCCTGCGGCCTTGGACGCGGGGTCGTCTGGGAGGACGGAGCCGGAGGCCTTGGCCGCTCGGGCCTGGGCGCTGCACGGGGCCGACCTTGGCTAGAGGGAGCCACGGCATGGAGGCGAGGACGCGGGCTGGAGAGCTGATCGTGGCCTGCGGGCGACCTGGCGACGGAGTGGCATGGGACGAGCGGGGGGCGGCGAGAGGATTGGGGCTCGGCTGCGAGGCGAGCGAGGGGAGAGCGAAGGAGAGATGCGGGCGAGCGAGAGAGGGGATCGAGGCTGGGAGGTGAGTGCGGGTCGAGGGGTTCGACCTCCTGGCGGCGGCTTGCGGATAGAGTGAGCGGACGAGGGGTGAGGAGAGTAACGGGCTAGGGTTCGGTCGCTACGGGGATGGGCCAGGGAATTGGGCCAGAAGAGAGAGAGATGGGCCTGGGAGGAAGGAGGCTGACTGGGAGGCTCTTTTTCTTTTTATTTCTTTAACAGAAATAAAAATAGAGAGAGCGCAAAGAAAATAAGAAAAGAGGCCAGAACAGAAAATAAAATATGGAACATTTTTATAAGGCTTTACGGGATATTACCAACCCAACAAAAATAGTTCCAACACAAAGGAAGTGCAAACTAAAACATTTAGCTTGCAAATAAAAGGAGTTTAGATTTTTGGAGGAGCCTCGAAACAACGGAAAGAAAATACCGGCAAGATTTTGAAGGTGAAACTCGAAGTGAAAAGACATGGGGAAATTATGCAAGTGTGTTATGGTGATTCCGAAGCAATGGAATATTTATTAATATAGCTCCCTAAAAACAATGAGAGACTTTTATATGTTTTAAAGAGAAGACATCCTTCCCTCGATTTAAATGGACCGAAGGCCCACACGATTTATTAGGTTGCTAAAAATAAAGAGATGATGGCATGATGCATGATGCAATGCAAAAAATAAATAACACAAGCAAAAGAAACACACGGGCAACCCGGAACATCTGGAATCTTCTGGAATCTTCTGGGACGTCGGTCTCGGGCGTCACAACTCTCCCACACTAACAAAGGATCTCGACCCGAGATCCTAGAGATACCACCGGGTAAAAACGGAAGAGGAAGAGGTAAAACAAAGTTGCTTCTTTGACAGACGAGTGAAACCAAAGAACCTTGAGAGGTTGAACAATCTTGAAAGAAAGAATACAACGGAGATGAACGAAGTTAAGAGCACTCCGGTAAAAGGATGAACAAGGAACATTATGAGAACCTTGTAGGTTGAAAGACATGAAACAACAGCTCACGGACCAAAAGAAAATGAAACTGCAATGGTATAGGCAAGGAATAAGAATGACAGAATTTGGACAGCACTCCGTCTGAAAATGGAGGGAATTGAACATAAACTTGGCAAGTTGGGATGATACTTGATGAAAAGAACAACATATAGCATCTGAAACAATTGAAAGAATGGCCCAAGGGGTAAGAAAGATTCAGACAGCACTCCGGTTAAAAGAGTTAAAACTTGATAAGATGAGGGAACTTGAATGAAAATGCAACACTCCGGTTAATGATAAATAAGGGAAAGAACATGATCCCGATAAAACGAGATGATGGTTTGGAGAGAGCAGCATCACAAAGCCTCCGGAATGAAAGAATAGCATATAAATGAAAGACAGAATTGAACGGAGAGAAAAGACAACTTCTCTCAAAATTGAATTTGAAAGAGCATCCTTACGAAGAAGGGTTGAACGGAGTTGTTGGAAAAATCAACAACGAAAAGAATAAGCTCGAAGTGGGCTTATGGAAAACATCTCAAAATTAAGAGGTGACAACCAGCCACTGACGAGAATATTTGATTGGATTGAGATCAACAAGGAGATGAAAAGCTTATTTCACCGGAATGATAAATGAAGAACTTGGGTCATTTATAAGCACCAATATAGCAACAATCCTTAGGGAAAGCTTTTGGTGAAATATAGCCCAAGATAACTCCAATGAATAAATTGAAGGGTTGAAATGATCTCCTGAACAAGGACAATGATGGGTTTAAATATCTCATTCTTGATAACTCGTGAATCATAAAACATGAATGAATTGTCAAGAATGACATAACACCATGTCAAAGATAAGGTAGCCAGAATTGCAATTGGAAAAGCATGACGAAGAATGCTTGAGCTCCAACAAGAATCTTGATGCAGACTTCGAGGATGAATTAAAACATGATGAACCACCATGAAAACTCCGGTAATGAAAGCATGAGAAGTGAAAGATGAAGAGAATAAGATTCAAAGCCTGTGATAAATTAGATGGAACTTGAAATGATAATTGAAATAACATGGAGCTCCGGAAAAACAAGATGAAGAATTTAGAACCGAGAATATGATATGATGAACAAGCTCCAGACAAAAGAATTAAATCACCTTGAAGGAATAAGAATAAGAATTATGTCATGCATCTCCTTCACCAATTTAAATTGATGACAACCAAGGATTTGGCATACTACTTATTCTCGTTGGAAAGAATTAAAGAGGGATCTAGCACAAGCTTGGGTAATCTTCAACGAAGCACCGGTAGGATTGTGAAAAGAACAAATGAATCAATACGATAACAACGGAAGAGTAACTTGAAAGAACCACCGTAAACACATGGAGACGAACGAAGAGGCATCAATGAAGAATATTTGGAGGATGAAGTTGAAAACTGAGAACGAAGAAATCTTCTGAAATGATGGCCTTCGGAGGAACACAAAGAAAAGAATTCATGAAAAGCTTCGGATGGGTATAAAAGAATTCCTCACAATCTGAACAATAATGAGGATAGCAAGAAGCTAGAACCACGAATCTTCAAGAGAACGGGCCAAGATTAAAGAGTTCAGTCTTCAAAAGTTGAGAATGAAGACGAGAAAAGCCATAAGAATTGTTGAGCACTCCGGAATGCATAACAAGAGGAGAATGATTAATTGGTGCACCGGAATAAGAAAGCATTGTGAAATGAGGAAAAGGATAAGATCAACACCGAAATCTTGAATTACATCCACCGGAAGAATTAGAGAACAAAAGAATGATGAACTTGAAGCTCTTGAGCATCTTCACGATAAATCACCGGATAAGAACATTGAAGGAAAAGAATGAAGAAACATCACATGAATAAAATGGATATTTCATTTGAGAATTTTTTGACTCCAAGAAGAAGAAGGGTGGGAGGGTGGGGAAAACAAGGACAACTTGGGACGAACAAAAAGGACACCGGTTGAAAAGAAATTAACATGAAGATCTTGATGGTCAAGAAGGACTAGCACTCCCATAGAAATATGAGAACACCGATAAGGAAAGGTATGGAATCAACATTTGACATCGAAGCAACTCGAATACCAGAATCAAAACAAAAACAAGGATAGATGTGTAGCAGCAGGTCTTCACAATATCATTCGAGCAAGGAATTGAACGAATGAATTCCGTAGGCATATCAACTCGACGAGAAGCCACTTGGAAGAACAAAAAGTAAATAAAAAGGAACAAGGAACAGATAGAACAAATACAAGATAGAAGTTTCGTTCGACATTTTCGTGCTGAAAGCTCATGGAACGTGTTACAAAAGGGTTTTGCAATCCCCGGATCAGCATAGCCAAGGACCCTTTAAGATGCAACTCCCGATCAGAACAAGTCCATAAAACCACTTCACTCAATGTAGAACCCCAAACTTCATATCGTGCATCCTTTGGAAGAATGCCTAGAACTACTAGATGAACCCACCTATAGATTTCCGAAAGTTTCCAGTTATGCAATCAGGTGTTGGGGATACACGGGAAGCACCGCGCAATCAACTCTAAACCTACATCCAGGTGTATCCATCCTTCAACACATAACCAGTCTTTCTCGGAAACTGTTTACCTCGGACCTTCGAAAAGCATCCACTATAACAAGCTATGGCAATACTCTCGAACTACCTCCCCAGTACTGGGTGATGTCGGGGTTATCTTGCCACTGGCCGTATAGGAGAGATTTTCGATGTCGGCCGTCTTAAGTATTTAGTACTGCCGCGATATGCTTGTTACAATGATACCCCGAAGCTCAACTCCTCGGTAACAGGAGGCATCGAGAACAATATCCTTGTCACAAGAACATCGAAACAATCCCAGAATACTCGCGAGATCCTAAAAAAAATTTGGTGCAATTTTTGAAAGTAGAAGAGGTAAGAGTAATCGTCAGGAGTCCTCACCAGAGAGAAAGGGGATGAGAAGCAAAGAAATCCTACTCTCCGATATAATATAGGACTCAAAACATTTTCAGTGTGTGCCTAGACTCAACCGTCAACGATTCGATCAATCAGTGGGGGCTTCTAGGTCGGAGAAGGCTCTGAATACCAACTTGTAATGCCCAGGATGGGACTATACCTCCTACGTGTCGAGGCACGACTTAAAGGTATAAGCCCATCCTAGAATGATCTCAAGTTTGGTATCTTTGCACGACTCATGTAACAGAGGGATTAAATTGCAAAAGGAGATAGTTGGCTTACACTCGCCACTTCATCCAATACATTACATAAGCAAACATCATACAAAACATCACAACCCGACTACGGGTGAAGATCCAAAAGAAAGATACCAAAACAACAAAAGCCACAGGTCAGGAACGAATCCTAGTAGAAACCACTACTGACTATCGAAACGTCACAAGCAAATGGCCACACTCTTCATCGAGCTCCTGGCGAAGAACTGATCCAACTCCTGCTTCAAACTCGGCTGAACCTGCATCTGGTGTGGTGGAGTAACTGTGAGCCACAGAGGACTCAGCAATCCCGTTCCCGGGTAACAAGACTATTTAAGCCTTGGGTGAGGATAAGGCTGAAGAAAGAAAGAGAGGTGAAGGAAACAAAACAAGAGTCTGCAACAGCAACTAGCACTAACTTACGTAAAAGAGAGCGAGAAGAGAAGTGCATCGGTCGAAAGGTGATCACGAAGTGATCCTAAGTAAAACCGGTCAAACATAACCCCACCGTGTTCAACTCCCGAATCCCTATTCGGAAATTGACAGTCACGGTACACACGCTGGTAGTGTATTGAATGTTGTGTCAAGTTATCTACAACCGGAATTAACAAGCTCCCATCTGCCACATAACCGCGGGCACGGCTTTCGAAAGTTCAGGGTGTTCCAACTTGGCCCATCACAAGCCCACGATCCGCGAAGTCGCAACTCCATAGGTGGGAAGACCCGAGTATTCTCGGAATCCCGTGCTCAAGTTAAACCGAACTAAGGTAAGGCTAATCCAGCAAATCCTCCCGGCGTGTCGACACCCTGATAGTAGCCGCGCGTATCTAGGTCTCAGGACACGACCGGATGAGTCATCCTACAGGTTTTTACCAAACCTCAAGTTTCCTTGAGGTGGCCCCGCAGTCTGCTCGTTTCGGACCAACACTCATGTGGAGCACTGGCCCGGGGGGTTGAATTAAAATAAAAGGGATAGCTAGTCCCATATGCAAGTTTTATTAGTTATTATTAGGCAAATAGTACCAAAGGTTGGGACTTGCTGGAAAAGACTTAGCACTTAGCGGTTTATCAAGGGGGTCCCATACACCCCAAC